>CM061535.1:14218082-14736329 GCA_030545055.2 Neoaliturus tenellus
CAACAATTTTCTTAATGTTGTACGGTACCTTTTGAGTTTGTGGCTTATTACTCCAAATGTGAAGATATTTAAAATTATGTATGATTTGACAGACGCCAAAGCAGATTCCTGTAAAACATCCATAAGACGTCCCTTAGAGGATGTTTGAATTGAAACTTCTTCAGCCTTCGTCATATCATACATAATTTTAAATAGGCCTCCCTTTGAATTTGGAGTAATACGCCAGAAATTCGACGTCAAAAGGTACATTATTAAGAAAATTGTTGCATTTTTAAGTTTTATACCCATGTGATTTTAATAGAAACTTTGTTTGCCTACCATTTCTGTCAACACGCTAAAATAGAAAGAATGAAAAAGTCATTCTTTGTTCAGAGTGAATGCGTGTTCATTCCAAAAGAATGAAAATTAACTCGTGAAAGAACAGAAAACCTCCACTCTTTCTAAAGAGTGAAAATATCCACTATTTAAATAAATGGATTTTCACCTTTTCAATAGATGGTTTCTCAGTCACTCTATCAAAGAGTGATTTCCTTACAGAATCAGAAGACCGCCATCTTTAACGGGTCCGGGACAATTTTATATGCGTTATTTATATTAAGAATTGGAAAACGTTTTGTGTGTTTGTATGGCTATGGTTAAAACTTCAAGTCAGCTCTGAAATCAATCATCGAAAGCATTCACCTCCAAAAAATCTTCCTCCTCGGCATCGGTGTCACGTCACGGCGTCTCTTTCCAGAAGCTTTCCTTCCTCAATAGTTAGCAAGCACAACTACTTAAGTTTAGATGAAGTAATTTAGTTCTATATGCAAACATACTCTATTATTAACAGGATATTGTGTAGTATACAAGACTGAGAATCACTTATAATTAAGGCAAAGCCACCTTACCTTTCTACACTTTGTCTTGTAGGTTATCATCGAGGTTCAGTTCAGTAGGTTTTAATAGAATAATATTAACATAAATAACAAAATAAAGGACAAATTTTAACTAAGTTAATGTAGCCTAAAACATTATCAAAGAACAACACAAAATAAACTAGCTAAGTTTATTGTGTATGTGTACCTTTATTGAGTAATTGTGAGAAGACTTCATTTGATAGGTTAGGTTAGAGTGGAAATCATTCTTTCATTGAGTGAAAATCATTCTTTCGTCGAGTGGAAATCACTCTTTCGTTGAGTGGAAATCATTCTTTCGTTGAGTGGAAATCACTCTTTCGTTGAGTGGAAATCATTCTTTCGTTGAGTGGAAATCACTCTTTCGTTGAGTGGAAATATTCACTCTTTCAAAGAATGACCCCAGTTCACTATTTTAAAGAGTGAATATTCATTCTTTCAGAGTGGCTCGGTTTTCCTACTTTCAAAGAGTTAAAAAGTCACTCTGAAAGAGTGAATTTTCATTCTTTCACTTTTAGTGTGAAGGCCATCCATTTGAAGTCTAGTTTGTAGCATATTGTACCCTGCTTAGAAGTGAAACCTTTAATTTGATGTACATATCAACCTATGCTTACTTTTAGAATTTCTTCTGACTCCTGATGGGCCATCCCCATGGCATGACTCAAAATGGTTGACAACGTGAAAAGATACCTTGTGTTAAGTTACTATAACTCTCCCAAGGACATTTATTTATCTTCACAAAGAAAAAGATTTTAAGAAGGGGACGGACTTGTTGTACACACTGTTTTCGTAGTACTGTACACATGTTGGAAAAGATAATTCACAGGTGGAACATCCACATATCACTCTACCATCCCTCTATGCGCTCCCACAAGCAATGTCTTTCCGACTTATACTCATTAACTGTGTGTACAAAGAAATATTTTCTTGCGTATTTCCTTTTCTGATTGCGTATTTCCATCTGACAATTTTATAACTCAGATCACAGCAAAAAAAAAAAAAAAAAAAAAAAACTATTGTAAAAGTACACCTAAAACTTGAGACTATTGGGCACTGGGATTTTTCAACCCCCCCCCCCCCCCCCGGTAGGTCCTGGTGATATTATCTTATTACAGCATATGTTTTATAACAATAATCTCACTTGCGTGAACATAGGACTAGGAGTTAAATAAAATTGTTATTTAAGTGGGCGTTGGACGTCAATCCCAATTCCGTATATTCCCAAAAAGGGCAATATTAAACATCAAGCATAATAAATTCTTTATTTGTAACCAGAAAATTATTGTTAATAGCTGAAAATAAAGGGTTTGCTAAGATGGATATGGTTCGCAAGAGATATTTTTAAGACTAATATAGTTGGTTACAAAAATTTTTACTACTTTTGAAAATCATTTCCAGGTCTTTAAAAATCTTTACAAATAATTAATCTTGCTAAAAGAGTAAAATTTAATAATGATTCTAAAACCATTTATTTTGAATGAACCGGACATAAATTACAGAAACAATACGACATATACAACTGACACAGCTTTAACATTGCTCTTATGGAAAATAAATCCGACATGGCCGCCCTCCAACAACATCCATCCCCTCTTAATAACATGTTTCATGAATATCAATCATGTATATAATACGCAAGCACAAAACTTGTCCTCCTTATTTCTCAGCTTGTGTGGAAGAAATCCACGCATAACGTTAGAAAGGTTGTGTGGATGAGCAGAAACCCAATTGTAATTTACATTGGCCCAACAGGTAATTTTCAAAGTTTCAATGTTAATCTGATGGAAGAATAAAAATAGATTGAATCATTATATTTTGACAGTTGTTGTAATAACAAATGCTAGCATAGAAGGAAGAACATATTTTTCAGTTATAAGGATTTTTAAAGTAATTTGGTCCAGATCAACTAAATATATTAGCAAATTTTTACCAAAGCCGCCCTTTGAAAATGCAGTGCATGGAGAAAAATATTTTTGGAGGCCCATTTTTAATGATAATCACTAGGGGGTTTGTAGGGACACCAAAATCGCCCCGGGGGAGGGGAACCAGGGTCCTCCTCTGGAAACCTTTTGCTTAAAGCTTTATAAGTAGAAAGTCGTCGTTTTAAGCACTTGATGATGAAAAAGTTTAATGTCTTATACTCTGAAAAAGGGGGTTTAATTGCAAAATCTCTCAATTCAGGTTGATACAATTTCTAGTTGTTATTTTTCTTATAAGTTTATAAAAAAAAGATAAAAAAACTGTAAGCATGATAAAATAACCTATAAAAATATTAAAAAATTCACTCTTAAATTTATTTTAGGCCTAATAATGTAAAAAATAATAATTTTGGCTGACAGAAATTAAATAAATTATTATTATAATAATTTTTTTCTTTGTCGATTTAAATAATCAATTCTGAGTGTTCAAATATTATTACAAAATATTAATATTATTTTCCCATATTATTATAGCAAGACTAACTCATCGGTGGGCTACAGGCTCAGGTCAGTTACCCTTCTGCATCTATCTAAAGATATTTTATATTTTTGCATTCTTTTGGTAGCTTACTATTTCGTAGGAATGAGATTTACTTAAGAATGAGATTAGATTAGATGTTTGATCATCAAAAATTAAACATATCGTGTGTGAAATTAACTGATATATTAGGTTTATTTATAGGCAGACATATTTCTTAATCATATATTTGTACATTATTATATTATTGTCATTTAACAAAAATTTTTAATTATTCTTAATGAGAGTAAAGTTTTGCAGCATGAGGCCTGGAGCGGTCGCTCTACCTACTCCACCTTATGGACGGCAGTTAGCTATCTCTAGTACAGTTGAACCTCAATCTTTAGTTGGACCTTTATGGTTTTAATTTGACGCATTCTATCCGACAGTTGTCAGTCAACGGATTAGACCACAAGTATCAAGTAAGTATCAAGTAATCAACCGTCACTCTTTCGGCCAGTGGCAGCTTCAGGGAGTGGCTAGGGGGCTATAGCCCCTTCATTGGGTTTCCGATTTACATGAGAATAAAATGGGTAATTTATTTTGTTTGGTTGCCGAACATGAAAGGAATTTGAGCACTGATCCGATGCCACTACCTTGGACGAATTAAATATATAAGCTGTGGCCACTTCATATGGATATACCATGCTAAAGTGAAGCCAGCCGCTCCCCTCCACTAGAATAGCACATCCGGCCATAGAGTAGCATGGTGCTGCCGCTGTAACATGAGAAAGATGGAGAAAACGCGACACTTTCAAGTAAATTTCTGAGCACACTGGGCAAATAAAATAATTAACTATTTACATTTTTAAAGGGGATTTAATTCTCTATTTAGAGATATAATCTTTTCTATATAAAATCATATTTTAATTTATAAAAGGACATTGAAGTAAAACATTTGTATTAGAGAGATGATTTTAATACATGAAAACGAAATTTAAGTTATCCTCTGATATATATTTTACTGTAAAATTAATTTAATTGTTTAATGTAATACCCTATTATCAACAAAATTAATGTGTGAATTAAAATTTTTTATAACATTTAAGATTAAACGGACAAAATGAATATAAAATTTCTAAATAAATATCAATTTTACCAAAACATTTTAGGTTTTTCATTATGTAGATTTTCTCTCTTTTTCTGCTGAGAAAGGTTGCAACTTTGCAATTGACAGTTTGTGATATGAGTTTTGGTTTTAGGTTCCCATGGACCTCAAAGAAAAAAATCAGCATAAACTAGGCCATAGGCCTAGGTATTTCACAGTATGGGCCTGACTAACTGTCTTTGGGACAAGCAGGACATATCAGTACTTAAGATGTAGGCTATTATTAATAGTTTTATTTTTTAAGTTGTGTGATACTTGGCGCTCCATGCTCCTCCCCCACCCTCGATGCTATAATTATATCACTGTGCCAGATCTAAGTCTTTAAATCATGCCAGGGTCATAAGAGTGCATACCCTGTAGACCTAGGAGAAATTAGCAAGAACTTCTGTTGGATAAGTTACAGGTGAGGTTTTTCAATTACGTTTCACTTATATAATATTTTGTATTTAATTTAAGCCTATAGACTAATTATTGACGTAGCCTATTTCATTGTTGAAAATGACTAATGGCAATAAAAGATTTTCATTTAATTTCATTTCATTAGGGTAGGTATTATTTTTAGCCATAAGGTATCTTTAAAAAGACAACTAGGCTAGGACAATCTCAACTAATAAGTTTATTTTATATTAGTTTTGATAAATCATCCGTAGGTTAAGCAAATAAACTTGATCCTGAATCACCGAGGCATAGCCTAAAATTTATAGGTGAATATAAATCAATGGTGAGTGTAACTTCTAATGAAATATACTTAACTTAAATCCGTTATCAATATTTTTGACAAAATTTAACTTGCTAATAAATTTATATTGTAAAATAATTTTGTTTTGGTTAGGCCTAGGAATAAGTTATGAATAGCCGGAACAAAAAAGGATAACAAGTAATGTTTTGAATATAGATTTTTATTCAATTGATAAGCGTTATATATATATATATATATATTTTGCAATTGCCTACCTAAGTTACACCAAAAGACTTTTGTTGAAAGGATTAAAATGCATTTTCGTCACATTGCTCTGAAAACAATATTTTCAATAAAACCATTGCTGTGCATGAGTAAGCTTACTCTTATTTTGTCCGAGAGAATAAAAAAATTGAGCTAGTGTTGAGGGAATCAGCCATTTGTTACAACAATGTAGTAAAATGTTCCGTATTAACAATAATTAGCCTAGTAAAACTACAGCAGTAGCATAAAATCGGCTTATTATTTTTAACGCAAGATGCCTGTTTGTGAGCAAAGCAAACAAGTTGTAAAATTATTTTTTATAGTTAGGCCTATTTAAATAAATGAGGTTCACAACGAAAACTATAGTTGATAACACAGACTTAAAACATTATTATTAAGTAAAATATATTGGCAAGTCAATATGTTGTACAATAGGCCTAGTATGGACCAATACACAATGTCAGGAAAATTATTCACTTGCCACTACTGGCATTAGTAGTGACTATTGTTTTTTATTCAACTTAGGTAGCCTACCTTGAGTATACCTACAGTTATACAAAAATTAACAATAAAAAGTCTTTAATAGTCCTATACGATAGGCTATTTATGTTAATTAAGGTTTTTGGAGGAGATGCAGTTCAAACCCATAGCCCTACAGATAATTAAATTAACAGTTAATTATACAGAAATCAACTATAACCATCGTATTACTTTAAATTATATTCATATTTATCTATCCGTGCAAGCTATAAATAGTGTAAACCCAAATACAAAACAGCTAATCACAGAATGATAGCATACTTACCTATACGATAGAGGATAAACAATTGAATCAGTAGGCCTAGGCCTAGGCTAAATCGGCTTTAAAATCAGTAAAAAAATATTGCGGTGTCACTTATTAGTATAACACAATATTCATTGAACAGCTTACATTTTAGGTAGTGTATTTTATCACTGGTCCGTGATGACTGCCATCTAAATCTAGATAATCAAGGATTCTACAAATCTAAATCAAGATGACGGACTGGTAACCTTGGGCTGTTTCTCATTCGGTTAAAATACTCATATTACCTGATAAATTTGAGATCATACCTATTTACCATGAGTAAAATCAGTCAAAAACCATAATCTAGCAAGGATTTTCAAGAAAGCGAATTAAATGAACTTAATGTTTCTAAAAGTACAAGAGAACTTTTTCACGATCTACCTTAGTTAAACAACAAATTGCGGGAAGCCTGTGTTTACTGCGCTTTCACGGTGCAGACAATCTCGAAGCATAAAATTGAGTAACGTAATGCTTACCTCTAAATAAAGAGCAGATTTTCTTCTTAAACCTTACAGTTATTTACTATTTTAACTTAAACAGTAAATAATGAACAGTTTCAAAACTTTACTAAACCGAAGGAAAATATACCAAACTTAGCCTGTTGCTGGAGAAGAGAAGAAGAGAGAGCTCTAGAAGCATTATAAGCAAAACGCGGGAACCCGGCATTCAGTGTGGCCAACATGTTCAGGCAAAAGTAAGTTGAGTCGAACAATCAGTTATACTGTATAAAATAACACAATAGCTTAATTTTTAAGAACATATTGATTACTGAGGGTTTAAGTATGAATCATTTCAATCAGAGATAGATGATTTAAAATCAAAATGTCTGTTAACTCATTCAAACATTGCCTTTTTAGGATATATTCACCAAAAAGTGTATACGAGTATATAAGTGTATATGTGTGTGTAAGAGTACTAGAATCATTTGGTCTTGATATGCTTTTTGCCTTTATAGGCTATAGGGTTAGTTCTGTAGTGTAGGTAGTTTTATTTTTAGGCAATCCATTTTACATTCTTTATTTATCTTTTAATATTCGATGAAACTGTTTTTATACTGTACTTTTAAAAGCTAACTTATACTGTAATCGGAAATCTGTATTCCTACCCAACTTGAGTTTTATTGATGACATTAAAATGTTCCCTAGTCAAATGTTTAAATCTGCTTGCCTTGCACAAAACTTAGTAATATAAATATAATACTGCTAACTAATAATTATTACTTTGATTCAAGCAACAAATAATTAAGGATGATATATTAAGAGCTAGTAACAATGTTAGGTTCCAGTAAAATTGGTATATAAAAATAGAACGATATAGGATAACACAGGCAATACTACAACTTATTAACCATAATTAACATTACAACTTAAATATATATATATAAATAAATATAATATAAATTGATAAATATAATATGATGAAAAACATTTAGGGCCAACTTCTAGGCCACACTATGAGGTTTTTCATTTAGCCTAATTAAATTTATTAACGGTGAAAACAATTTTAATGACAAAAAACCAAATACATTACTTTCTTTACACCAGAAAATAACTACTGTATATGAAAAGGAAGCATTAAATATGAGCTATTAATTAAGTCATAGCCTAATGAATGAATAAATAAATTATGTAACAAGACAATAAAATAGTAGTCTAATAATAATTTAGCCAAAATTAAACAACCAAAAACAAGTGAAAAATCGAAAATGTGCAATATTTGATTCAGCAGGTATCATTAAGGCACATGATGTTCGTGATCTCCATAACCAAAGTTGAAACTAACATGCAAAGATTTTACGATATTGAGATACAATATGAGCAAAGGTATGAAAACATGAAAAAATACAAACTTTGAAAAGTTCAACAAGCAAATTGAATAATAAAAGCAAATAGACTAGGCCTATATTGTATGAAATTATTGTGATTTTTTTAGCCTACTGTAAAAATCATGACTCTATAAAAAAGGACTAAAAGGAGTGTATTATGACAACATCTGAAATAAACGTTAGGTCCACTTCACTCGGGCTGTGTGAGCAATATCGTAGCAGGCATGTCAAGCAGAACACGTTGCCTGGATTGAAGGCGCCAACAGTCGTGAAATGCAGCAGCAGCGGTCAAACCGGAGGAAATCGAAGGATAAAATAACTCTTACAACATTTGAATTAGCAAGTACTGCTTCCACTGCCTTATTACGTTTCACGATCCTCATTCTTTAGTTGATTAAAACTGGGAAAATTATATGAACATTGAGTACTGAATGCCTTCTGTATTGCGTATTTTCTAAAATTCTATTACTGTACAAAAAATGTTACATTTTCTCTTAAAATTTGCCCTTTAAAATATTTCTTGCAAGGAACTAGCACGTTATCGTGGGAGAAAACTGCTAGGCCTAACTGTTTCAATTTAGTTATCCAGGTTACACTGAATTTAACCCTTCCTTAATGCAGTTTAAGAAAACAAAATTCTAGTTAACTTTCTGGAGCTAAACCAATATTTTAAAATATTAATTACATATACCCAACTAAGTACAGAGTTTGTAATGGCATGTTTTTTTTCATAACTCCTCAGCTTTAACAGGTGGTTAGACAATTTTATTTTTAATTTCCTTAACAGAGTCAATGAAATAACAGTTGAATTTGTCTGGGGATACAGTTACAGCAGTGTTTTTACAGAAAGATTATTTTTTCTCACCTTGTTGATGATTGACTAAGCTGTTTTACTTTTATTATCACTAGATTCAATGATATTGTCATTGAAAAGTTTTTTAGCCTCGACAATACACTTCTTATACTGAGCAACAACAATATTTTTATTATTCTTGACCAATTCATTACCAGTGTGTCTAATAATCATTATCATCTAAATATATTATGTAGTTTTTTATCACCCTCAATTCCTCTGTGTACCAGGTATTTTAATGTCTGGATTTATTGTTTTTAGGCCTATTGGTATCAGTAAACTACTATTTTGTTTCAATTTCTTAAAACTAGCAAAAAAATTCAATACATTCAACAACTTTTGAAAGAACAACTCAAACTTACAACTATGCACAAAAGATAACAAAAGGTGCTTCCAATCAATGACAAATAAATAACCAGAAATATTAGAAAAACTACATTTAGGAATATAAAATTTATTTAAAGAGAACTCTAACAGACCAGACTCCTTTTGGCTGTTCATAGCAAGGTGGCTTAAAAAAATGTTACTTAATTTTAAGCGAGTCATGGTCAGAGAAAGGAAACTTAGAAACCTCTACTTCAAATTTAAGACTACTAACATTTGAAAAAAACATTATCAAGGCAAGCATTGAGTCTCTTTGGATTAGGCCTATTATTCAAAATGTGATAACCAAACTGACCAAGTAAATTCTTGAAATCATAAACAGTCTTTTTACTCTCATCAAATGCGGAGTTAATGTCTCCACCAATAATTATTGCATAATCATACCATTTGGGACTACTAACATAACCCAGTAACTCATAAGATTACAGTACTAAGAAAAATATCAGTACAGCCATCAGGTGTTCTATAAAGCGAGAATAAAAGAATATTTAAGCCTAGGGGAGAGGAGGGTAATCGTGCGCGGCGGGTAATGGTGCGCATCGTAGTTTTTTATGAATGAAATAAGTTAAAAAGCTCCAGTATGTGCTGCAGCCTAGCGGGGGACTCAACATCTAATAAGCGACCACGTGGTTTTCGCCACTGAAATTTTTGAGTTTATGAGAGCCCAAAATCTTAAAGTCGTGTGTGTCATGTTATTTTTGGGCCTGAGAAAATAGTAAATTTAGGGCAGATCTTTAGATAACTTAATACTTATTTAGTATTACAATTAATGGTAGTCTTTGCTTTATCGTTTGAACCAATTAATTTATGGTTTCATCCCTTCTTAAAATAGTGGGAAAATAAAATACATTCGAATGCAACATCGGGTAATGGTGCGCGGCGGTGCGCACGATTCTCCCACAAGTAGTTATAGGTAAGAAAAAAAATTACTTGTCCTTTTTACATTCTTGTTTACAGATGCTCATAAACTGTTCGTCCTGGAGTCATGCAGACAGCTCAGGTGCAGACAAAGCATAAAATTAGCCTACGTGTGCTAATTTTGCATTAACCCTTGAACAATTTTGTAATTTTCAATCAAAACTTTTGTTAAGGGTATTGTAAAGCTCAAATAAAGTATTGATTACCTTTAAGACATTTCATATGTTATACTGATATTGAATTTATATTCATGAAACACATTTATTCTAATTATTTCAACCCTGCGCACCATTACCCTTACCCACCCCTATGCGCACTTACCCGTTGGGTAGGTAAATTGTGCGCAAGTGCATATTCTGATATAATGTTGTATATTTTATTATTGCTAATATATATGATTATGATAATTTTTTATAAGAAACTACATTAAATACCAAAGAGTTTGACACATGTATTGGTAATTTTTGCCCGCATATTTTCTGGGAAGAATTTTTTTTCCCTTATGTGCTCACCATTACCCTTCTTTCCCCTACTACAACAATACCACAAATTTCAAAATGAATTTCAACACTTAACCAATCTAAATCTATTGGACTACAATCCATATTATTTTTAACAAAAATAGCGGCTCCGCCACTTTAAAAAATTTGCCTACAAAAATGAGCACCTAGGTTGAAACCCTCTGGAACATAGTATTCCAGTTCAAAACTTGATAGTCAATGCTCCGTGACACAAAGAAATTCAAAATCAGTCCCAAACTCACAGAGAATTTTTAAAAACTTTCTCATGCTCTGAATATTTAAAAACAAAAAACCAAAACTAACCTTAGTATCTTGCGATCCATAAAGATCAATGTCATCTCCAAGATTCAGGTGATCAAAAATGTTGCTACCAGTCTCAGCGCTGCAGGAGCCTAGAGTCTCTAGTTCTGGAGCCGACCCTGTTGGGAAGCTCATCCTGGTGCAGATGTAAAATCCCTGTTGTCTGGTAGGATTAAGGATTGAAACTACACCTTTCGCCACAGCTCGATTCTAAGTTTATTCAACTACCCAATGTACAATTCAAACTTGTGTCATGAACAGAGTTGTCAATAATTTAAATAAGTAAGATACTATTTTATTTTATTTACTTGCTCCAATACCGTAAACCATTTACATTGAAGCAGTTTATATACTATTAATAAGTGCATTGATTAAGTTAAAACGGGTTTCTTCTTTCACTTTGTTCTTCAATAAATTATATTCTACATACTAAATAACTTCTTTTAATAATAGATATTGTAAAATACAACGGAACATTAAAAAATACTTTGGTTTTGTTAACAAACAGAAAATAATTAACAATTAAATAACATCATACCATAGTAATTTATAACAATAACAAATTTAATAAACAAACCTAATTAGATTAATTACATAAAAGTCATCATTCCTGCAGTATTGCGAGACATTTTGCTTTAAACACACATTTTGCTTTAAGTGTCATAAAACATGTCGATGTCAGAGTCCTCAGCAATAATTGAGTTGTAAGATCTCATCACCCGGTAAAGGGGCGAGGACGCATGCGCTGACGTTTGGGAGTATGGAGGAAGGAAAGCAACTTGGTTCTGCTGTGGAAATTTGGCACGTGAAACTTCAGGACCGCCAGGCTAGCAATATCATCCACCTCACCACGCACTAACTTGTACAGGAAAATTAGACCCATGAGTATTCTCCTCAGAGCCAAGCTCCGGAACCCAAACAGCTCAAGCAACTCATTGTTGTAGGGAATGGCATATGTATATACATTAAAACATTAAAAATATTTAAAAATTTCCTCTGAACTCTTTCTATTGCTTCTTGTTTGGAAATATTAATAGGATTCCACACAATGCCGCCGCTCTCCAGCCTCGACCTGACCAAAGAGTCATAAAGCCTAATTAATGTCTCATATTCTTAAAGTATAAACTCTGTCTCATAATAAAACCCATCCAATACAATTTTCAATATCTCAGCTAAACGACAAGGTTGAATCCATCCAAACCCCCAAATCCCGTATACTATTTATTCTAAAAATCATAACCCCATTAAAAAATAATATTCTTGTGAATGTAATCAAAAATTAAAATTAAAATTCATTATATTATTCACTGTCCATTGAGAAACACTATCTAGATCTTTCTGCAAATCCAACGCATCATTATTGTCATTTATTTTCTTGTAAATTTTTAAATCATCGGCAAACAATACCATAATACATTTGAAAAACAAATATTTTCACAAGGATCATTAATTAATATGGTAAAGAGACAAGGTCCAACGTTTGATCCTTGGGGAACTCGTGATTGAACGTTAAAATTTGAAGATGAAAACCAATTATAATATACAAATTGTTTTCTATCATAACAATGTAAGACTTAAAATTTTTTAGAAAATTTACAGAAAACCCATAAAAATGAAATTTTTAAAGAATAAAAGTATCAACCTTGTCAAATGGCTTGGCCAGGTCGAGAAATATTGAGTCGGTCCTGACCCCAGGCTCCCGCCCCAAGGAGACATACGCCGTAAAATTCAACAAGTTTTTGTTAATTGACTTACCAGGAACAAAATCATGTTGACAACAAGAAATGTGTTTTTTTTAAGTGATTGAACAATGATTTAAGTATAATTATGTCAAATATTTTAGCAGGGACTGATAAAACCGCCATGGGTCTACAGTTTTTAATCTGCGATTTTTACCACTTTTGAAAATTGGAGTGATTTTTTGTGATTTTATTTTTCGGGGAAGGTGATGGTTGTCAAACTTAAATTAAACAAAAATTTCAAACGATTTACAAAAATGTCAGAACCTCCCTTAAACAAATATTGAAGCAGATAATCTGGTCCGGTGGTAAATTTTGATTTTAATCTCTTGATGGTATCCTACACGTCCTGGTGGCAGATGTGTGGCAGTGAGAGGTAAGACACACAGAGTACTGTCATACTGCTCCACCTAATAGGCCTATAACACATAGGGAGATGGTACTAGTTCGAGAAGTACACCAAGATGCCAACTGGAATCTCCTTAAAACCATTTCCACAATCAAAACAACTTTTTAATAGCTGTCTGGACTGTGGCAGTAGTATTGATCTTTCTTGGAAGGAATGGACTTTACTCAGTTGTTTTTTCACATGTAATTATTAATTGCCTAAATGGGTTTTAAGTAAGACTAGTCATGTGAATCAAATTATGGATCACAGGTTTATAAGCGGACTCACGGAGAACCTACATTAAAGGGTTGGTTGGCCTGCACGGCGCACCGAAACTGCGATCCAAATTTTAATCCTTGAAAGGGTTTGCTAATCCCACAACCAAAACTGCGATCCTAGCCTAGCAGGTAGCGGAGGGTCCAGCGGAGATTCCAGCGTCCAGTGTAATGGTTCTGGAATGTTTCTCCGTGGTGTCACTCATGTCACTTTTGGTAGCCAACGAACTGGGACTTCTAAGTTGTACTATACTCGCTCATACAGTATTACCACCCTGAAACTGGACCAATAAACAAAGACTTTCAGGGTTACATTTCTACTTTATTTCCCCCAAAAATATATTGGTCAGCTTCAGTTTGAGAGCAAAAGCAGCAGTGCCGCCTAACGAGTCATCATCAATTAGTGTTTTAGAGTGTTGTTAATTTAATAGTTTTTTCTCGTCCTTGTACCGGTAAGTCTTTAACTGAAGACAGAATTTCGGCAACCAATAAATTTTATGTTGAAATTTTCATAAGTCCCTTAAAATCCAAGGGATTTTAATGGTCAATAATTCAAATTAAAGACATTGATGTACTGGTTGGTTTAATACAGAATGAACTTTGTGTCTTATTTAGAACTTGAGATATTAATCTTTAACTAAAAGCGAATTAAAAATATTGAAGTTTCTGTTACATATAGCAATATAACTTGTCTCTTACTTATCCAAATTTAATGAAAAATATTTAAAATTAATAGGCTTTATGAGATAATGGCAATTGAAATTTAGTTTTTACCCATAAGAATAACATGTGAAAGTTTTCATATACATTATCTCTGAACATTTTATGTTTAACAGAACGTTCCAAGCATGAAACTGTCTTATAACTGCATTTCAAATAATATTCTATCACAAAATATCAATAATAATGTAATTAGTTTTACTTTTTCATTTACTTTAAATAATCTCCGCCTTAATGTCAATTTTACGAAAAAATGGTATATTAACTGCAAGTCTGTATTTCAACCTCCATTATCTCCTAAACTAAACTATGAGGATTTAAGGGACACATTAAATTGTAACGTGGTCTTATAATAATCAGTGCACAACACCAAACCATATATGTATTAAATAAAATTTGAAATCCATCTATTTATGCCTCAACTCAAATGAAGTGCCACAGTGTTTTAAAAAAAAACATATTCTCGACAATTAATTGTTCCTACTTCCTAACTTAATTAGCTTAGTCTGAAACAAGTTGATATATCGCCCTTGTTTGTCCATCCATGTAAGTTCTAGGAAATACTCATGGTCCACTGAATCGCGTCCCGGGGGTGGCCTCTGGGCGAGGAATCGCAGATTTGGCGTCTATATTTGTTTGGCGTCTGCCGGGGGTCGCTGCGTGGGTAAGGATCGTAGTTTCTTCGTCCACCTGGGTTTTGGATCGCAGTTTCGGTGTGCCCGGCCTGAATATTGAATTGGTTTAGCACCCTGAATTGAGCTTTGTAGAGAGAGACCAGCAATTTTATTTTGGATATTTTTATATACCTCCAATAAAACACAGATGAACCACAGGATTAGATTTAGAATTTTTATTATTATATAGAACTTGATGGCTGGCTAAGAAAGTCATAAAAATAAAAATAGTAGATATCTCATAAAAATTAAACTTTTCAATTTTATTGTTAATATTATGTACTCAACATCATCTATGAACCCTTATCAAAGGCAAGGTCTAAATTAAATGTAATGAGCAATTTGACAGTCTGTAAAAAAAAAAAAAAAAAAAAAAAAAAAAAAACATAGGTGGATTTTTATGTTTGAACGGGCATACTTTGCCTGTTTTTTTTTTTTTTTTATTAATTAATTTTGATGTTTTCAGACAATTAAATCGTTAGTGAAAACTATACAACATAAATAGGTTGTTGTCCTTCATAATTCCTCCAAGGTATAGGATGGTGAAATAGGGCATTTAAAGGTCTTTAATAACATATAGGAGTCCTATCTGTGCTGAGGCAACCTTTTATGGATGAAGTCAAAGTGAAACTATCACACAAGGGCAATGAGGAGAAATTTATTCTGTGTCTGTGATATATGAGCAACAAAATTTGGATGGTGGGGAAGGACATGCCTCCTCCATAAAGCCACCACTACTTACACATGTTGCTGTGTTCTTACCTTTTTTAGCTAAATATTTCATTCCAGTAAAGAGTGAACTATTTACACAAAAAATAAATGATGCTTAAAAATGCATGATGATTATTATGTTAGGCTATATATTCAACAATTGAGCTAAAACAATTACTAATTAAATACAAATGGATAACTTGTTTTAAGAACATCATTTTTTTACCATTGCAATAAAATTAATAGTAGTCCAAATTTGATAAATAATAATCAACTTATTTTAGTTTATTCAGTATGTAATGTTGATTTTCAATGGTGCTTCGAGGCAACATATCACCATGAGCTTTCAATTCCTATGACAATTAGTTGACTAAAATGACCTCAGATTTAAATTTCTTTTTGGTAGTAGATAATTGTAATATTAATATTGGCAAACTCGGCATTTTTTACCTGGACAACTGTGCAACATACTAGGCCCATTATTAATGATTTAAGTCAAAAAATTACACAACTTATTTAATTAAAAAGGAACTCTTTATTTTAAAATGTATTTTTTTAACATAGTAAAACTTAACATTTAAGTTAACATGCATCACACATTACTAAAATTAAAATGTAACCATTTAAAATGTAACCCCTTAGAGAGGCAACAGACTTATTTATTTTACTTATAACCAATTCACAATAACAATATTCTAGTCATATTATATAGGACTTAGTTGTAGTGTTTTTGTATCTATTTAAACTTATAACATTAGGTTAAGTGAAAACCACTTGAAATAATATAATGAGCTCATCAAAAAATTATTTCATTCAAACATTAGAATAAATATGGCTAGGAAAACCAATTGGGGAGTGCTAGAGCGTTTTCCACTACTGTTCATAGCTTTATGCATGACTAACACTTTTCGACTTTTTCTCAGTTTCCTCATCCTTCTTATTTAATTAAAAAGGAACTCTTTATTTTAAAATGTATTTTTTTAACATAGTTAATAAAACTTAACATTAAAATAAACATACATCATACATTACCAAAACAAAAATATAACAATTTAAAATGTAACCCCTTAGAGAGGCAACAGACATATTTATTTTATTTATAACCAATTCATGATAACAATATTCTAGTCATATTATATAGGACTTAGTTGTAGTGTTTTTGTATCTATTTAAACTTATAACATTAGGTTAAGTGAAAACCACTTGAAATAGTATAATGAGCTCATCACAAAATTATTTCATTCCAACATTAGAATAAATATGGCTAGGAAAACCAAATTAAAAACTGGTTATGAAAACAATTGTCTCACTATATTTGGGGAGTGCTAGAGCTTTTTCCACTACTGTTCGTAGCTTTATGCATGACATCTACACTTTTCGCCTTTTTCTCAGTTTCCTCATCCTTCTTCTTTGATTTCTCAAGCTCTGCTTGAGCCTTGTCATGTAAGGTTTTGACTTTTAAGTAATGTTCGTTACGAGCTCTTAGCTCTTCTATAGCCTTATTATAAGCTGTGAAGCCGGGAATGTGTCTGGGTAATTCTGCCACGCCCGGAGCTGGTGGCTGGGCAGGCTGGGTTGGCTGGGGCTGAGCCGGCTGGGTTGGCTGGGGCTGAGCCGGCTGGGTTGGCTGGGGCTGAGCCGGCTGGGTTGGCTGGGGCTGAGCCGGCTGGGTTGGCTGGGGCTGAACCGGCTGGGTTGGCTGGGGCTGAGCCGGCTGGGTTGGCTGGGGCTGAGCCGGCTGGATTGGCTGGGGCTGAGCCGGCTGGGTTGGCTGGGGCTGAGCCGGCTGGGTTGGCTGGGGCTGAGCCGGCTGGGTTGGCTGGGGCTGAGCTGGCTGGATTGGCTGGGGCTGAGCCGGCTGGGTTGGCTGGGGTGGCGGTGGCAGTTCCTTATGCCCCACCACTTCCTCGAGCTCCTTTTGTGATGTCTTCGAGATTTTCTTTATCTTGGGGCTTTCAAGCGGCACACTTTTTTCATATAATTTGTATTTTTTTGGCTTTTTAAGTGCCCTCATTATATTAGAAGGTACTTTTTTTAATTGAAGTAAGAAAGTTGCCTTTTGTTCATCATCAGATGACTCAGATGACTCTAATTCAAGTAGTTTTTTCTTTGTTTTCTTTATTTCTTTCTCCATTTGTTTTAGCTTCTTCATCTCTTTCTTCTGTTGTCTGCAAAATAAAAGAAATCATGAATAATATAAATAAATATATATTGGGGATCATTAAGAATGGCCTGTAGAGTGGCATTTATAAGAAATTTTACATAACATATTCAGGAAGGTTCTCTTTTGACTTTTTAATTAAAAAACATTCTATGAACTCAGAAGACATTAACCAGGGGTTTGATTACTGGTAAGGCAAAAAGATTAATTTGTAGTTGGACACCTGTAAGCTGTAAATTGTTCAAATTGTCAACGAGATGTTTCCCTGTTGTTTTTCATCTCTATTGATCAAGGCTTACTCTTATTGTCCATCAATTTCACAACTTCGTGAGGATAAGAAACAAGAAGCTATGTAGACATTGTGTATGTTGCCTGAGTTAGGAAAGTGTTAGTACTTGTAGTACTAACATTTCACTTGTTTACATGAGGCGGCTGTACATGAGGCACCTTGGAGAAATTTTAATAAGAGTGGCCACTCGGGGTAGGCCTACAAGTGCAGCCCCAATCCACATGCCGAGTTGGTGGGAGCACCATTCTTTTAAGGTTTGAAATAATCAAATTAAATTAAAAATAATGAATAAAGTATTAATTTTTGGTGAATGTATTGTGCTATGCTATGAAATTCATGTTACAATGAAATATAAATATTAGCATAATTAAAATAATGATTTTATACATTAAACATTTTTATTTAATACAAATATTTACTTTAACATCCTTTTATAAATTACAAATAAACTTTTTCCTGCAAAAAAATTTGACATTACACAAGCATTGACTATAGAAGTAAGGTTCTAGGGTAAATGTTACTAGATAGGAAAATTGATTATCTTAAAAAATGTAAAAGGTGAACTATTTAATTTGCCAGATGTACTCAGGATTTCAATTGTAAGCATTACAAGTCACGTTTTTTCTTGTCCCTGCCATGTTACAGCAGCGACATCAGGCCACTCTACGGCTGGCTGTGCCACTCTAGTGGAGGGGAGCGGCCGGCTTCACTGTAGTACAGTATGTGGCATTTATTTGACTATTATGTGCAGTACAGTCACGACAGAAGGTGACAAAATAATTATGCATAGTCTCTCCTTCATAATTCCTCCAAAGTATGGGCTGGTGAAATAATAGGGCTCAGATGAAATAGGGCATTCAAAGGTCTTAAATAAACATATAGGAGTCCTATCCGTGCTGAGGCAACCTTTTATGGATGAAGTCAAAGTGAAACTATCACACAAGGGCAATGAGGAGAAATTTATTCTGTGTCTGTGATACATAAGCAGTACTGTATATATGGCCATTTTCTGGACATGGCCTTTTGATATTGTAATTAAGCCTCGAAAGTCAAGTAGATCATGCTTAACAAGGACTGAGGGCGCTGGTTTCTGAAAACACAAAATAACCATGCAAGACTGCATCAAGCTTTGTAACATTGAAGGCACAATTCTCCAGTCACATTCGTGCGAACAATAATAAACACAAATAGGAAACAAAGGTGACAAAATTAAGATCAATTAAAAAAAATCTTTGTACTAAAACTACATTACTGTAATTTACTAAATAAAGCTTCATTGAAGACTTTATTACCTTCTTTTCATTTCCTTCTTGCTGTAAATGTACTCGTCGTTTGACGATTCCAGAGACGAAACAGAGTTGCTTTCACCTAGAAAAAAACGCAAATCTATATAAATAGTTTCTTGATTCATTTGAGCTTTGAGCCTGTTGGGATAGCCTTGGAAGGAATGTTTATTTTGTCGTATAGGCCTATTCACAAGTAATATTTAGTTTTTCAGTATGAAAATTTTTTATTAAACTTGCATAGGTCAGTGTTTATTTTTAATGAATTTTAAATGCTTTGTATACTTCCTCAATAAAGAATTGATTTATTTATTTAATACCTTTAATTGAAGCAAACCCGTAAACTTAACAAGCATTTAAGAAAGTGTGAATTTTTAAATATTTATACAAAGACTATGACTGCCTGAGAGCGTATGTTCATTTTACAACAGTTATTTGTAAACAAAGGTTTTATAAACAAAGTTGAATGGAATATAATTTCAAAAAATTTTGTATCCACACACTTATCCCGTGAAAAAGAAAATTATTTTGAATTTCTACAAAAGTAACTAAAAATAAAAAATTAAAACTAAGTGGTTAACTACATTTACAGCAATTAAGGTTGTTTATATGAAACTTGCTCAAGAAAGACTCAATGTCAGGAATAATTATAAGAGTATTATAGTCAATGTTTTTTTCTGTTTTTTCTTTGTTGCTTTGTTAAGTTTACTAGATTTTTAAACATTGTTTTTGTTGCGATTGTTGCTTCTGTATTGTTCAGTTTTACACTGCTTTGTTTTGTTAAATATTTAATTGTTGGTATTTATAGTTTGTAGCTGCAATTAAAAATGAATGTTAAAATAGGTGCCTGCCCTAAACCGCCGTAGTTGTTTATATTGTAAATTACAATGATTGTTTGCTTTCAATGCAATTGAAAATAATTTGAAAAAAAGTAAAAAATGTTGTATTTAGTAAATTTATGGACCTCGCCGACAAGTTTTCTTTAACTTGGCGAGGCCATCTTTATGTACGTTTTTGAAATAAACATATTCTTATTCTTATTATTAATTAATAATAAGTGGTTTACTACATTTACAACAATTAAGGTTTTTTATATGAAACTTGCTCAAGAAAGACTCAATGTCAGGAATAATTAATAATAAGTGGTTTACTACATTTACAACAATTAAGGTTTTTTATATGAAACTTGCTCAAGAAAGACTCAATGTCAGGAATAATTAATAATAAGGACTAAGTCTACATATGAATAACAAATAACTGTCAAACACAAACTATAAAAAGTCCATTTTTTAAACTTGATCCTTCATGAGAGGGGCCAAAAATAGTGGAGGGAGGTGTTTGTTTATCCTTGCTAACATTCCATTGGCTGAAGCTTTTTTTTGTCGTCTTTTTCTAATTTCACTGTGACATACTAGCTGGTAATTTCACATGACATCATATTGTGTATGAGTTTTACAATATTTTTGGTAACAGTTGTGTTTTAATCAGTTTAAGCCTACTTTAGAACTTAGATTTTAACAGGCCAATAGGTTTGGCTATAAATTATTACAGCTGACTAGGAGTCTCTGAAAGACATTATGAGTTATTGAAAACATTATTTAAGGAAATCTAGTTGTCGAAAATGTTTGTCACAAGTAAAATTTTTTTGCAGTTTAAATCTTTCCCCATTACAAAAATTGCAGAAGGATTAAATTTTAAAACACGACCTTGAAGACATTCACATGGATTTACTAAACAAATACACTGCACGTGTTCCAGTGTTACCAAGTGATGAATTTAAAATTGTCATTGAATTTTAATCAATAATTTTTTCTCATGTTTCATAATCGCTGCGGAGTGAGTCTCGTATCATTAAATAGGTTAAGATAAATCTTGAACTAAAAATAATTCAAGCTTAAACCAGCACTGGACACAAGATCATAATTCGTTACCGTAATATTAATTTAACTCAGAAAACAAGAGTTTTAAAAGTAATTTACTCTGCTAGGTTGATACCAAATTTAAGTGAAAATGTGTTGTAATGCAGAACTGAGCTGAACAAAACACCCATCAGAGTCAAGTCGATCTGAAACGCTTTTTTTATTTTGCATGTATTTAATTTTCGATTTCTTTCTCAGACCCTCACGTACCACCTGAAATGCTCCCACGTATGCGTATCACGTACCACTGGTTGAGAAACACTGTTTTAGTGTATAAGATTATATTTTTTTAGCCTGCATAGAAAGCTACAGAGTACATATATATCCATTTTTAACAGTTATTTACCGTAACAGTTTTAGTTAGATGTTATTTATTATAGAATAATCTAAAAACACTACATTAGTTTGGTTTCTTTAATATAAAAAAATACAGTGAAAAAGAATTCATGTTGCACGTTAATAATAATTTGATGAAGCGTATTTATATATATATATATATATATATATATATATATTATGAACCATCAAAGAAGCTTTTTCGCTCCCCCTCGCCCTACAAAGTTGTTGTTCTCTTTGTTGCACACAGCCCCGCCTACACTGGTTACTAGCCTCCCTAGCTCCGGTGAATGAGATTGCTATATGCCTTTGATAATGAAATGCTAATGAAAAATTGATAAAGATAAAAAATCAGCACTCAGCACCTTGATTTCACATGGGTTTTTAGCTTCTTAGCTACTATTGTTGAGCCACCACTTCAGTGTAAAAGCGACTTTGGTGTTAAACTTTGGTGTACAGATCTTGTTTGACAATGATGCTGATTTTAAGAAGTGGCTACCAGGTTGAACTAATACTTGTAGGATACAAATAAAGTGGAAAGGGGGGAGGAGAGTATGGAAAAGCAATAATGAATGGAAGAGATAGTAAAATTAAGCTTTTACTTTTAAAACTGAGATTTAAGAGATTTGTTTAATGGTTATCTGTAGTACCGGTACACATAAAGTCCGTAGATTTTTGGGGATAGAGATTTAGGGGCCCCTACTTGGCTCAATCCATATTGCTATACTCAAAATTACCTATAGCATAAAGCATTTTGCTTCAGGCTTTGAGCTAAGTTAATGTGAACATGTCCCTATATTTTCCTGTGTGCCTCATCAATATTTAATAGTACATGCTAAGGTGAACAGTTGGGTCATATGTTTCATGAACTGAATCCTAAGTAGAAAACCTGTAGGACCTCAAAGTAAAAATGACTACAGACCTTAAATAATATGTATGACAAAATGAATAAAGAAGTATAAGTTACTTACTTGAAGATACATATTGAATCTTCTTAGATTTTTTCTTTTTAGTTATTTTAACCGCTGAGGGCTCTACATCAGGTTCAACTGTGTTGTCAGGTTCAGGTTTCTGTACTTTGGGCTTTGCTCCAGTGTCTTGTTTTTCAGTGGCTAAGTTTGAAGTTTGTACCACATTGGTTGGTCTCTTAACTTCTGCACCCTCAGGTTCAAGATTAAGTGGTACAGATCGAATCCTCTTCACAGCAGGGAACTCTTTATCGAAAGGTTTTCGTTCTTCTGGAATGAATCTTGATGCTTTAATTTTTTGCTGATCTATTTCATCGAGGGTTTCCAAGAGCACCCTGGCCCGTGGGTGGTTGTCCCAGTTGAACGCCCAATATAGGCTAAAACATGATGGACCGGTGTCAGTACATCTGTGGCTTAAATCTACATTATATATAAATGAGGGAAATGTCCTGGGACTACTTAATAATTTTTTAATAAATTTAGTCCAAGTAATGAAACTTTTTACATGTATATAAGCTATTTAAATCTACTTTTTCATACAAGTATGGGTATATTTTTACCTCTATAGGGAGAAAGCCCACAGGGAGAAAGAGGGAAATCTTAAACGTAAGCATAAGGTAACTATGTATATTAAATTAAAGGTACCTCTAAATGTAGAACAAACAAAATTAAAAGGATGACTGAAGGCCAAAGAAATTTTTTCCAACACTTCTTTTAGGAAACTTCTCTAAATGTTGTAAGGAATCAGGGCTGGCTCTACCATAAAGGCGAACTAGCCAAAAAGCGCCCCTAATGGTCATAATTAAACCGACTCGAGAGAGTGCCTCCAATAGCCAAAACCTGATCAGAGTATAATAATAATAATTATTTGTAAAACACAGACCATATAAATCAAATAAATTTAAAAGCATGTGAAAAACAGATGCAATCTCTCACAGAACAAGCATAAACAAAAAACTAATTAACATTTACTTATAAAAAAGTACCCCTGAATAAATACACCACCAAATGTTCATTGTGGGTGTCGTTTATGTTGTTGAAGTAAACATAAACAATAAAAAAACAGCTGAAACCACTCACAGAACAAGCCGAAAACATTCTATAGCAGGTAGCTCAACCATTCACAAGCGTTTGTGTTTCCTAGCTAAAATAACAAGCCAAAAGTGATCACTGCAAGCATGTAGTCCCTTAAAAGCACCACCTAAAGGATATACATGCAGCACTGCACAACGATAGAAACAACGGAAAAAGGTGGATCTAAACTGACACTGCATGCAAGTGGCCTTTTAGAGGCTCCACCTACAGGCACAAAGCACAACGCATGCTGACTAGCACAACAGTGGAGTGCCACTAAGATGACAAATGATAAAGAGAGCCAAGAACACGTTTCTTGAAGACGCCAGAAGATGTTGATTCGGCAATATGATTTTAATGCAAAGGTTGATGATCGCCTGTCATTTTTGACTCAGTCATCCAATTAAGGTCAGGTTTGGGGTATTATTCTCTATTAAAACAGGGGTGCCCAGAGGAGGAGTCATGGCGTAAGTTGCGCTATGAATAATTGGGGGGGGGGGGGGGTAAAATGTATTTACAATGGGCCTAAAAGAAAGTATTTAAAATCAAAAGACTCTAGTAAAACATATCATGCTAACAAACTAATTATATTAACTGAAAAATGCACTATTAAATGAGATAATTTGGTCTCAATATCAGCCAACTATATCAAGCGTGTCGACAATGATTCTCGACCTTGAGTTGGTGGTTGCCATGGGGACGTGTTGGTTGAGGGTGAGCCTACAGCCAATATGGATAATATCCATAATTTATAGATTTAAATACCCTACTTCAGTTTAAAAACTTCTTATGTTTTACTATCTGAAAATTTGAAAACCTTAAAGTTACTAAATAATTTTTAACAGTTACAACATTTAAATTAGACTCCATTAGCAAAAAAGTTGTTTAAATTTGAAAAGTTGTCTACTCACAGTATCATTGGAGAATGACATTTTTCATCGGCATTGTAGATCTTCACAAAGCCCTTTTCTAATGCAGCCAGACAAGGGTTGTATTCTTGTGGAGTCCAAAACTCCATGACTGTTAACATTATGTGAGCCACGGTGATGTACAAGTCAGGCTGAGTGTTCGTGGCTTGGTCCAACTGGCCAATCAGGTGATCAAACAGTGGAGGGGAGTGCACGAACTGGTAGATCGACCTCAGCGTTGCTTTCGCTGGGTACTCCAGATCCTGTAGACAAATTTCATATTCAAGGGGTTATCTACTAAAAATTCAAAATTTGCATCTCCAACCCCAACATTTTATTGGATCATTATATTTTGAATTTGTGAGGAAGTATTATTTTTCCCTCTCTTACTTTGTTATTTTGTCAATTAAAATAATGTTTAATGTTTTTCGTCATAATTATTTTATATATAACTGATTCTAAACAAAATTGAAGTTGTAATTTTCTGAAATAAAACTTCCATAAGTGAAATTAAGTATTATCACCAAACGTTTTTTTCACTTAATACATTTTTGAAAGGTCAATTAAGCGCTCAAAGCCTTAGATAACTTATAGAAAGAGCTGTAACCTGAAATGAACACTGTAGCCCCATCTTCAGGGATGGAGTACTGACAGTGTTTATTCAGTAAATGTTGAAACCTCACCTTTGTTCGTCTAAAAAAATTTGGGGAACTTTTAGCAGAGAAATAATCAGCACATCAGGGGAAATGCAGGGCTTGTGATCTTCAGATGCCGCCTTGCTGTCTACAGTAGAAGCCCTCAAATCCGGCCACCTTGGGACCGGACCACCGGCCGGATTTGCAAATGGCCGGATTAACCGGCGGTTTAATAAACGGGTTAAATAGAGACCTGAATTATATGTGTGTTTCAATAATGAACTATTAGAGTGTATTTAACAATGGAGGGTCTGTTACTTACCCAATCAATACTGTCTATAGATTTTGTAACGATCATGATTTGCTCGCTCAGATGTTGTAATAATGCCGAAAAGACGATCAGACAATGGACAAGCAGTCACTAGGGATGAATCTGAATGTTAAGTCTTGACAATATTACTGGTCTTCTGTCAACGAAGGCTGTAATTTATGAATGGGACCATAATAGCGATGGAACCCGACTAAAGACGTAACTCCCGTGTTACATCGGGCCGCGAATCACAAAAAAGAAGATAACGATCACAAATAGAACACACAGTCTTTTAGAAGACATCCAATATAACTAATAGTCCGGAAAATGGTAATTGAATTGATATATCTTAGCGATATAACATGAAACAAGTTGACTCTTGTCTATTTTGGACGTGGTGAACGCCCTTGGCTGAACATTTTATTTCCGCGGAAGACCGCGGCCAGATTATCCAGGGGCTGAACCATCCGAGGCCGGACTAGAGGGCTTCTACTGCATCTGCATCTTGAAGAGCTTCCCCAACATCAACCACCTTTGTATTGCCCTCTCACCCAAAGAGAAGTGAGATAGGAATTGGACCTTTCAAGCAGCTAAGATAGGCACTGGATCTTCTGTTATCATTTTCAACATTGAAACTGATGGACTACCTTCCTAAGAAATTCAAATATTTATTGTTCTGATGTAAAAATTAGGTACGGTATTTAAATAACCTTACAAATACTTACACTTTTGACAGTGGTTTTCAGGAGAAGGTTGGTGATCATGCTTTTAAGGTTTTCCACATTGGCGAACTTCTCCCTGAGTTCATTGCTCACAAAACCCACAGTGAGGCAAACCTCTGATGCTAGCTCCAAGCTGTAACATATTTACAACAACACATCACAAATGTTAAAGACAATAATTTAGATATCCTTAATCTTATAAAAATATATTTTGCCTTTACCTATTCCAACTTATGTTACCTCAACAAGCAATTAAATTAGGTTGAACAGAGAATAATTTCAAAGGTAAAACAGAGCTATACGAATTACATTACATCTAATTTTATGAACCAGTAAGATTATACCCATAGATCTCAGTATTCTCAGTTTATGGTCTGTAAACTATGTTTATCATATGTATTGCACAAAAAGCCAACACTAAATTGAGCCTTTCTAATTTTGTAACTACACTACAATACAGTCCCAAAGGAAAAAAGAGATGTAACATGCTCACACCTGACACATGAGTTAAAAATTCTTTCACTTTGAGTTCTATAAGAAGAAACAAACTCATTGGGCATAGTATTTTTAATAAAATTTCCAACTGACCTAGAAGATCCTTGAAGATATAATAAAAAATCTTCCGATAATACTTGATATATTTGCACTTACACTGTAGTTGTTTGCAAAACGGTAAATATATAAGACAGATGTTATAATGACGATTGATTTCGACCAGTCACACCGGACATCATCAGGCCCAATCCGAAACTGTCTTGAATTGGGCCTATGATGACCTGTGTGACTGTTCGAAATCAATCGTCGTTATAACATCTAACTTATATATTTACCGTCTTGTATATAATTACAGTGTGAGTGAAAATAGATCGAGTAGTGTTGGAAGATGTTGTATTATATCAACCTGACTTAAAGAAGAATATAAACATTACATTAAAATTCTTAATTGAGAAGTCCGTATACACAATTCAGGAATTCTTTGCCTGACTTTGATTTTAAGATTTTATTTTATTTTAGTAAGATGTAGGTTATTTGATTTTATTAGACACTTATTTCTTATTAGTTTGTATTTATCACATTAACTCAGGTATGTAGTTTGTAACAGACGTTTGTGTTTATCTTTAATGTTTATTTGAATTTAACCTATAACCGGCACTATTTAGTAGCCTTCTTTGTATATTTTTAAATAAAATGTGTGAAGAAAATGTATGTAAAAAAAAACGGATAATAAAGGTGCAATATTAAATCTTTACACATGAACTCTCTGAAACTGATGTTTTAATTTATAATCTTTATTCAGTTCAAATGTAAATTCATTCACAAAAGTGTAAAAAATACAAAATGTGTATGAATGTGGCACAGGGTTGTTGCTGTCAAATTAAACAATAAAATATAAATAAGAATACTAACAATAAAAAATTAGTATCCATCATTATTATGGCTAACACAGTTTCCTTAAATTGGTTATTGATATTTTATGTTAAAAAATGTTGTTGAACTTAAGTCCACAGCCACAGGATGGTTTTTTTTTGTAAAAATTCCCAAATTTCTACAGCAAGACAGAAAGATGATATTAGTCGATAAATATAATAGTTTACAATCATAACTTACAAAATGTAAAGAATTATTTTCAAAATATAAGCAATATTGTTATCAGTTAATTAAAATATTACATTAAGAAACACATTTTACCAAGTCTCTCATCTTCAAATTTAATATTATTATAAAACAGTTTTTGTTTTTAAGCTTCAAAATTTTATCTATAAGACATTTGATAGTCTGTTGTCATATACCAGAAATAGAGATATTAAAAATGTAATTAAATCAAATATACTAGTGCTATTCAGAAAGCAAGGAACGTTTCCGTCTTACGCCGCTAGGCGAGCGCGTATTGCCTATATTAGGGTATGAGAGCCCTCAGGGCCTCAGTGGCTATTCAGCCATAAAACTAGGAGCATCGTCGAGCTGCCTGTTTTATTTTTTTTTTTTTTTTAATAAAAAATGGCCACTCCTATACAAAATTCCGCCAGTTGCGAAGTGAGATTGGTAGGTAACACGGTTTTTGTTGGAAAAAAACTTAAAACAGATAGAGATTTATCTAAAAGTGTGCGAGGTGTATAGGAACAATGTCATGAATGAAAGTTTTCTGCGTAAGTTGTGTATTCAGTTTACAAATGGCTAAACCAATGTTCTTGATGAGCAGAAGAGTGGACGACCAAGCATTGTGACTGACAAACTGGTCACTAAAGTTGACAAGAAGATCCATGAAAACCACCGCTTCACCATAACGGATTTTTCATTATCTTTTCCTCAGGTTTCAATTTGCACACAGCAAAGTCCGTGAAACTTGAGGAAAAGGAAATGAAAAATCCGTTATGCACTGTTACCACGGACACATACATAGATAAATACATGTATATACCTAACCGAGTTTTAAAAGAGTACAATAAACACCAGTGTACACTACAAACTTATTGGATTAAACAACGTCTTACCCAATAAGTTATTAACAGTTATAATAAACAGATTGTGTGTTACTAGAGAATCGTGTAATTTTATGTACAGGGTGATTGATATACGTTATGGTTAGGGAGCTACAGCCAATTGACGTTCATTTTTAGTCCCATGAGAATAAGATGGGGCAAACTTAAAACCATTCAGTAAAATAAAAAATACTCAAGAATAAAAATAACTTAAAACTATGTTTTAAGATCATATTTTTTTAATGGCACAGAATTTTTACAAATTTTATTATTTGTCGTCCATATTAAGAAAAAGTTCGTTCATGTCGTTAGCACTGTAAAATACTTAGGGGTAATACTAAACCAAGAACTTAGCTGGAAACAACACACTTTGAATCTTAAGAAAAAACTAAACAATACATTAAGAATATTTTATTTTTTGAACAACCTGGGTATACCTAAGGCTGTAATGAGAATGGTGTACTTTTCCGTGGTCCACAGTAGAATTGATTATGCGATTTCATGCTGGGGGGGGGTGTGTATAATGTAAACACAAATCCAATTTATGTTTTGCAGAAAAATTTTGTTAAAATAATTTTGAAAAAGGCAAAAACAGAATCATCTTTTCCTCTATTCCAAGCTCTTAAAATACTTCCATTAAAATATATGTATGTTTATAAAGTCTTAAAAAATTTTTCCCCAAGAAGTGGCAATTCGTCTGCTAATATAAATGAATACAGAAATCGGCTGAGAAATTCAGGTCACATTTTAGTTCCCCGCCCAAACAATACATTTTTCACTCAGTCATTTCTTTTTGTAGGCCCTAGGGTTTATAATAAATTACCAGCTGAAGTCAAAAGCTCTGTTTGTCAAAAAATGTTTAATAAAAGACTCTACAAATGGTTCTTAAGTCTTAATAGTATAGATTTTTTGTTAAAATTGGAAACTTGAATTAATATTAGGTTTTATTCTGTTTTATCTGGAAATATATTTTTCCTTAGTTTATTTTTATGTGTAAAACGGTCTCTGCTTGTAATGTAGGCTAGTTGATGAAACAAAGAGATTTTTTCAGTTATAAGTTAGGTTGATTTAATTGTCCAGTGAATGCTATCAGTTGTCCAATTAAGTGATAAGGAACCTCTTACAGGCATAGCCTCTGAGGCCCTAATTATTTTCCAACAAATTAAAAAATGTATATGTTAATATATGTATATGTAAAAATGTATATATTATTATGTATGAGAAAACTGTTTATTTTTATGTTGATGTTTGGAAAATAAAAAAGATATTCATTCATTCATTCATTCATTCATTCATTCATTCATGTGTAAATGAACATTTTTATGAGTGAAATGATCTCAAAACATTATTTTAAGACATTGTTATTCTAGAGTATTTTTTATTTTACTAAATGGTATCAGGGATATTGCCAATTAAAGTTTGTCCAATGTTAAATTCTAGATTGACTAAAAATAAACTTAAATAGTCTATGGCTCACTAACCGTTAAGTTTAGAGAAAATTTTCATAGAGTAAAAAAGTCTTAAAAACACGTTTAAAATTTTAAAAAAGACATGAAAATTGGGGGTTCATATTTAGTATTTTTGAGTTGGTTGCCATATTGGAAAAATGGCGGGGAGAAATATTTAAATCACCATAAAATGCATAATCAAAAGTACACTGGAGTTACCATTTAACTTTTGTCAATATTACTTATGGTTTTTAAGTAAAACAGCTGGCACACTTATATCAATCACCCTGTTTATTTACATACAAATATATGAAAATGAACGAATGGTGTTTTGGCTTCTGGGGACCTCAAAATGAAAAAGTAACATGGTCCCGCGCTTAGGTCTTACCATGGCTACTACCGTAATAGGGTATTCCCTATAGGGAAATCCCTTAAATATTCCCTATAGGGAAATTCTTTTTAGATTTGATTATAATTGATCACAATATTTTTTTTAATTGATCAAAATAGTTTTAGCCAGATTCATTTTTAAAATTTCTGCATTAAAAAATTTAGAGCAGAGGCTGGTGTGAACATATACTCCCCCCCCCCCCCCCCCCCCGGGGGAATTTCCGACATATACATTTTTGTGTTTGTATTGACATGTACTTTATGGTTTTAGGTGTTTGCCACTTAAAAATTACAGCATATCCCGAAAAATACAAAAAAAACATAAAAATATAAAAGCTATTATCATCATTAAAATTATTCAGTTTCAAAAATCTTTTGAGCGAAAACACTAACAGTTTTCTTGGCCAATTTTATTAATTAATGGGTCGTTATAAGGCTCTCTACTTAAATATTTCCAAATAATTATGAATTTTTTTAGATTTATGGTCAAAAAGTGAAATAACTTGTTTTATATACAGTGTGGTTGAAAAGTCCCGGAACGGTGAAATATATTTTTGACCAATATTACAAGACTTGGTATATCAATAATAGCCAAAAATGTCTACTCTTTTAAGGCATTAACACTTTTTTACCCCTTAAGAGGGATGGCCCATGAGGAGTCAGACGAAATTCTTAAATAGCAACATAGGTCATGTTTGGTATCAAATTAAAGGTTCCAATTAGCAGAGTACAATGCCGCAAACCCGACGTTAAAAGGTTGGGTATAAAGAAAGTTATTGCATTTTAAAGTTTTATCCATATATTTTAATGGAAACTTTGTTTGCCTGCCATTTCCGTTTTGATCATCCATTTGAAATCTAGTTTGCGGCATTGTACTCTGCTATGTGAGACCTTTCATTTGATACCAAACTCGACCTATGCTGCTGCTTAAAAATTTTGTTTGACTCCTTGTAGGCCGTCTTTTCTTGGTTTTCTGGAATATGCTGTAATTTAAAAAAGGCAAACAACCGAATTCTTAATCTAGTAGGTAATACCAACAAAAAAAAGTATAAGTCATAAATTCCCACGGGGGGGGGGGGGGGGGAGGGTTTCATATTGGCGGCTCATGGTCTAATTACCTAACACAGGGAGAGGGTATAATGATTTCCATTAAGTAAACTAAGGTTCATCATAGATTCTTTAGTAATCAAGCAGGAGAGCTTGTCCCAGGTCTGGGGGATCTCTTCGCGGATACATAACATAGCATTATTGGATTTAGTTTCAGCAGTTTCTTGCTGTAATCTAGAGGAATGTCCACCATAGAAAGACTTCTCATATTTGTGTATATTTATACATGCATCAATATTAAAAAATGGTTTGTCTGTCAAAATAAATCAAATAGATCAAATTAAGAATAAATAATACAAACATAATGAAGTAACAAACTTCAAATTGAGAAAATAAACATACGTTTGGTCCGAGAGAAAGCATTCGCACACTTGCAAAACCTCGTTGAGAAATGGAATTATTTTTTCATCATACTTCGGATTCTTTGGTTCGTATGAAAGTTCTACCATTAATCCTCGCAAGGTTTTCATCTGAAATAAAAATTACAAATTATTTATAAGGCAATTCAATGGTATTTTGTCATAGAAATATTCACATTGAAACTATAAAAATAATTTTGCTATAAATATGAAATTTATCAGAAATTCACTTCAGGCTTGCATCCAAGTATTATATCCAAGCCCGGATTTCCCAATAGGCCATGGCCTAGGGACGCAAGCTGCGAGGGGGCCCATCACGGCCAAGCAAAAGATAAAAAAAATAAATTCATACTCAGTCATTTAGCTTTTTTTTTACCAGGCAAAAATTTTTTTTTGGAAAAGATTAACCCATTTGTGCCCACTGTCGACATTTGTCGATGCTGTATTTTAATTTATGAAAGTCCATGGAATTTTAGGTTTTTAATGATTCAAATTGGCATTTTGGAGTGAAAATATAATTATCTTTCGTATTTCAAGGCCGTAGTGGCACACACACAGTAAACAGAAGTAAAAAGTAGTAAAATCAGTGTTGACCAAGGTGCAACTCTCAAAGAATTAACCGATCCCGTCAACTTCCACTCAAGCCTGCCACCGTTTATTTATGTGGGCCCTCCCACCAACTTTGCCACAGATCGGCTAACCCTTTAAGAGTTGCACCACCAGGTCAGGGTTTGGTCGTGAGCGGATTCGAACCCGCGCCAACGCAGACATCCTGGCCAAGGATGCCTACGCCTTAGCCATCTGAGCTATCACGACCGGCAGCTTAGACATGAGAATTTGGGTTTTGAATGGTGTGCGCCCCTAGCGGGAAAGACTGTAGGCCGTTGGTATGCGAGTTCGCTACAAGAGCGCAGCACTAAGCCACTGCACCCAATTCGCAACAAACAATTTGGGCATAAATGGGTTAATAAGTTTTACAATCAGTTGTCCTACAGCCAATGTGCCAAAGATAGCTTACAACATTGATATCAGTATACCAAAAGTATACCAAGCTATCATTATCTATTCATGGAATGATATGGTTGCTGAGAGAAAGAAGGACTGCATTGCCACCGTACTGGCTGACTGACTGTTGCTATCTATGTTTGACTCAACGTCGCTGGCGCGTCAAGTGTTGCATTGTTACCACTCGTTCTAGCGGTAAGCATTAATTTCAGTTTTTGCTAAGCTTAATTTGTTTTTAATATGATTCACTATTGTAAATAACGCCTATAAATGTTTATGAAATTTTTTGTGCTCTTAATTATTGTTGTTTTTGGAATTATACTTATTCATAATGGATTAATGTATAGAGTCTTAAGTTGATTTTTAGAATAAGAATAAGAATAACTTTATTGTCATAAATAAGAACATTCTTTTACTACTAGCAAAGCTAGTTCAGAACAGATGACATTGTCAGTGTACAGTACAATAACTAATCCTAAACAACAAAACAGAATTACAGTGGGAATGGAACAGAACAATTTAAGACCTGTTTAGAATTTATCATTTAAAAATGAGTCAACAGAATAATACATTTTTGTAATTAAAAAATCTTTTAGCCTATTTCTAAAACAGTCTTCATTAATTATTTGCTTTAACTCATTAGGTAGTTTGTTAAAAAGTTTTCTTCCCATATATTGTGGTGTCTTTTCAGATAATGTCAGGCGGTGTCTTGGGTACTGGAAGTTGTTTTGAAATCTTGTTTCATAATGATGCTTATGCTGAGTTTTGATTAAATTTTCAAAATTATTCCTAACAAACATCAGGCATTTTAAAATATAAAGGCAGGGAACAGTTAGTATACCCAGTTCTTCAAAAAATTGTTTACATGATTTTCTTTTAGAGGAAAATGTCATGAGTCGAATGTACTTTTTTTTGCATTTTGAAAATTTGATTTGCATAGGATGACATACCCCAGAATTCAATACCATAAGTTATAACTGGTAAAAAGAGTCCATAATATAGCATAAGTCTGGTTTTTGAATCAATAACTTCACGAAGAACAATCATTTGGAAACAAATAGAGTTTAACTTCTTAGAAATTTTGCAAACAAAGTTTTTCCAATTAAGATTAGAATCAATCTCAATCCCCAAAAAATTAACCGATTTGTTTATCCCCATTAAATTGCCTTGAAAAATAATATGCTCTTCATCAGAGTTTTTGTTTTGTCGAGTTTGAAACTTTAATAATTGCTAAAATTAAAACTCGAGTTTTATAAATTACTAACTAATTACTACGTCGAGTAATTTTATAATTACTACGTCGAGTTTGAATAAATTACTAAAATGGGATAAATTAAACGTATTAAACACTCTTTCGATGAGCATATTGAAAATTACAAAAAATTTTAAAGTGTTAAGTATCTAAGGTGTTGCATCCGTGAAACTTGCATCTAAGTATTATATCCCTTTTCAAACTTCACAAAAATGAGTTGCATAAGCAATTGCCATCATACATGGGAATAAAACTCTACAACAGATCATGTGAGAAGGTAGGGGAAACACACCCAATGAGTTTCAATCTCATACCGGTAATTTTAGTTTGAAGTACAATTTATTGATTGAATAAAATAATTAACTGTAGCAAATTTTCTACAGGACTTCTTTTATTAAAAACACAATTGAGATAAAGGGTTTTCAAGGCTCCATTTTGCCAACTTCTAACATGCAAGTCTGATATGCAACTGTATTCACTGGTACCAGTTTATTAATAAAGCTTACCGCAGAAATTCTCTCTTCAACATCTCCACCCAACTTTTGTTTGATTGTAGCAGCGACTTTATCAAAAGGGTTTTTTGAACATAATGGCTCAATTTTCATAAAATCATCGAATCTCTCCAAATAAGCATTATATATGCTTGAGATTTTTTCTGCAACATGAAAAAGATATTAATAAAGCAGATGCCGTAAAAAACATGTAATTACAAAAGAAACAAGGTATTTAAGCACTGGAAAAAATCTGTTTTATTGCCAATGCGTTAAAAAAAAGAAAAAACATTAAACTCACTAGTTTTCACAATGTTTTAACCATGGCATTGTTGAATAAATTAGTGAACTTTTTGCTATTTATAGCAATATAAATTCTAATATTTCAATTTCGCACGATATTTATATACACAACTACCAGAAGAAATCATACTTGTTTGCTCATCATGATTTTTAACTGATTACTCTTTTCAGTTTTACCTTTTGTATATTCTCTTAGATAGGTCAAAACTTCTGTCAAAACTTCAGACGAAGAAAAACCTTGTAGGAAAGATTACCTTTATCTCAATACAATTATGATGAATTTGATCTACCCTCACTTTCAATTTTGTTGTGATCAAAAAGCGTATAAATTTGAATATAAAAAAAGAACTCAACAAAAATACTGTACAGCTTAATACCTGAGTCTGCATGGCCTAACAATATATCTGTAGTCTGCTCTTTTCACTTACGATCTTCGGTAGCCAACTCCGTAGATCCAAGGTTACGCCTGGCTTCTTGAGCCGACCATCTTGGAATTTGTTGAAAGGTAGAAGTTTTTGGTGGCTGCTTTCGTTTCGGCGACATACGTTCTCCCTCTCCTCCACCCCCCTTTTGCTAAAAATACACATTTCTGAGCTGAGAAAGTTAAGTGAATAAAAGCATTTTTGTCTGTTTCTATAAACAAAAAACATAAAAAAGAAATACTGAAATAGATAACCTGTGAAAATGTAAAACTCAAAGTCTTGCATACTTTTAATTCAACTGACCATTCATCAGGTGAAGTGTAGCTATTTTACTGACAAATAGCAGCTGTTTCATTTGTCAGGATCATTAATTGAGAGCCCAATGACCAAAGGCAGCTAGGTCCAATATCGAACCATTAAAAAGCACTAACATTTCTCAGGATCGAACCGGCAATTTTCAGATTCAAAGGCAAGCTCTATAACCATTCAGCTAACCAGCCCTGTGGTGTTGGGAACATATGTTCCCAACACCACATGGAAACATATGTTCTAGCCATGGAACATATGTTCAAGACAGCAGGGGAGAGGAGTGCGACGGGCATAGAAACCCCTAGCTGGAACATGAGTGGACAGTCTGTCCCGTGCCTCACCCTTTCTCTTCCTTCAATATCCCATCCTTCCGGGGGCTTGCGCAAAATGCCCATTAGAGGCAGACGTGCTCAACGGTTCGGCCGGGGTCTCCTTATCCACCAATAACAACAACAACAACGTGTGCACTGGGATGGTGCACACTCCACAAAAGAAACTACAAAAAACCATGAAGCCATGAGCGAAGAGAAGATGGTGGATGAAGGCGACATGCGAACAGAACAAAATACCCATTATCACCTAAGATCTTGACCCCACTCAAGATAGGTTGAATAATAAATGCAACTGTTTCGTATATAATGTATATTTGGTTTTTTTTCAATTTTTACTCAAACGCACTAATATTTTTGATTTCAAACTAAAAAATAATAATTTTGAAGGTTGATTGCACCTACACTTAGATTATTTTCATAATGAAAATCTATATTTCTAATGGTGTAAGCAAGACAGTTGATATAAATAAATATTTTTCATAAAATTGGGGGGGGGGGGGTTCTGTCTCTTTATAACAGAACAAAAATAACACTATAAATAAATGGCCATCGCTATCTTAGCAGCAAGGACTAAGTTTATCTAGTTAGAACTGTATCCAGTGAATATATTTTTCAATTAATTTAAATGTGACCAAATTAGTATTTGGGCTACATATAAATGATTACCAATAGTTATTTTATCTATTCACACTGTAATACCAATATTGATTTTAATCGGAATTTAACAATTTTCTTACGGGCAAACAATGCAAACATATTTTACGCAATTATTGGTAGAACCAAGTGGGGATTTTGAAAACTGTTGAAGAATGCCCTTAACGGACTTTGAATATCTATTTCGGTAAACAAAGTATGAACAAGGAATTGACAACGGGAACGTACACCTCCACGGCGAAAGAACAGAGGAAAACCCAATCAAACTGAAGCGAGTGTGTACTGGGAGGATTTGTGCTCACCGCTCGGCTCTGTTTGGGTCTGCTTGCCTCCTTTGATTCGTGCGAAAAACCAACTCCAGTGGAGCACAGGCAAGCAAGAACATGGGCGATGCGAACCAAGACGAACTGAGACGAGCAGAGTCGAGCACACCGAGTAAACTATCGTGCTCATCCTTGCTCGATGAGATTCGGCGATAGTGTACTGCCAACTTCAAAATGTATGGAGATATCACTAATTAATTTTGTTGAAACCAATGTTAAAATGAAAGATTATAGTGACCAGCATACTCAAGAAATAGTCTAACATTAATTCCCAAGGTCTTTTTCTGAACTTGTATCACATTTCAATGTAATTTATTTTTTCTACAAAAAGGGGTCTCTAGCACAGACACAAATTATTGTATCATAATCAGGCATGTCAATAAAATGTATTAAAATTTGTTTAACTTGAACTTCATAGCAGTTTTTAAATTTATTAAATTCAATTTGTTCTGAAATCAAATAAATATTCTTCAGTCATTAAATGGTTTGTTTTTAGGTTTGAATAGGTAGCTTATTTATTTAATCTACCAGTAAACCTTATGATAGTTTATATTACAGCTTATTACAATTGTTAAAAAAAAACTATTATCTAAAACATTTGGAGGTGCGGCGCCCCAGTTTTATATGATCAATGTAATATGTTCTGACAAAGGCATGGGAATCTTTAACAACCTCAACAATAACATCAATAATCTGAATTTTCCAAGAATTTCAAAACTGTCAAACAAGTGAAATACTGTACTTACCTTTGATTCCATTACTTTTTTAGCAAGTTTCTTTCTTTTTTCGTCTTCTATAGACAAAAAATTATCGACTTGTGGGTTTGGAGCCACTGGTTTCTTTTTAACTACAATGTTCTTTTTTGGCATCTCTTTTTTCTTGTCGTCGTCCAGATTTGATTTTGAGGGGCTCTGGAATAATTGGAAATATTAATGTTATTTGATTGGCCACTGAAAAACAATGACCTTCAAAAGAAAAAAAATATAAAAAATATCAGTGGGAAGTAGAGATAACCAGATGAGAATGGAAGTGGCGTCTCATAAGGGATGAGTCCTTTGAAACCTAAACTTCTATTTCATTCAGTACTGTTCTGTCTGTACCTCCACCAAAGGGTTAACTCACCCTGATGCAGGCACTACCTAGATACCGCGAAAATGATACACATAAAATTTATAAGTTTGATTTCCCTATTGGTCACATTTGGAGTTAATTAGTAAACATGAAACATCATGGGTAAGATGACTCAGGCCCAGGCATGGGAATGGGCTGAAATGCAGCAGAAGACAAGGTGGCTTTCGTTCCGTCCATTCAGCGCCAGAAAAGCAGTGACGGTTGTCTCGAAGGACTTGATAGAGGGGGGACTGATGAGCAAAAATAAAAACCAATTCCAAACTGGACAGACCAATCACTGCTATCACAGAGGTAGCAGATGCTCTGGTCAATGGCAATGGGGTAGTGATGGCGAAAGGAAAGAAATTCATCAATTATGTACTCAGCCATGTGTTTAGGACAAATGCCAAACCACAGGGCCCAGAAATGTATATTGAAATTCTGATTGTTGAATACCCTGTGGAATAGGGTGCCTTGCACACACATAAAAATTTTACCCTTCCGTTAGCTCTCTCTAAAAAAAAAAAAAAAAAAAAAAAAATAGGAACTTGTATACTTTGATACAAGCGCCTTTGAGAATGTCTAAAACATAGGTGAAATTTCAAAGTTACACAAAAATAAAAATAAAATTTAAGGAATCAAAACTTTTACCTACTTTTTATTTGAATTAGCGTTTTAATAAAAAATAAAAATATTGTATACATATTTTTGTAAGTATTAACCAACATGATTTGAGAAACACTGTTTTATTGTGAGTCAACTTGGATCTAAATACACTATACACATTTATTCATATTTGTCCCATTAATAGTCTGAGTAAAGAAGCTGCTAAGAGGACAGGGTCGTTTGGATTGATATTATCAAACTAAATAAGATTCAGTAATCCTTGATTTAAAGATATAAAACACATCAACCATTTTTCTTACATTACACACTAAGCACAGCTGGCAAACTAAAGTCAACTTACGTTTTGTAGGTTCCTTAAGCCGCACAAAACAAAAGAAAATTAGTTACAAGTATAATTATAAACTTAACTTTTCATAAAGCTATAACTGAAATTTTTGAACAGATTCTAAAAAGTTCTTGATTACATTACTACCATGCAATTTGTATTAATAATGATTGAGATTCATACTATTGTCTGTTTGACAAGGGTAAAAATAAATGACGGAACACTCTTCCATTGTCCTCCTTCACCCTCCTACCAACATAATTCACTCTTCATCAGGGTAGATCCAGTACTGTACTGGTTCCAAGAGGGCCCGAGTCAAAGAAACTTCACGTTTAAGCATTGAAATTAAGGTTTAAATAATGTAAATAATAAATAATGAATAAAATAAAAATGAAAACCTTTTTAAGTGTGTTTTGGACTTCTTAAAATTGATATTATATTACAACTTAAGTGAGGAGTTGTCCGTTGGGCGGCACTGGTGATTTTTTGAGTGGCAAAAGCGCTTTCGGCCTTTTGGCATTGTCAACTGCAGCTTGCAGTTGCTGTTGAGTTGCAATTGCAGTTCAATTGAATTGAGAGTTGAGAGTTGACAATGGCGAAAGGCCGAAAGTGCTCCTGCCACTCAAAATATCACCAGTGCCGCCCGACGGACAACTCCTCACTTAAGTTGTATACCAACGGCGCACGGACACATACATCTCCTTCGTTGGATATTATATTACTTGTCTCCACCCAGATCGTAAAATGACACTACTATATAATTGTTAATTTCAATTTAGACCAATGCTAATTTAAATTCTAAATCTATCCTAATCTTATCCTAATCTGAATTTCCCTACAACAGCAATTCTTTTTGAGCAGCTCTGTAATTAGATCATTCTACAATGACATTCACATGTGGCAGTGAAATGTGACACATTTCTTCAACCAATTAGTACACTGGGATAACATAGAGTCAAAACAACAATAATTCGTAGAACAATAAAATATTGCCAATGTTGTATAAATTAAACTATCTAAATTGTATATTTTAGACATTACCTTGTCAGCTGAGGGTTGTTCTTTTGCTGTAGTTTTCTTTTTTTCTCCTGATGTTCTGGAGCACCTTGGTTCCTTGTTTGTTTTAGGAGTATCATCATTAAAGCTGACGGTAAAGGCGACTGAATCATTATTTGATGTCCTCCTGGGCTCTGGTTCCGGAGTAGGCATCTGAATTGCGTTGAAGTCTACAACGAATGATACAGGTTTCATTGATTGGTTTACACTTTTATCAGTATACTGAGTTGCTTTTGGGTTATCACTTGTCTGTAAGGGTACAGGTTTTGATACTGATGTTGCAGCTACTTTTTGCAAACCCTGTTTGGTTGCAGTTGTAGGTAGAGTTTTTGTTGTAGATTGTTGTTTTGATGATGGGGTCACTACCATCTTATTGGTTTCAGCTTTTGTTGAACATTTTTGGGTCTCTGTATTGGCCATAGGTACTTTTGGTTTAGTTTGTTTAACTTTAGTCTCTGTGTTAGCTTTTGGTTCTGCTGCAGGGTTTGGTTTAGTGTTTTGATTAGCTTTGGGCTCTTCGTCAGCTTTTGGTACAGCTGGGGCTTTTGGTTTTTTTGTAACTGTTGGGGGATTTGGTTTAGAAATTTGTTGTATTTTTGGCTCTACATTAATGTTTGGTCCTTCTTGGGGTTTTTTTCTAGAATCTTGTAGAACTTTAGGTTGTGGATTAGCGTTTAGAACTGTTTGAGGGTTCGCTTTACAATTTTGTTGATCCTTGGGCTCTGCATGAGCAGTGGGTACTTCTGGGGCTTTTTGAATTATTTTCTGTTGATTTTCATCAACCATGTGAGTTTTAGGAACTGGTGTAGCTTTAGGTTTAGTTTTTTGTTGACTTTGTGCCTCTGCAGGAGTCTTGGGTGCGACAGAGCTTTTAGGTCTAGAAATTTGTGGAACTTTAGCCTCTGCATTAGTTTTGGGTGCAACTGATGTTTGCGGTCTAGTTTTTAGAGGTTTTTTAGCATCTTCTGGGTTTTGACGTGCTGACAATGGAGCTTCTATTCCCGCACTCGGACTAATCTTTTGTAACTGTTTTTTAGCCACTCCAGAGGGTTGAGGAGTAGTGGTTGTGGCTTCTTTGGCCCTCGGTTTAGGAATGCTAGTTTGTGGTTGGCCTACTTTTGCGGTAGTTCCTCCTGGTACCCCTTTTTCTGGTTTTTCACTCATTTTATACAATCTTGCTGAAACAAGACAAGAAGAATAGCTTATAATTGTTACTAGTGTCCAAATAGGCTGCATTGTCATAAAAAGTTAATAATATACCCAGGTAATTTTATAACCAACTACAATTGTAGTGTAACTTATGGTAGTGTGAAAAGTTGTTTTCAGTAAAAGAGTTGTTCATTAAATCAATTTTCTGAGTCATAACTCTTTTATACAGTAAACAGAGACATTTTTGTCACACCAATAGGTTTAATAGCTTTAGTTTAACTTGGGCCATTGCAAGTTTTAATGTAGTTTGAGTATTACTGAAATAAGTTATATTTTATCCTGAGAGCACACTTTTACTCCTATTCACTATGATTCTGTCATTGGGGAATGCAAAATTATGTTTGTTAATTGTGTTTACCATCTCATTCTTATTGATGTAGAAAATAATATTAAAGATACACTAGCGTTGTTCAAAATCGTCCAAAGCCCATATGGGATGAGACTTGACCAGGCTCCCTCCCCCAACCCAATTGAATAAAATTTTGGAAAAATTATAATTTACAATTTATTGTAATTTTGGACACTCATATTAGCGGTCCCCCGAAAATATGGAAAATATTCAAATAGCTTTAACAAATGAAGATTTTAGTTGTAATTCATTTACAATTATTGAAACATAACTTTCCTTATCTTCATTTCTGCAAATGTTTGAGGATATGGTCAAAATCAAGGTTCTTAGCAAGTTTCGACTCTATAATTAATAGTCCCAAAAGTCATAATGTTTGCTGACCAACAGTCGATCTTAAACAGTTATTTATTCTACTTAAAACAGTAAATGATGTACCAGCCTGAGCTACGGAACACTGGTAAGCAACCAAATAAGTGTGTAAATAAGTCCCCCCCTTAAACTTGTTTGTTTTTCAATATAAATAAATATATTTTGTTATATGATAGTAACTTAACACAATGTATCTTTTCATATTATCAACCACTTGGAGTATGTCAGGGTGAAGGCCCGCCAGGGGTCAGAAGAAAATCCAAAATGTAAGCATAGATTGCTATGTACATCAAATTATAAAGGTCTCACTTAGCAGAGTGCAATGCTGCAAACTAGACTTCAAATGGATGACCTTGACCGAAATGGTAGGCAAACAAAGTTTCTATTAAAATCAAAAGGGTAAAACTTATAAATGCAACAATTTTCTTAATGTTGTACGGTACCTTTTGAGTTTGTGGCTTATTACTCCAAATGTGAAGATATTTAAAATTATGTATGATTTGACAGACGCCAAAGCAGATTCCTGTAAAACATCCATAAGACGTCCCTTAGAGGATGTTTGAATTGAAACTTCTTCAGCCTTCGTCATATCATACATAATTTTAAATAGGCCTCCCTTTGAATTTGGAGTAATACGCCAGAAATTCGACGTCAAAAGGTACATTATTAAGAAAATTGTTGCATTTTTAAGTTTTATACCCATGTGATTTTAATAGAAACTTTGTTTGCCTACCATTTCTGTCAAGGCCATCCATTTGAAGTCTAGTTTGTAGCATATTGTACCCTGCTTAGAAGTGAAACCTTTAATTTGATGTACATATCAACCTATGCTTACTTTTAGAATTTCTTCTGACTCCTGATGGGCCATCCCCATGGCATGACTCAAAATGGTTGACAACGTGAAAAGATACCTTGTGTTAAGTTACTATAACTCTCCCAAGGACATTTATTTATCTTCACAAAGAAAAAGATTTTAAGAAGGGGACGGACTTGTTGTACACACTGTTTTCGTAGTACTGTACACATGTTGGAAAAGATAATTCACAGGTGGAACATCCACATATCACTCTACCATCCCTCTATGCGCTCCCACAAGCAATGTCTTTCCGACTTATACTCATTAACTGTGTGTACAAAGAAATATTTTCTTGCGTATTTCCTTTTCTGATTGCGTATTTCCATCTGACAATTTTATAACTCAGATCACAGCAAAAAAAAAAAAAAAAAAAAAAAAAAAAAACTATTGTAAAAGTACACCTAAAACTTGAGACTATTGGGCACTGGGATTTTTCAACCCCCCCCCCCCCCCGGTAGGTCCTGGTGATATTATCTTATTACAGCATATGTTTTATAACAATAATCTCACTTGCGTGAACATAGGACTAGGAGTTAAATAAAATTGTTATTTAAGTGGGCGTTGGACGTCAATCCCAATTCCGTATATTCCCAAAAAGGGCAATATTAAACATCAAGCATAATAAATTCTTTATTTGTAACCAGAAAATTATTGTTAATAGCTGAAAATAAAGGGTTTGCTAAGATGGATATGGTTCGCAAGAGATATTTTTAAGACTAATATAGTTGGTTACAAAAATTTTTACTACTTTTGAAAATCATTTCCAGGTCTTTAAAAATCTTTACAAATAATTAATCTTGCTAAAAGAGTAAAATTTAATAATGATTCTAAAACCATTTATTTTGAATGAACCGGACATAAATTACAGAAACAATACGACATATACAACTGACACAGCTTTAACATTGCTCTTATGGAAAATAAATCCGACATGGCCGCCCTCCAACAACATCCATCCCCTCTTAATAACATGTTTCATGAATATCAATCATGTATATAATACGCAAGCACAAAACTTGTCCTCCTTATTTCTCAGCTTGTGTGGAAGAAATCCACGCATAACGTTAGAAAGGTTGTGTGGATGAGCAGAAACCCAATTGTAATTTACATTGGCCCAACAGGTGATTTTCAAAGTTTCAATGTTAATCTGATGGAAGAATAAAAATAGATTGAATCATTATATTTTGACAGTTGTTGTAATAACAAATGCTAGCATAGAAGGAAGAACATATTTTTCAGTTATAAGGATTTTTAAAGTAATTTGGTCCAGATCAACTAAATATATTAGCAAATTTTTACCAAAGCCGCCCTTTGAAAATGCAGTGCATGGAGAAAAATATTTTTGGAGGCCCATTTTTAATGATAATCACTAGGGGGTTTGTAGGGACACCAAAATCGCCCCGGGGGAGGGGAACCAGGGTCCTCCTCTGGAAACCTTTTGCTTAAAGCTTTATAAGTAGAAAGTCGTCGTTTTAAGCACTTTGATGATGAAAAAGTTTAATGTCTTATACTCTGAAAAAGGGGGTTTAATTGCAAAATCTCTCAATTCAGGTTGATACAATTTCTAGTTGTTATTTTTCTTATAAGTTTATAAAAAAAAGATAAAAAAACTGTAAGCATGATAAAATAACCTATAAAAATATTAAAAAATTCACTCTTAAATTTATTTTAGGCCTAATAATGTAAAAAATAATAATTTTGGCTGACAGAAATTAAATAAATTATTATTATAATAATTTTTTTCTTTGTCGATTTAAATAATCAATTCTGAGTGTTCAAATATTATTACAAAATATTAATATTATTTTCCCATATTATTATAGCAAGACTAACTCATCGGTGGGCTACAGGCTCAGGTCAGTTACCCTTCTGCATCTATCTAAAGATATTTTATATTTTTGCATTCTTTTGGTAGCTTACTATTTCGTAGGAATGAGATTTACTTAAGAATGAGATTAGATTAGATGTTTGATCATCAAAAATTAAACATATCGTGTGTGAAATTAACTGATATATTAGGTTTATTTATAGGCAGACATATTTCTTAATCATATATTTGTACATTATTATATTATTGTCATTTAACAAAAATTTTTAATTATTCTTAATGAGAGTAAAGTTTTGCAGCATGAGGCCTGGAGCGGTCGCTCTACCTACTCCACCTTATGGACGGCAGTTAGCTATCTCTAGTACAGTTGAACCTCAATCTTTAGTTGGACCTTTATGGTTTTAATTTGACGCATTCTATCCGACAGTTGTCGGTCAACGGATTAGACCACAAGTATCAAGTAAGTATCAAGTAATCAACCGTCACTCTTTCATCCAGTGGCAGCTTCAGGGAGTGGCTAGGGGGCTATAGCCCCTTCATTGGGTTTCCGATTTACATGAGAATAAAATGGGTAATTTATTTTGTTTGGTTGCCGACCATGAAAGGAATTTGAGCACTGATCCGATGCCACTACCTTGGACGAATTAAATATATAAGCTGTGGCCACTTCATATGGATATACCATGCTAAAGTGAAGCCAGCCGCTCCCCTCCACTAGAATAGCACATCCGGCCATAGAGTAGCATGGTGCTGCCGCTGTAACATGAGAAAGATGGAGAAAACGCGACACTTTCAAGTAAATTTCTGAGCACACTGGCCAAATAAAATAATTAACTATTTACATTTTTAAAGGGGATTTAATTCTCTATTTAGAGATATAATCTTTTCTATATAAAATCATATTTTAATTTATAAAAGGACATTGAAGTAAAACATTTGTATTAGAGAGATGATTTTAATACATGAAAACGAAATTTAAGTTATCCTCTGATATATATTTTACTGTAAAATTAATTTAATTGTTTAATGTAATACCCTATTATCAACAAAATTAATGTGTGAATTAAAATTTTTTATAACATTTAAGATTAAACGGACAAAATGAATATAAAATTTCTAAATAAATATCAATTTTACCAAAACATTTTAGGTTTTTCATTATGTAGATTTTCTCTCTTTTTCTGCTGAGAAAGGTTGCAACTTTGCAATTGACAGTTTGTGATATGAGTTTTGGTTTTAGGTTCCCATGGACCTCAAAGAAAAAATCAGCATAAACTAGGCCATAGGCCTAGGTATTTCACAGTATGGGCCTGACTAACTGTCTTTGGGACAAGCAGGACATATCAGTACTTAAGATGTAGGCTATTATTAATAGTTTTATTTTTTTAAGTTGTGTGATACTTGGCGCTCCATGCTCCTCCCCCACCCTCGATGCTATAATTATATCACTGTGCCAGATCTAAGTCTTTAAATCATGCCAGGGTCATAAGAGTGCATACCCTGTAGACCTAGGAGAAATTAGCAAGAACTTCTGTTGGATAAGTTACAGGTGAGGTTTTTCAATTACGTTTCACTTATATAATATTTTGTATTTAATTTAAGCCTATAGACTAATTATTGACGTAGCCTATTTCATTGTTGAAAATGACTAATGGCAATAAAAGATTTTCATTTAATTTCATTTCATTAGGGTAGGTATTATTTTTAGCCATAAGGTATCTTTAAAAAGACAACTAGGCTAGGACAATCTCAACTAATAAGTTTATTTTATATTAGTTTTGATAAATCATCCGTAGGTTAAGCAAATAAACTTGATCCTGAATCACCGAGGCATAGCCTAAAATTTATAGGTGAATATAAATCAATGGTGAGTGTAACTTCTAATGAAATATACTTAACTTAAATCCGTTATCAATATTTTTGACAAAATTTAACTTGCTAATAAATTTATATTGTAAAATAATTTTGTTTTAGTTAGGCCTAAGAATAAGTTATGAATAGCCGGAACAAAAAAGGATAACAAGTAATGTTTTGAATATAGATTTTTATTCAATTGATAAGCGTTATATATATATATATTTTGCAATTGCCTACCTAAGTTACACCAAAAGACTTTTGTTGAAAGGATTAAAATGCATTTTCGTCACATTGCTCTGAAAACAATATTTTCAATAAAACCATTGCTGTGCATGAGTAAGCTTACTCTTATTTTGTCCGAGAGAATAAAAAAATTGAGCTAGTGTTGAGGGAATCAGCCATTTGTTACAACAATGTAGTAAAATGTTCCGTATTAACAATAATTAGCCTAGTAAAACTACAGCAGTAGCATAAAATCGGCTTATTATTTTTAACGCAAGATGCCTGTTTGTGAGCAAAGCAAACAAGTTGTAAAATTATTTTTTATAGTTAGGCCTATTTAAATAAATGAGGTTCACAACGAAAACTATAGTTGATAACACAGACTTAAAACATTATTATTAAGTAAAATATATTGGCAAGTCAATATGTTGTACAATAGGCCTAGTATGGACCAATACACAATGTCAGGAAAATTATTCACTTGCCACTACTGGCATTAGTAGTGACTATTGTTTTTTATTCAACTTAGGTAGCCTACCTTGAGTATACCTACAGTTATACAAAAATTAACAATAAAAAGTCTTTAATAGTCCTATACGATAGGCTATTTATGTTAATTAAGGTTTTTGGAGGAGATGCAGTTCAAACCCATAGCCCTACAGATAATTAAATTAACAGTTAATTATACAGAAATCAACTATAACCATCGTATTACTTGAAATTATATTCATATTTATCTATCCGTGCAAGCTATAAATAGTGTAAACCCAAATACAAAACAGCTAATCACAGAATGATAGCATACTTACCTATACGATAGAGGATAAACAATTGAATCAGTAGGCCTAGGCCTAGGCTAAATCGGCTTTAAAATCAGTAAAAAAATATTGCGGTGTCACTTATTAGTATAACACAATATTCATTGAACAGCTTACATTTTAGGTAGTGTATTTTATCACTGGTCCGTGATGACTGCCATCTAAATCTAGATAATCAAGGATTCTACAAATCTAAATCAAGATGACGGACTGGTAACCTTGGGCTGTTTCTCATTCGGTTAAAATACTCATATTACCTGATAAATTTGAGATCATACCTATTTACCATGAGTAAAATCAGTCAAAAACCATAATCTAGCAAGGATTTTCAAGAAAGCGAATTAAATTAACTTAATGTTTCTAAAAGTACAAGAGAACTTTTTCACGATCTACCTTAGTTAAACAACAAATTGCGGGAAGCCTGTGTTTACTGCGCTTTCACGGTGCAGACAATCTCGAAGCATAAAATTGAGTAACGTAATGCTTACCTCTAAATAAAGAGCAGATTTTCTTCTTAAACCTTACAGTTATTTACTATTTTAACTTAAACAGTAAATAATGAACAGTTTCAAAACTTTACTAAACCGAAGGAAAATATACCAAACTTAGCCTGTTGCTGGAGAAGAGAAGAAGAGAGAGCTCTAGAAGCATTATAAGCAAAACGCGGGAACCCGGCATTCAGTGTGGCCAACATGTTCAGGCAAAAGTAAGTTGAGTCGAACAATCAGTTATACTGTATAAAATAACACAATAGCTTAATTTTTAAGAACATATTGATTACTGAGGGTTTAAGTATGAATCATTTCAATCAGAGATAGATGATTTAAAATCAAAATGTCTGTTAACTCATTCAAACATTGCCTTTTTAGGATATATTCACCAAAAAGTGTATACGAGTATATAAGTGTATATGTGTGTGTAAGAGTACTAGAATCATTTGGTCTTGATATGCTTTTTGCCTTTATAGGCTATAGGCTATAGGGTTAGTTCTGTAGTGTAGGTAGTTATTTTTAGGCAATCCATTTTACATTCTTTATTTATCTTTTAATATTCGATGAAACTGTTTTTATACTGTACTTTTAAAAGCTAACTTATACTGTAATCGGAAATCTGTATTCCTACCCAACTTGAGTTTTATTGATGACATTAAAAGGTTCCCTAGTCAAATGTTTAAATCTGCTTGCCTTGCACAAAACTTAGTAATATAAATATAATACTGCTAACTAATAATTATTACTTTGATTCAAGCAACAAATAATTAAGGATGATATATTAAGAGCAAGTAACAATGTTAGGTTCCAGTAAAATTGGTATATAAAAATAGAACGATATAGGATAACACAGGCAATACTACAACTTATTAACCATAATTAACATTACAACTTAAATATATATATAAATAAATATAATATAAATTGATAAATATAATATGATGAAAAACATTTAGGGCCAACTTCTAGGCCACACTATGAGGTTTTTCATTTAGCCTAAATAAATTTATTAACGGTGAAAACAATTTTAATGACAAAAAACCAAATACATTACTTTCTTTACGCCAGAAAATAACTACTGTATATGAAAAGGAAGCATTAAATATGAGCTATTAATTAAGTCATAGCCTAATGAATGAATAAATAAATTATGTAACAAGACAATAAAATAGTATTCTAATAATAATTTAGCCAAAATTAAACAACCAAAAACAAGTGAAAAATCGAAAATGTGCAATATTTGATTCAGCAGGTATCATTAAGGCACATGATGTTCGTGATCTCCATAACCAAAGTTGAAACTAACATGCAAAGATTTTACGATATTGAGATACAATATGAGCAAAGGTATGAAAACATGAAAAAATACAAACTTTGAAAAGTTCAACAAGCAAATTGAATAATAAAAGCAAATAGACTAGGCCTATATTGTATGAAATTATTGTGATTTTTTTAGCCTACTGTAAAAATCATGACTCTATAAAAAAGGACTAAAAGGAGTGTATTATGACAACATCTGAAATAAACGTTAGGTCCACTTCACTCGGGCTGTGTGAGCAATATCGTAGCAGGCATGTCAAGCAGAACACGTTGCCTGGATTGAAGGCGCCAACAGTCGTGAAATGCAGCAGCAGCGGTCAAACCGGAGGAAATCGAAGGATAAAATAACTCTTACAACATTTGAATTAGCAAGTACTGCTTCCACTGCCTTATTACGTTTCACGATCCTCATTCTTTAGTTGATTAAAACTGGGAAAATTATATGAACATTGAGTACTGAATGCCTTCTGTATTGCGTATTTTCTAAAATTCTATTACTGTACAAAAAATGTTACATTTTCTCTTAAAATTTGCCCTTTAAAATATTTCTTGCAAGGAACTAGCACGTTATCGTGGGAGAAAACTGCTAGGCCTAACTGTTTCAATTTAGTTATCCAGGTTACACTGAATTTAACCCTTCCTTAATGCAGTTTAAGAAAACAAAATTCTAGTTAACTTTCTGGAGCTAAACCAATATTTTAAAATATTAATTACATATACCCAACTAAGTACAGAGTTTGTAATGGCATGTTTTTTTTCATAACTCCTCAGCTTTAACAGGTGGTTAGACAATTTTATTTTTAATTTCCTTAACAGAGTCAATGAAATAACAGTTGAATTTGTCTGGGGATACAGTTACAGCAGTGTTTTTACAGAAAGATTATTTTTTCTCACCTTGTTGATGATTGACTAAGCTGTTTTACTTTTATTATCACTAGATTCAATGATATTGTCATTGAAAAGTTTTTTAGCCTCGACAATACACTTCTTATACTGAGCAACAACAATATTTTTATTATTCTTGACCAATTCATTACCAGTGTGTCTAATAATCATTATCATCTAAATATATTATGTAGTTTTTTATCACCCTCAATTCCTCTGTGTACCAGGTATTTTAATGTCTGGATTTATTGTTTTTAGGCCTATTGGTATCAGTAAACTACTATTTTGTTTCAATTTCTTAAAACTAGCAAAAAAATTCAATACATTCAACAACTTTTGAAAGAACAACTCAAACTTACAACTATGCACAAAAGATAACAAAAGGTGCTTCCAATCAATGACAAATAAATAACCAGAAATATTAGAAAAACTACATTTAGGAATATAAAATTTATTTAAAGAGAACTCTAACAGACCAGACTCCTTTTGGCTGTTCATAGCAAGGTGGCTTAAAAAAATGTTACTTAATTTTAAGCGAGTCATGGTCAGAGAAAGGAAACTTAGAAACCTCTACTTCAAATTTAAGACTACTAACATTTGAAAAAAACATTATCAAGGCAAGCATTGAGTCTCTTTGGATTAGGCCTATTATTCAAAATGTGATAACCAAACTGACCAAGTAAATTCTTGAAATCATAAACAGTCTTTTTACTCTCATTAACATCAAATGCGGAGTTAATGTCTCCACCAATAATTATTGCATAATCATACCATTTGGGACTACTAACATAACCCAGTAACTCATAAGATTACAGTACTAAGAAAAATATCAGTACAGCCATCAGGTGTTCTATAAAGCGAGAATAAAAGAATATTTAAGCCTAGGGGAGAGGAGGGTAATCGTGTGCGGCGGGTAATGGTGCGCATCGTAGTTTTTTATGAATGAAATAAGTTAAAAAGCTCCAGTATGTGCTGCAGCCTAGCGGGGGACTCAACATCTAATAAGCGACCACGTGGTTTTCGCCACTGAAATTTTTGAGTTTATGAGAGCCCAAAATCTTAAAGTCGTGTGTGTCATGTTATTTTTGGGCCTGAGAAAATAGTAAATTTAGGTCAGATCTTTAGATAACTTAATACTTATTTAGTATTACAATTAATGGTAGTCTTTGCTTTATCGTTTGAACCAATTAATTTATGGTTTCATCCCTTCTTAAAATAGTGGGAAAATAAAATACATTCGAATGCAACATCGGGTAATGGTGCGCGGCGGTGCGCACGATCCTCCCACAAGTAGTTATAGGTAAGAAAAAAAATTACTTGTCCTTTTTACATTCTTGTTTACAGATGCTCATAAACTGTTCGTCCTGGAGTCATGCAGACAGCTCAGGTGCAGACAAAGCATAAAATTAGCCTACGTGTGCTAATTTTGCATTAACCCTTGAACAATTTTGTAATTTTCAATCAAAACTTTTGTTAAGGGTATTGTAAAGCTCAAATAAAGTATTGATTACCTTTAAGACATTTCATATGTTATACTGATATTGAATTTATATTCATGAAACACATTTATTCTAATTATTTCAACCCTGCGCACCATTACCCTTACCCACCCCTATGCGCACTTACCCGTTGGGTAGGTAAATTGTGCGCAAGTGCATATTCTGATATAATGTTGTATATTTTATTATTGCTAATACATATGATTATGATAATTTTTTATAAGAAACTACATTAAATACCAAAGAGTTTGACACATGTATTGGTAATTTTTGCCCGCATATTTTCTGGGAAGAATTTTTTTTCCCTTATGTGCTCACCATTACCCTTCTTTCCCCTACTACAACAATACCACAAATTTCAAAATGAATTTCAACACTTAACCAATCTAAATCTATTGGACTACAATCCATATTATTTTTAACAAAAATAGCGGCTCCGCCACTTTAAAAAATTTGCCTACAAAAATGAGCACCTAGGTTGAAACCCTCTGGAACATAGTATTCCAGTTCAAAACTTGATAGTCAATGCTCCGTGACACAAAGAAATTCAAAATCAGTCCCAAACTCACAGAGAATTTTTAAAAACTTTCTCATGCTCTGAATATTTAAAAACAAAAAACCAAAACTAACCTTAGTATCTTGCGATCCATAAAGATCAATGTCATCTCCAAGATTCAGGTGATCAAAAATGTTGCTACCAGTCTCAGCGCTGCAGGAGCCTGGAGTCTCTAGTTCTGGAGCCGACCCTGTTGGGAAGCTCATCCTGGTGCAGATGTAAAATCCCTGTTGTCTGGTAGGATTAAGGATTGAAACTACACCTTTCGCCACAGCTCGATTCTAAGTTTATTCAACTACCCAATGTACAATTCAAACTTGTGTCATGAACAGAGTTGTCAATAATTTAAATAAGTAAGATACTATTTTATTTTATTTACTTGCTCCAATACCGTAAACCATTTACATTGAAGCAGTTTATATACTATTAATAAGTCCATTGATTAAGTTAAAACGGGTTTCTTCTTTCACTTTGTTCTTCAATAAATTATATTCTACATACTAAATAACTTCTTTTAATAATAGATATTGTAAAATACAACGGAACATTAAAAAATACTTTGGTTTTGTTAACAAACAGAAAATAATTAACAATTAGATAACATCATACCATAGTAATTTATAACAATAACAAATTTAATAAACAAACCTAATTAGATTAATTACATAAAAGTCATCGTTCCTGCAGTATTGCGAGACATTTTGCTTTAAACACACATTTTGCTTTAAGTGTCATAAAACATGTCGATGTCAGAGTCCTCAGCAATAATTGAGTTGTAAGATCTCATCACCCGGTAAAGGGGCGAGGACGCATGCGCTGACGTTTGGGAGTATGGAGGAAGGAAAGCAACTTGGTTCTGCTGTGGAAATTTGGCACGTGAAACTTCAGGACCGCCAGGCTAGCAATATCATCCACCTCACCACGCACTAACTTGTACAGGAAAATTAGACCCATGAGTATTCTCCTCAGAGCCAAGCTCCGGAACCCAAACAGCTCAAGCAACTCATTGTTGTAGGGAATGGCATATGTATATACATTAAAACATTAAAAATATTAAAAAATTTCCTCTGAACTCTTTCTATTGCTTCTTGTTCGGAAATATTAATAGGATTCCACACAATGCCGCCGCTCTCCAGCCTCGACCTGACCAAAGAGTCATAAAGCCTAATTAATGTCTCATATTCTTAAAGTATAAACTCTGTCTCATAATAAAACCCATCCAATACAATTTTCAATATCTCAGCTAAACGACAAGGTTGAATCCATCCAAACCCCCAAATCCCGTATACTATTTATTCTAAAAATCATAACCCCATTAAAAAATAATATTCTTGTGAATGTAATCAAAAATTAAAATTAAAATTCATTATATTATTCACTGTCCATTTCCATTGAGAAACACTATCTAGATCTTTCTGCAAATCCAACGCATCATTATTGTCATTTATTTTCTTGTAAATTTTTAAATCATCGGCAAACAATACCATAATACATTTGAAAAACAAATATTTTCACAAGGATCATTAATTAATATGGTAAAGAGACAAGGTCCAACGTTTGATCCTTGGGGAACTCGTGATTGAACGTTAAAATTTGAAGATGAAAACCAATTATAATATACAAATTGTTTTCTATCATAACAATGTAAGACTTAAAATTTTTTAGAAAATTTACAGAAAACCCATAAAAATGAAATTTTTAAAGAATAAAAGTATCAACCTTGTCAAATGGCTTGGCCAGGTCGAGAAATATTGAGTCGGTCCTGACCCCAGGCTCCCGCCCCAAGGAGACATACGCCGTAAAATTCAACAAGTTTTTGTTAATTGACTTACCAGGAACAAAATCATGTTGACAACAAGAAATGTGTTTTTTTTAAGTGATTGAACAATGATTTAAGTATAATTATGTCAAATATTTTAGCAGGGACTGATAAAACCGCCATGGGTCTACAGTTTTTAATCTGCGATTTTTACCACTTTTGAAAATTGGAGTGATTTTTTGTGATTTTATTTTTCGGGGAAGGTGATGGTTGTCAAACTTAAATTAAACAAAAATTTCAAACGATTTACAAAAATGTCAGAACCTCCCTTAAACAAATATTGAAGCAGATAATCTGGTCCGGTGGTAAATTTTGATTTTAATCTCTTGATGGTATCCTACACGTCCTGGTGGCAGATGTGTGGCAGTGAGAGGTAAGACACACAGAGTACTGTCATACTGCTCCACCTAATAGGCCTATAACACATAGGGAGATGGTACTAGTTCGAGAAGTACACCAAGATGCCAACTGGAATCTCCTTAAAACCATTTCCACAATCAAAACAACTTTTTAATAGCTGTCTGGACTGTGGCAGTAGTATTGATCTTTCTTGGAAGGAATGGACTTTACTCAGTTGTTTTTTCACATGTAATTATTAATTGCCTAAATGGGTTTTAAGTAAGACTAGTCATGTGAATCAAATTATGGATCACAGGTTTATAAGCGGACTCACGGAGAACCTACATTAAAGGGTTGGTTGGCCTGCACGGCGCACCGAAACTGCGATCCAAATTTTAATCCTTGAAAGGGTTTGCTAATCCCACAACCAAAACTGCGATCCTAGCCTAGCAGGTAGCGGAGGGTCCAGCGGAGATTCCAGCGTCCAGTGTAATGGTTCTGGAATGTTTCTCCGTGGTGTCACTCATGTCACTTTTGGTAGCCAACGAACTGGAACTTCTAAGTTGTACTATACTCGCTCATACAGTATTACCACCCTGAAACTGGACCAATAAACAAAGACTTTCAGGGTTACATTTCTACTTTATTTCCCCCCAAAAATATATTGGTCAGCTTCAGTTTGAGAGCAAAAGCAGCAGTGCCGCCTAACGAGTCATCATCAATTAGTGTTTTAGAGTGTTGTTAATTTAATAGTTTTTTCTCGTCCTTGTACCGGTAAGTCTTTAACTGAAGACAGAATTTCGGCAACCAATAAATTTTATGTTGAAATTTTCATAAGTCCCTTAAAATCCAAGGGATTTTAATGGTCAATAATTCAAATTAAAGACATTGATGTACTGGTTGGTTTAATACAGAATGAACTTTGTGTCTTATTTAGAACTTGAGATATTAATCTTTAACTAAAAGCGATTTAAAAATATTGAAGTTTCTGTTACATATAGCAATATAACTTGTCTCTTACTTATCCAAATTTAATGAAAAATATTTAAAATTAATAGGCTTTATGAGATAATGGCAATTGAAATTTAGTTTTTACCCATAAGAATAACATGTGAAAGTTTTCATATACATTATCTCTGAACATTTTATGTTTAACAGAACGTTCCAAGCATGAAACTGTCTTATAACTGCATTTCAAATAATATTCTATCACAAAATATCAATAATAATGTAATTAGTTTTACTTTTTCATTTACTTTAAATAATCTCCGCCTTAATGTCAATTTTACGAAAAAATGGTATATTATCTGCAAGTCTGTATTTCAACCTCCATTATCTCCTAAACTAAACTATGAGGATTTAAGGGACACATTAAATTGTAACGTGGTCTTATAATAATCAGTGCACAACACCAAACCATATATGTATTAAATAAAATTTGAAATCCATCTATTTATGCCTCAACTCAAATGAAGTGCCACAGTGTTTTAAAAAAAAACATATTCTCGACAATTAATTGTTCCTACTTCCTAACTTAATTAGCTTAGTCTGAAACAAGTTGATATATCGCCCTTGTTTGTCCATCCATGTAAGTTCTAGGAAATACTCATGGTCCACTGAATCGCGTCCCGGGGGTGGCCTCTGGGCGAGGAATCGCAGATTTGGCGTCTATATTTGTTTGGCGTCTGCCGGGGGTCGCTGCGTGGGTAAGGATCGTAGTTTCTTCGTCCACCTGGGTTTTGGATCGCAGTTTCGGTGTGCCCGGCCTGAATATTGAATTGGTTTAGCACCCTGAATTGAGCTTTGTAGAGAGAGACCAGCAATTTTATTTTGGATATTTTTATATACCTCCAATAAAACACAGATGAACCGCAGGATTAGATTTAGAATTTTTATTATTATATAGAACTTGATGGCTGGCTAAGAAAGTCATAAAAATAAAAATAGTAGATATCTCATAAAAATTAAACTTTTCAATTTTATTGTTAATATTATGTACTCAACATCATCTATGAACCCTTATCAAAGGCAAGGTCTAAATTAAATGTAATGAGCAATTTGACAGTCTGTAAAAAAAAAAAAAAACATAGGTGGATTTTTATGTTTGAACGGGCATACTTTGCCTGTTTTTTTTTTATTAATTAATTTTGATGTTTTCAGACAATTAAATCGTTAGTGAAAACTATACAACATAAATAGGTTGTTGTCCTTCATAATTCCTCCAAGGTATAGGATGGTGAAATAGGGCATTTAAAGGTCTTTAATAACATATAGGAGTCCTATCTGTGCTGAGGCAACCTTTTATGGATGAAGTCAAAGTGAAACTATCACACAAGGGCAATGAGGAGAAATTTATTCTGTGTCTGTGATATATGAGCAACAAAATTTGGATGGTGGGGAAGGACATGCCTCCTCCATAAAGCCACCACTACTTACACATGTTGCTGTGTTCTTACCTTTTTTAGCTAAATATTTCATTCCAGTAAAGAGTGAACTATTTACACAAAAAATAAATGATGCTTAAAAATGCATGATGATTATTATGTTAGGCTATATATTCAACAATTGAGCTAAAACAATTACTAATTAAATACAAATGGATAACTTGTTTTAAGAACATCATTTTTTTTACCATTGCAATAAAATTAATAGTAGTCCAAATTTGATAAATAATAATCAACTTATTTTAGTTTATTCAGTATGTAATGTTGATTTTCAATGGTGCTTCGAGGCAACATATCACCATGAGCTTTCAATTCCTATGACAATTAGTTGACTAAAATGACCTCAGATTTAAATTTCTTTTTGGTAGTAGATAATTGTAATATTAATATTAGCAAACTCGGCATTTTTTACCTGGACAACTGTGCAACATACTTGGAACATTATTCATGATTTAAGTTAAAAAATTACACAACTTGTTTAGTTAAAAAGGAACTCTTTATTTTAAAATGTATTTTTTAACATAGTTAAACTTAACATTTAAGTTAACATGCATCATACATTACTAAAATTAAAATGTAACCATTTAAAATGTAACCCCTTAGAGAGGCAACAGACTTATTTATTTTACTTATAACCAATTCACGATAACAATATTCTAGTCATATTATATAGGACTTAGTTGTAGTGTTTTTGTATCTATTTAAACTTATAACATTAGGTTAAGTGAAAACCACTTGAAATAGTATAATGAGCACATCACAAAATTATTTCATTCAAACATTAGAATAAATATGGCTAGGAAAACCAATTGGGGAGTGCTAGAGCGTTTTCCACTACTGTTCATAGCTTTATGCATGACTAACACTTTTCGACTTTTTCTCAGTTTCCTCATCCTTCTTATTTAATTAAAAAGGAACTCTTTATTTTAAAATGTATTTTTTTAACATAGTTAATAAAACTTAACATTAAAATAAACATGCATCATACATTACCAAAACAAAAATATAACAATTTAAAATGTAACCCCTTAGAGAGGCAACAGACATATTTATTTTATTTATAACCAATTCACGATAACAATATTCTAGTCATATTATATAGGACTTAGTTGTAGTGTTTTTGTATATATTTAAACTTATAACATTAGGTTAAGTGAAAACCACTTGAAATAGTATAATGAGCTCATCACAAAATTATTTCATTCCAACATTACAATAAATATGGCTAGGAAAACCAAATTAAAAACTGGTTATGAAAACAATTGTCTCACTATATTTGGGGAGTGCTAGAGCTTTTTCCACTACTGTTCGTAGCTTTATGCATGACATCTACACTTTTCGCCTTTTTCTCAGTTTCCTCATCCTTCTTCTTCGATTTCTCAAGCTCTGCTTGAGCCTTGTCATGTAAGGTTTTGACTTTTAAGTAATGTTCGTTACGAGCTCTTAGCTCTTCTATAGCCTTATTATAAGCTGTGAAACCGGGAATGTGTCTGGGTAATTCTGCTACGCCCGGAGCTGGTGGCTGGGCTGGCTGAAGCTGAGCCGGCTGGGTTGGCTGGGGCTGAGCCGGCTGGGGCTGAGTTGGCTGGGTTGGCTGGGGCTGAGCCGGCTGGGTTGGCTGGGGCTGAGCCGGCTGGGTTGGCTGGGGCTGAACCGGCTGGGTTGGCTGGGGCTGAGCCGGCTGGGTTGGCTGGGGCTGAGCCGGCTGGATTGGCTGGGGCTGAGCCGGCTGGGTTGGCTGGGGCTGAGCCGGCTGGGTTGGCTGGGGCTGAGCCGGCTGGATTGGCTGGGGCTGAGCCGGCTGGGTTGGCTGGGGCTGAGCCGGCTGGGTTGGCTGGGGCTGAGCCGGCTGGGTTGGCTGGGGCTGAGCTGGCTGGATTGGCTGGGGCTGAGCCGGCTGGGTTGGCTGGGGTGGCGGTGGCAGTTCCTTATGCCCCACCACTTCCTCAAGCTCCTTTTGTGATGTCTTCGAAATTTTCTTTATCTTGGGGCTTTCAAGCGGCACACTTTTTTCATATAATTTGTATTTTTTTGGCTTTTTAAGTGCCCTTATTATATTAGAAGGTACTTTTTTTAATTGAAGTAAGAAAGTTGCCTTTTGTTCATCATCAGATGACTCAGATGACTCTAATTCAAGTAGTTTTTTCTTTGTTTTCTTTATTTCTTTCTCCATTTGTTTTAGCTTCTTCATCTCTTTCTTCTGTTGTCTGCAAAATAAAAGAAATCATGAATAATATAAATAAATATATATTGGGGATCATTAAGAATGGCCTGTAGAGTGGCATTTATAAGAAAATTTACATAACATATTCAGGAAGGTTCTCTTTTGACTTTTTAATTAAAAAACATTCTATGAACTCAGAAGACATTAACCAGGGGTTTGATTTCTGGTAAGGCAAAAAGATTAATTTGTAGTTGGACACCTGTAAGCTGTAAATTGTTCAAATTGTCAACGAGATGTTTCCCTGTTGTTTTTCATCTCTATTGATCAAGGCTTACTCTTATTGTCCATCAATTTCACAACTTCGTGAGGATAAGAAACAAGAAGCTATGTAGACATTGTGTATGTTGCCTGAGTTAGGAAAGTGTTAGTACTTGTAGTACTAACACTTCACTTGTTTACATGAGGCGGCTGTACATGAGGCACCTTGGAGAAATTTTAGTAAGAGTGGCCACTCGGGGTAGGCCTACAAGTGCAGCCCCAATCCACATGCCGAGTTGGTGGGGGCACCATTCTTTTAAGGTTTGAAATAATCAAATTAAATTAAAAATAATGAATAAAGTATTAATTTTTGGTGAATGTATTGTGCTATGCTATGAAATTCATGTTACAATGAAATATAAATATTAACATAATTAAAATAATGATTTTATACATTAAACATTTTTATTTAATACAAATATTTACTTTAACATCCTTTTATAAATTACAAATAAACTTTTTCCTGCAAAAAAATTTGACATTACAAGCATTGACTATAGAAGTAACGTTCTAGGGTAATTGTTACTACAGTAGAACCTCGATACTTCGACTCTCGATAGTTCGACACTCCTGATAGTTCGACATGGTCCATGACAACTTAACCTGTTAATAATGACCGATAGTGTCCATGTTGGAGCCTGACAAAGATGAAAATGTAAACAAATTGGTGAATGATTTGAATGTTGTTTATGTTAAAGTTCAATTAGGTTATGGTTTCACTAAAATTTAGTGTTTCCTAAATTCAAATTATGATTTTTATACCCCCAGTGTTAAAATTTCCCACATACTCCCTATAGTTCGACATTTCGATAGTTCGACACTCTCCAAGTCCACAAAGTGTCGAACTATCGAGGTTCTACTGTAGATAGGAAAATTGATTCTCTTAAAAAATGTAAAAGGTGAACTATTTAATTTGCCAGATGTACTCAGGATTTCAATTGTAAGCAGTACAAGTCACGTTTTTTCTTGTCTCTGCAATGTTACAGCAGCGACATCAGGCCACTCTACGACTGGCCGTGCCACTCTAGTGGAGGGGAGCGGCCGGCTTCACTGCAGTACAGTATGTGGCATTTATTCGACTATTATGTGCAGTACAGTCATGACAGAAGGTGACAAAATAATTATGCATAGTCTCTCCTTCATAATTCCTCCAAGGTATGGGCTGGTGAAATAGGGCATTTAAAGGTCTTTAATAACATATAGGAGTCCTATCCGTGCTGAGGCAACCTTTTATGGATGAAGTCAAAGTGAAACTATCACACAAGGGCAATGAGGAGAAATTTATTCTGTGTCTGTGATACATAAGCAGTACTGTATATATGGCCATTTTCTGGACATGGCCTTTTGATATTGTAATTAAGCCTCGAAAGTCAAGTAGATCACGCTTAACAAGGACTGAGGGCGCTGGTTTCTGAAAACACAAAACAACCATGCAAGACTGCATCAAGCTTTGTAACATTGAAGGCACAATTCTGGGAATCTCCGAGTCCAGTCACATTCGTGCGAACAATAATAAACACAAATAGGAAACAAAGGTGACAAAATTAAAATCTTTGCACTAAAACTATGGTACTGTAATTTACTAAATAAAGCTTCATTGAAGACTTTATTACCTTCTTTTCATTTCCTTCTTGCTGTAAATGTACTTGTCGTTTGACGATTCCAGAGACGAAACAGAGTTGCTTTCACCTAGAAAAAAACGCAAATCTATATAAATAGTTTCTTGATTCATTTGAGCTTTGAGCCTGTTGGGATAGCCTTGGAAGGAATGTTTATTTTGTCGTATATTCACAAGTAATATTTAGTTTTTATGTATGACAATTTTTTGTTAATATTATCATAAGTCAGTGTTTATTTTTAATGAATTTTAAATGCTTTGTATACTTCCTCAATAAAGAATTTATTTATTTACCTAATACCTTTAATTGAAGCAAACCCGTGAACTTAACAAGCATTTAAGAATATGTGAATTTTAAAATATTTCTAAAAAGAATATGACTGCCTGAGAGCGTATGTTCATTTTACAACAGTTATTTGTAAACAAAGGTTTTATTGTAATCACACACTTAACCCGTGAAAAAGAAAATTATTTTGAATTTCTACAAAAGTAACTAAAAATAAAAAATGAAAACTAAGTGGTTAACTACATTTACAACAATTAAGTTTGTTAATATGAAACTTGCTCAAGAAAGACTCAATGTCAGGAATAATTAATAATAAGGACTAAGTCTACACATGAATAACAAATAACTGTCAAACACAAACTATAAAAAGTCCATTTTTTAAACTTGACCCTTCATGAGAGGGGCCAAAAATAGTGGAGGGAGGTGTTTGTTTATCCTTGCTAACATTCCATTGGCTGAAGCCTTTTTTTTTGTCGTCTTTGTCTAATTTCACTGTGACATACTAGCTGGTAATTTCACATGACATCATATTGTGTATGAGTTTTACAATATTTTTGGTAACAGTTGTGTTTTAATCAGTTTAAGCCTACTTTAGAACTTAGATTTTAACAGGCCAATAGGTTTGGCTATAAATTATTACAGCTGACTAGGAGTCTCTGAAAGACATTATGAGTTATTGAAAACATTATTTAAGGAAATCTAGTAGTCGAAAATGTTTGTCACAAGTAAAATTTTTTTGCAGTTTAAATCTTTCCCCATTACAAAAATTGCAGAAGGATTAAAATTTAAAACACGACCTTGAAGACATTCACAGGGATTTACTAAACAAATACACTGCACGTGTTCCAGTGTTATCAAGTGATGAATTTAAAATTGTCAGTGAATTTTAATAAATAATTTTTTCTCATGTTTCACAATCGCTGCGGAGTGAGTCTCGTATCATTAAATAGGTTAAGGTAAATCTTGAACTAAAAATAATTCAAGCTTAAATGACAATGATGCTGATTTTAAGAAGTGGCTACCAGGTTGAACTAATACTTGTAGGATATAAATAAAGTGGAAAGGGGGGGAGGAGAGTATGGAAAAGCAATGATGAATGGAAGAGATAGTAAAATTAAGCTTTTACTTTTAAAACTGAGATTTAAGAGATTTGTTTAATGGTTATCTGTAGTACACATAAAGTCTGTAGATTTTTGGGGATAGAGATTTAGGGGCCCCTACTTGGCTCAATCCATATTGCTATACTCGAAATTACCTATAGCATAAAGCATTTTGCTTCAGGCTTTGAGCTAAGTTAATGTGAACATGTCCCTATATTTTCCTGTGTGCCTCATCAATATTTAATAGTACATGCTAAGGTGAACAGTTGGGTCACATGTTTCATGAACTGAATCCTAAGTAGAAAACCTGTAGGACCTCAAAGTAAAAATGAGTACAGACCTTAAATAATATGTATGACAAAATGAATAAAGAAGTATAAGTTACTTACTTGAAGATACATATTGAATCTTCTTAGATTTTTTCTTTTTAGTTATTTTAACCGCTGAGGGCTCTACATCAGGTTCAACTGTGTTGTCAGGTTCAGGTTTCTGTACTTTGGGCTTTGCTCCAGTGTCTTGTTTTTCAGTGGCTAAGTTTGAAGTTTGTACCACATTGGTTGGTCTCTTAACTTCTGCACCCTCAGGTTCAAGATTAAGTGGTACAGATCGAATCCTCTTCACAGCAGGGAACTCTTTATCGAAAGGTTTTCGTTCTTCTGGAATGAATCTTGATGCTTTAATTTTTTGCTGATCTATTTCATCGAGGGTTTCCAAGAGCACCCTGGCCCGTGGGTGGTTGTCCCAGTTGAACGCCCAATATAGGCTAAAACATGATGGACCGGTGTCAGTACATCTGTGGCTACATTATATATAAATGAGGGAAATGTCCTGGGACTACTTAATAATTTTTTAATAAATTTAGTCCAAGTAATGAAACTTTTTACATGTATATAAGCCATTTAAATCTACTTTTTCATACAAGTATGGGTATATTTTTACCTCTATAGGGAGAAAGCCCACAGGGAGAAAGAGGGAAATCTTAAACGTAAGCATAAGGTAACTATGTATATCAAATTAAAGGTACCTCTAAATGTAGAACAAACCTAACATTAAAAGGATGACTGAAGGCCAAAGAAATTTTTTCCAACACTTCTTTTAGGAAACTTCTCTAATTGTTGTAAGGAATCAGGGCTGGCTCTACCACAGGCCCGGATTATCCACTAGGCCAACCTAGGCCATGGCCTAGGGCGTCAGCCAGGGGGGGGGGGGCGTCAAACGGGCCTTTTCATACTAAGTTTTAGAAATAAAAAATAAATAAATAAACTAACCGCAAATATATTTAAATTCTTTTTTTTCAAAAAATAAATAAATTAATTTTTTTACTAACAAGAGTAAATAGAATATTCGGCTAAAGAGAAAGAAGAAAGATCTATTTAGGTGAACTAGATGACCTTCTAAGGTGCCGGGACCCTGGGGGCTCCTTCGTGGCGCAATTGAGCGCAATTGATATGCCGTAAAGAGTTTACCTGATTAGCGGTCAAGAGCATAACCTCCAACTGGCGGTAAACATCGCCCTCTAATATATGGTAAATAGCACCCTTGATCCGAGTTAAATCACGCCCTCGACCGGTGGTAAAGAGCGTCCCTGATCGACTGTAAAGAGAGCCCCCAATATTCGTAAATAGCGCCTGTGATCAGCAGTAAAGAGGGCCCCGACCAGCGGTAAACATTCCTATAATCGATGGTAAACAGCGCCCCTTTGCCTTCTTGGCCTGTGCCTTTTAAGGTTTGCCTTGACCCTGGATTTTAATTTATTTCTGTATTACAATTATATAATATTTGATTTCATATCTTAAGGCTCCGGTCTACCTGAGCACGAACGACATTACCGAATGCCGCCTCGTGGCCGTAGCGGTAGGCGAGTTTGATGGCTGCAGAGGTTAACGGGAATCAATTTTTAAAATTAACTAATTATGATAGAGAGTGAGTCTTAACTTTTTCTAAAAGGAAAAAAGACTGATCTTGTTGGCTCTGTTTTTAGAATTTTTAAATAAAATTTCTATTTTTTTATTATTAACTGAAGTTTTCTATTACTTTTGATGAAACTACCAAAGTGAGATTACCAAAGTGTAAGAAAGGAAATTTAGCACCGTTATTCTTCTTTAATATGACACCTTAGTTTTAGCTTTAGGCCGGTTCCTACGTGGGCAACAGATGCGACGCTACAAGAGCGACAAAATTTCAAACAAATGTATAAGCATTGGAGCGTTCTTAGTGGGCGACAGCAGCGACAAGAATTTACAATGTATAACATTATGGCGATGCAAGCTTGTCGCTGGTGTCGCTCCCGTCGCTCTCGTCGCGTAGCATCTGTCGCCCATGTAGGAACCGGCCTAAGGTCATCGAGGAAACATGATTTTAGACACATAGCTGAAATTAGAAATTTTGTTAAAAAATTTTTTAAACAGAGAAGACGAGATCCTTTTTTCTACTTTAAGAAAAAATTAAGAGTAAATCTCTATCTTAATGAGTTAATTTTAAAACACGATTCTAGTAAACCTCTGCATCCGTAAAACTCGTTTAGCGCTATGGCCGCGGCCGCGAGGCAGCATTAGGTACATTAAAATGGTACATTAAATGTTGCAAAAAGGATTACGTTCACGTATTGTGACAATAATGATGATAATCACATTTGTTAAATAGTTCTGTGGTTTTATACAACAGCCAAAGTAATTAGAATCCAAACAAGCCCATAATTCTGGATTTTTTCTGGGGGGGGAGGGGGGCGTAATTGTGACCTTTGGCCTAGGGCGTCAAAGAGTGTTAATCCGGGCCTGCTCTACCATAAAGGCGAACTAGCCAAAAAGCGCCCCTAATGGTCATAATTAAATTGACTCGAGAGAGCGCCTCCAATAGCCAAAACCTGATCAGAGTATAATAATAATAATTATTTGTAAAACACAGACCATATAAATCAAATAAATTAAAAAGCATGTGAAAAACAGATGCAATCTCTCACAGAACAAGCATAAACAAAAAACTAATTAACATTTTACTTATAAAAAAGTGCCCCTGAATAAATACACCACCAAATGTTCATTGTGGGTGTCGTTTATGTTGTTGAAGTAAACATAAACAAGAAAAAACAGCTGAAACCACTCACAGAACAAGCCGAAAACATTCTATAACAAGCAGCTGCACAACCATTCACAAGCGTTTGTGTTTCCTAGCTAAAATAACAAGACAAAAGTGATCACTGCAAGCATGTAGTCCTTTAAAGGCACCACCTGAAGGATATATGCAGCACTGCACAACGATAGAAACAACGGAAAAAGGTGGATCTAAACAGACATTGCATGCAAGTGTCCTTTCAGAGGCTCCACCTACAGGCACAAAGCACAACGCATGCTGACTAGCACAACAGAGGAATGCCACTAAGATGACAAATGATAAAGAGAGCCAAGAACACGTTTCTTGAAGACGCCAGAAGATGTTGATTCGGCAATATGATTTTAATGCAAAGGTTGATGATCGCCTGTCATTTTTGACTCAGTCATCCAATTAAGGTCAGGTTTGGGGTATTATTCTCTATTAAAGCAGGGGTGCCCAGAGGAGGAGTCATGGCGTAAGTTGCGCTATGAATAATTGGGGGGGGGGGGGGGGGGGTAAAATGTATTTACAATGGGCCTAAAAGAAAGTATTTAAAATCAAAAGACTTTAGTAAAACATATCATGCTAACAAACTAATTATATTAACTGAAAAATGCACTATTAAATGAGATAATTTGGTCTCAATATCAGCCAACTATATCAAGCGTGTCGACAATGATTCTCGACCTTGAGTTGGTGGTTGCCATGGGGACGTGTTGGTTGAGGGTGAGCCTACAGCCAATATGGATAATATCCATTTATAGATTTAAATACAGTAGAACCTCGATAGTTCGACTCTCGATAGTTCGACACTCCTGATAGTTCGACATGGTCCATGACAACTTAACATGTTAATAATGACCGATAGTGTCCATGTTGGAGCCTGACAAAGGTGAAAATGTAAACAAATTGGTGAATGATTTGAATGTTGTTTATGTTAAAGTTCAATTAGGTTATGGTTTCACTACAATTTAGAGTTTCCTAAATTCATATTATAATTTTTATACTCCCAGTGTTAAAATTTCCCATATACTCCCTATAGTTCGACATTTCGATAGTTCGACACTCTATAAGTCCACAAATTGTCGAACTATCGAGGTTCTACTGTACCCTCTACTTCAGTTTAAAAACTTCTCATGTTTTATTATCTGAAAATTTGAAAACCTTAAAGTTACTAAATAATTTTTAACAGTTACAACATTTAAATTAGACTCCATTAGCAAAAAAGTTGTTTGAATTTGAAAAGTCGTCTACTCACAGTATCATTGGAGAATGACATTTTTCATCGGCATTGTAGATCTTCACAAAGCCCTTTTCTAATGCAGCCAGACAAGGGTTGTATTCTTGTGGAGTCCAAAACTCCATGACTGTTAACATTATGTGAGCCACGGTGATGTACAAGTCGGGCTGAGTGTTCGTGGCTTGGTCCAACTGGCCAATCAGGTGATCAAACAGTGGAGGCGAGTGCACGAACTGGTATATGGACCTCAGCGTTGCTTTCGCTGGGTACTCCAGATCCTGTTGACAAATTTCATACTCAAGGGGTTATCTACTAAAAATTCAAAATTTGCATCTCCAACCCCAACATTTTATTGGATCATTATATTTTTAATTTGTGAGGAAGTATTATTTTTCCCTCTCTTACTTTGTTATTTTGTCAATTAAAAGAATGTTCATTGTTTGTCGCCATTATTTTATAAAGAACTGATTCTAAACAAAATTGAAGTTGTAATTTTCTGAAATAAATTTTCCATGAGTAAAGTTAAGTATTAACACCAAATGTTTTTCATTTAATAAAAGTTTTGATAGGTCAATTAAGTGCTCAAAGCCTTAGATGACTTATAGGAAGGGCTGTAACTTAAAATGTACACTATCGCCTCATCTTCAGGGATCCAGGAGTACTGACAGTATTTAGTCAGTAAATGTTGAAACCTTACATTCATTCGTCCTAAAAAAAAATTGGGGAACTTTTAGCAGAGAAATAATTAGCACATCTGGGGAAATGCAGGGCTTTTTGCCAACTACCTGCATCTTGAAGAGCTTTCCCAACATCAATCACCTAGCTTTGTATCGCCCTCTCCCTCAAACAGAGGTGAGCTAGGAATTGGGCTTTTCAAGCACCTAGGATAGGCATAGGATCTTCTGTTATCATTTTCAATATTGAATCTGATAAGTATAAACCACACTGAAATTAACAATTGAAAAACGTATAGATACTAAGCACAATTCAGACTACCTTCCTAAGAGGAAATTCAAATATTAATCTTTCTAACGGCCTTGGCTGAACATTTTATTTCCGCGGCCAGATTACCCAGGGGCCGAACCATCCGAGGCCGGACTAGAGGGCTTCTACTATACTTGCATCTTGAAGACCTTGAGCAACATCAACCACCTTTGTATTGCCCACTCACCCAAAAAGAAGTGAGATAGGAATTGGGCCTTTCAAGCAGCTAAGATAGGAATAGGACCTTCTGTTATCATTTTCAATATTGAAACTAATGGACTACCTTTCTAAGGGGAAATTCAAACATTTATTGTTCTGATGTAAAAATTAGGTATTTAAATAACATTACAAATACTTACGCTATTTACAATGGTTTTTAGGAGAAGATTGGTGATCAAGGTTTTAAGGTTTTCCACATTTGCGAACTTCTCCCTGAGTTCATTGCTTATGAAAGCCACAGTGACGCAAAGCTCTGACGCTACGTCCAAGCTGTAACATATTTACAACAACACATCACAAATGTTAAAGCCAATTATTTAGATATTCTTAATCTTAGAAAAATATATTTTTCCTACCACTGCATGGAAATAATTGCATTGCCACACCTGTAACCCCTATGCAAAACAGTTCATTTCCGGGTTCCGTTCCTTTCCCGCTCTAGAGCGGCAATGATTCTTTACCGCACGCTAGATCAAACAGCAATTTTAAATCAGCTGTTATTACAAACCATGCTACAGCTGTTATTCATTGTTTTCGTTTAGTAATTGCTTCTTTTTTAGTTTGAGGTTATGTTTGATATTTAACATTGTGTTTCAACAGAAACAAATCAAAGATAATCTAAATGACATTTTGTATACAATAAAACATGTAATATGTAACAATTATGTTGGTAGGAAAATCTTGTGTGTATTACGAGCGCAAATAGTCATTGCCGCTCTCGAATTGTTTGGCCGCACTCAGCTGACGCTTTGTGCGGCCATCTACAATTCTCGAGTGGCAATGACGTACTTTACGCTCTTATTACACAAATAGCTATTGCCTTTACCTATTTCCCACTTATGTTACCTCAACAAGCAATTAAATTAGGTTGAACAGAGAATAATTTCAAAGGTAAAACAGAGCTATAAGAATTGCGATAAATCTAATTAAATTTTATGAACCTGTAAGATTATACCCATAGATCTCAGTATTCTCAGTTTATGGTCTCTAAACTAAGTTTATCATATGTATTGCACAAAAAGGAAACTCCAAATTGAGCCTTTTTAATTTCATAACTACATTACAATACAGTCCCATGGGGAAAAAGTTGCATCATGCTCACACCTAGCACATGTATTAAAAATTATTTTCACTTTGAGTTCTAGAAGAAGAAACAAACTCATTGGGTACCTATACTATTTTTTATCAGATTGCCAACTGACCTAGAAGATACTTAAAGAAATAATAATACATCTTCCAACACTACCCAATATATTTACACTTACACTATAGCTGTATACAAGACGGCAAATAAATATGAAAGATTTATAATGGCGATCAATTTCGACCAGTCACACCGGTCATCATCAGGCCCAATCCAAGATTGTGTTAATTGGGCCTGATGATTACGTGTGTGACTGGTCAAAATCTATCGCCATTATACCATCTTACATATTTATTTACCATCTTGTATATAATTAACAGTGTAAGTGTTATAGTGAGTCGTGTTGGAAGACATTTTATTATTTCAACATGACTAAAGAAGAATATACAATCTTTTTAATTCTTAATTTATAAGTCTGTATACAAATTAAAGAATTCTTTGCCTGACCTTTTAATAGTAAGATTTTATTTTATGTCAGTGAGATGTAGGTTTTATTTGATTTTTTTAGACACATATTTTAATTACTTGTAGTTTGTGTTAATCACATTAATTCAATATGTAGTTTGCAAGAGACATTTGTATTAATCTTTATTGTTTGTTTGAATGTAACCTATAACCGGCACTATTTAGTAGCCTTCTTTGCATATATTTTGAAATAAAATACATGTTAAACACAAAAAAGCAGAGAATAAAGATTCAATAATAAATTTTTAAATATGAACTCTCCAAAATTGAGATTTATTTTAAATCTTTTTTCAGTTTAAATTTATATTCATTCACAAAAGTGTAAAAAATATAAACTGTGTATGAATGTGGCACAGGGTTTCTACTGTCAAATCAAACAATAAAATATAAATCAGAATATTAACAATAAAAAAATTGTTATCTACCACCACAGCCACAGAATGGTTTTGTTCGTAAAAATTCCCAAATTTCTACAGCAAGATGATGACTTAGTTAAGAAATATAATAGTTTAAGATCATAACTTCAAAATGTAAAGAATTGTTTTTGAAATATAAAGCATTGTTAAAATTAATTAGAATATTAAATTAATATTCACATTTTTTTATTTCACTTTTAATTTCTGTACTTGTAACTAGTAACATATGACTTTTAAGAACACTGTAAATAACTTCACACAAAGGGCAAAATTCCCAAACTATACTTATCTGCTACCAGAATTAGCAGAATTTGTTTATAATTTTTTATTTAATATAGCAGGCTAAAAATGCTAAAATGTTAACAAATAAAATGAAAACAAACCACTTTAGTTTAAAAGTAACATGTGTTTTTTATTTTTACCAGTATTGCCAACCCTGACAAATCAAATAGCTTTGAATAAAAATAATAAACAAATACTATAAAGAGTTCTTGACAGTCCAAAATAGAACACGGGTTTTCCATATAGATAGGATTTTCATCTGGAAATATCATTGTAGGCATTTTTAAAAACCTAAATATATATACATTGCAGTTATAGGATTCTCACTTATTATACGCCATTTTATTCTTGTGAGTGTATGTTACCCCCTTAAGTAAACTGAGGATTGAGTGATTCATTATAGATTACGGTAATAATCAAACAAGGGAGCTTGCCCCAAGTCTGGGGGATCTCTTCGCAGATACATAACATAGCATTATTGGATTTAGTTTCAGGAGTTTCTTGTTGTAATAAAAAAGAATGTCCACCATAGAAAGATTTCTCATATTTGTCTATATATATGCATGCATCAATATAAAAAATTGTTAATCTGTCAAAAAATTAAATGGATCAAATTAACAATAAATAATACAAATATAATGAAGTAACAAACTTTAAAATGAGAAAAGAAACATACGTTTGGTCCGAGAGAAAGCATTCGCATGCTTGCAAAACCTCATTGAGAAATGGGATTATTTTCTCGTCGTATTTTGGATTCTTTGGTTCATACGAAAGTTCCACCATCAATCCACGCAAGGTTTTCATCTGTAATAAAAATTACAAATTATTTATAAGGCAATTCGTTTGTATTTTGGCATGGAAATATTACATTGATACTAAAAACAATTTTGCTATAATGAAATTTATCAGAAATTAACTGCCATGACACCAGGCTTGCATCTAAGTATTATATTCCTTTTCAAACTTCACAAAAATGAGTTGCATAAGCAATTGTCTTCATACATTGGAATATAACTTTACAACAAACAGGTGATGTGAGAAGCTGGGGGAAACACACCCAATGAGTACCAATCTCATACAGGTAATTTTAGTTTGAAGAACAATTTGTTGATTGAATAAAATAATTAACTCTGACAATTTTTGTTCAGGATTTTTTTGATTGAAAACACAATAATTGAGATAAAGGGTTTTTAACGCTCCATCATGCCAACTTTTAAAATGCAAGTCTGATATTCAGCTACATTTACGGTACCAGTTTATTAAAAATACTTACCGCAGCAATTCTTTCTTCTACATCTCCAGCTAACTTTTGTTTTATTGTATAGGCGATTTGATCAAAAGGATTTTGTGTACATAATGGGTCTATATTGATCAAATCATTAAATTGCTCCAAATAAAGATTATATATGCTTGAGATTTTTTCTGCAACATGAAAAAATATTAATAAACCAGATGCTGTAAAAACGTGTAATTAAAAAAAAAACAATGTATTTCAGTATTGGAAAAAATCTGTTTTATTGACAATGCGTTTGAAATAACAAAACAAAAAACATTAAACTCACTAGTCTTCACATTGTTTAACCATGGCATTTTTGAACAGATTTACTGAAGTTTTTACTGTTTTTAGCAATATAAATTCGAATATTTCAATTTTGCACAATATTTATATATACAATTACAAGAAAAATTCATACTTGTTTGCTCATAATGATTTTTAAAAGATTAACTCTTTTCAGTTTTACTTTTTGTATATTCCCTTAGATAGGTCAAAACTTCAGATGAAGAAAAACCTAGCAGGAAAAATTACCTTTATCTCAATCCAATTATGATGAATTTGATCTACACCTCTCATCCACTTTTGTTGTGATCAAAAAGTATATAATTTTTAACAACTCAATAAAAATACTGTACAGTTTAGTACCCGAGTCTGCATGGCCAAACTATTGGTCTACAATTTATCTGTAGTCTGCTCTTTTCACTTACGATCTTCGGTAGCCAACTCCGTAGATCCAAGGTTACGCCTGGCTTCTTGAGCAGACCATCTTGGAATTTGTTGAAAGGTAGAAGTTTTTGGTGGCTGCTTTCGTTTCGGCGACATACGTTCTCCCTCTCCTCCACCCCCCTTTTGCTAAAAATACACATTTCTGAGCTGAGAAAGTTAAGTAAATAAAAGCATTTTTTGTCCGTTTCTCTAAACCAAAAACATAAAAAAAAAAAAAATACTGAAATAGATAACCAGTGAAAATGTAAAACTCATAGTTTCACATACTTTTAAGTTAACTGACCATTCATCAGGTGAGGTTTATCTTTGTTACTGACAAATAGCAGCTGTTTCATTTGTCACGATAATTAATTAAGAGTCCAATGACCAAAGGCAGCTGGGTCCAATATTGAACCATAAAAAGCACTAACATTTCTCAGGATTGAACTGGCAATTTTCAGATTCAAAGGTAAGCTCTTTAACCACTCAGCTACCCAGCCCTGTGGTGTTGCAAAAAAAAAAAAAATTGGAACTTAAAAAAATTTAAGACTGTCCTGTGTTTCCCAATATACCTCAAAATGTATGGAGATATCAGAGACTCATTAATTTTGTTGAAACCACCGTTAAAATGAAAGATTATAGTGAACTGGTATCAAATTTCAATGTAATTTATTTTTTCTCCAAAAAGGGGTCTCTAGCACAGACACAAATTGTATCATGATCAGGCATGTCAATGATATGTATTAAAAATGTTTTAACTTGAACTTCATTGCAGTTTTTTTAAATTTATTTAAGTCAATTTGTCTTGTATTCATCAGTCATTAAATGGTTTATTTTCAGGTTTAAATTGGTAGCTTATTTATTTAATCTGGCGGTTAACCTTTTGATAGTTTATATTACAGCTTATTACAATTGTTACAAAAACTATTATCTAAAACATTTGGAGGTGCGGCGCACCCATACGCACATGTTAATCTGCCCATGGATTCAATACTTTGTTCCATGAAAAGTTTTCCTCTGATTATATGTCAATATAATATGTTCTGACAAAGGCATGGGAATCTTTAACAACCCCAACAATAAAATCAATAATCTTAATTTTCCAAGCCTTTCAAAACTCTCAAACAAGTAAAATACTGTACTTACCTTTGATTCCATTACTTTTTCAGCAAGTTTCTTTCTTTTTTCGTCTTCCTTAGCCAAAAAATTATCAACTTGTGGGTTTGGAGCCGCTGGTTTCTTTTGAACTACAATGTTCTTTTTTGGCATCTCTTTTGGCTTGGCGTCGTCCAGATTTGATTTTGAGGGGCTCTGGAATAATTGGAAATATTAATGTTATTTGATTGGCCACTGAAAAACAATGACCTTAAAAAAAATCAGGAAGTAGAGATAACCAGAGAATGGAAGTGGCGTATCATAAGTGATGAGACCTTTGAAACCTAAACTTCTATTTCATTCAGTCCTCTTCTGTCTGTACCTCCACCAAAGGGTTAAACTCACCCTGATGCAGGCACTACTTAGATATCTTGAAAATGATACACATCAAATTTATAAGTTTGATTTCCCAATTGGTCACATTTGGAGTTAATTAATAAACATGAAACATCATAGGTAAGATGCCTCAGGCCCAGGCATGGGCCTGGGCTAAAATGCAGCCAAAGACAAGGTGGCTTTCGTTCCGTCCATTCAGCGCCAGAAAAGCAGTGACGGTTGTCTCGAAGGACTTGATAGAGGGAGGACTGATGAGCAAAAATAAAGACCAATTCCAAACTGGACAGACCAATCACTGCGATCGCAGAGGTAGCGGATGCTCTGGTCAATGGCAATGGGGTAGTGATGGCGAAAGGAAAGAAATTCACTAGTTATGTACTCAGCCATGTGTTTAGGACAAATACCAAACCACAGGGCCCAGAAATGTATATTGAAATTCTGGTTGTTGAATACCCTGTGGAGGGTGCTTTGCACAGACATGAAAATTTTTAGCCTTCTGTTAGCTCTCTAAAAAACATAGTAAAATTTTGTCATACTGTGATATTATATAAAAGCTTCTTTGAGAATGTCTAAATTTCAAAGTTACACAAAAATAAAAAAAATTTAAGGAATCAAAACTTTTACCTAAAGGCCATTTCCGCATGTCTATTCGTATATGTATTTAAACAAGTAAACCATTCGTGGAATAAAAGACTGTCTTTGGAAATACATCAGAGGATCTGGTGTTGAAATTATGTGGTTCAAAATACACAAAAGATGTAAAAACCTTAAAGAACAATAACCACCCCAAACCATCACTATTTTTAGCACGCGGACTTCTTTAAACATTTTTTCATCCTTGTGTTTTTATGGTCTTGCACCAATATCTGACAAACCAAGACACCCACTACAAGCCTCAGCTTAATAGAAATGAACAGCTCAACAGCTGCAATGTTTTGCATAAAACACATAATCTAGATTCTTGATTTGAATATGCGCTTTTATAAAAAATAAATATATTGTATACATATTTTTGTAAGCATTCACCAACATGATTTGAGAAATACTATTTTATTGTGAGTCAACTCGGATCTAAATACACTACACATTTATTCATATTTAAGTCCCATTAATAGTCTGAGTCAAGAAGCTGCTAAGAGGACGTTTGTGGATTTTCTCCAATTTTCTGTGGATTTCTTACGTTTGTGGATTGATATTATCAAACTAAATAAGATTCAGTAATCCTTGATTTAAAGATATAAAACACATCAACCTTTTTGCTTACATTACACGCTAAGCACAGCCGGCAAACTAAAGTCAACTTACGTTTTGTAGGTTCCTTGAGCCGCACAAAAACAAATGAAAATTAGTTATAAGTGTAATTATAAACTTAACTTTTCATAAATCTATAGCTAAAATGGGAAAATATTCTAAAGAGTTCTCGATAACATTATTACCATGCAATGTGTATTAATAATAATTGAGATTCATACTATCGTCTGTTTGACAAGGGTAAAAATAAATAACGGAACACTCTTCCACTCTCCTCCTTCACCCTCCTACCAACAAAATTCACTCTTCATCATTGACTGATCTAGTAGGTACTGTACTGGTTCCAAGAGGGTCCGAGTCAAAGAAACTTAATGTTTAAACGTTGAAATTACAGTTTTAATGATACGAATAAAATAAAAATGAAAACCTTTTTAAATGTGAATCGGACTTCTTTAAATTTACTATAATACTTGCCTCCAACCAAATCGTAAACTTACGCTGCTATATATTGTTAATTTCAACTTGGACCAATGATAAACCCAACTTGCCTCACAACAGTGATTCCATTATTTGGGAACCTCTGTAATATAAGCATGACAATGACGTTCACGTGTGACAGTAAAATGTGACATGTTTCTTCAACCAATTAGTACATTGGGATAGCATAGAGTAAAAAATAAATAAATAAATTATTTCTAATGTTGTGTAATGTATTAACTTACACAAAGAAAAATCACACTGATATTTCTTTAATTCTTAAAATCAGCTAAACCTATAAATTCCATTATCTAAATTGTATATTTTAGACATTACCTTGTCGGATGAGGGTTGTTCTTTTGCTGTAGTTTTCTTTTTTTCTCCTGATGTTCTGGAGCGCCTTGGTTCCTTGTTTGTTTTAGGAGTATCGTCATTAAAGCTGACGGTAAAGGCAACTGAATCATTATTTGATGTCCTCCTGGGCTCTGGTTCTGCAGTAGGCATCTGAATTGCGTTGAAGTCTACAACGAATGATACAGGTTTCATTGATTGGTTTACACTTTTATCAGTATACTGAGTTGCTTTTGGGTTATCACTTGTCTGTAAGGGTACAGGTTTTGATACTGATGGTGCAGCTGCTTTTTGCAAACCCTGTTTGGTTGCAGTTGTAGGTAGTGTTTTTGTTGTAGATTGTTGTTTTGATGATGGTGTAGCTGCCATCTTATTGGTTTCAGCTTTTGTTGAACATTTTTGGGTCTCTGTATTGGCCATAGATACTTTTGGTTTAGTTTGTTTAACTTGAGTCTCTGTGTTAGCTTTTGGTTCTGCTGCAGTTTTTGGTTTAGCGTTTTGATCCTGTTTGGTTGCAGTTGTAGGTAGTGTTTTTGTTGTAGATTGTTGTTTTGGTGAGGGTGTAGCTGATACCTTATTGGTTTCAGCTTTTGTTGAACATTTTTGGGTCTCTGTATTGGCCATAGGTACTTTTGGTTTAGTTTGTTTAACTTGAGTCTCTGTGTTAGCTTTTGGTTCTGCTGCAGTTTTTGGTTTAGCGTTTTGATCCTGTTTGGTTGCAGTTGTAGGTAGTGTTTTTGTTGTAGATTGTTGTTTTGGTGAGGGTGTAGCTGATACCTTATTGGTTTCAGCTTTTGTTGAACATTTTTGGGTCTCTGTATTGGCCATAGGTACTTTTGGTTTAGTTTGTTTAACTTTAGTCTCTGTGTTAGCTTTTGGTTCTGCTGCAGGGTTTGGTTTAGTGTTTTGATTAGCTTTGGGCTCTTCATTAGTTTTTGGTACATCTGGGGCTTTTGGTTTTTTTGTAACTGTTGGGGGATTTGGTTTAGAAATTTGTTGTATTTTTGGCTCTACATTAATGTTTGGTCCTTCTTGGGGTTTTTTTCCAGAATCTTGTAGAACTTTAGGTTGTGGATTAGCGTTTAGAACTGTTTGAGGGTTCGCTTTACAATTTTGTTGATCCTTGGGCTCTGCATGAGCAGTGGGTACTTCTGGGGCTTTTTGAATTATTTTCTGTTGATTCTCATCAACCATGTGAGTTTTAGGAACTGGTGTAGCTTTAGGTTTAGTTTTTTGTTGACTTTGTGCCTCTGCAGGAGTCTTGGGTGCGACAGAGCTTTTAGGTCTAGAAATTTGTGGAACTTTAGCCTCTGCATTAGTTTTGGGTGCAACTGATGTTTGCGGTCTAGTTTTTAGAGGTTTTTTAGCATCTTCTGGGTTTTGACGTGCTGACAATGGAGCTTCTATTCCCGCACTCGGACTAATCTTTTGTAACTGTTTTTTAGCCACTCCAGAGGGTTGAGGAGTAGTGGTTGTGGCTTCTTTGGCCCTCGGTTTAGGAATGCTAGTTTGTGGTTGGCCTACTTTTGTGGTAGTTCCTCCTGGTACCCCTTTTTCTGGTTTTTCACTCATTTTCTACAATCTTGCTGAAACAAGACAAGAAGAATAGCTTATAATTGTTACTATATTTAGTGTCCAAATAGGCTGCATTGTCATAAAAAGTTAATAATATACCCAGGTAATTTTATAACCAACTACAATTGTAGTGTAACTTATGGTAGTGTGAAAAGTTGTTTTCAGTAAAAGAGTTGTTCATTAAATCAATTTTCTGAGTCATAACTCTTTTATACAGTAAACAGAAACATTTTTGTCACACCAATAGGTTTAATAGCTTTAGTTTAACTTGGGCCATTGCAAGTTTTAATTTAATTTGAGTATTACTGAAATAAGTTATATTTTATCCTGAGAGCACACTTTTACCCCTATTCACTATGATTCTGTCATTGGGGAATGCAAAATTATGTTTGTTAATTGTGTTTACCATCTCATTCTTATTGATGTAGAAAATAATATTAAAGATACACTAGCGTTGTTCAAAATCGTCCAAAGCCCATATGGGATGAGACCTCGGACTAAGTATAACTGGACCGAGCCCTGCCATGCAAAACTGAACTAAAAAACGTGGAAGTCTGGAGACCAACGGGTGGCAAAAGGATCCGATGTCGCGGGACCCGAGCGAAGAACACCCAAACAGCGCTTCATGTAACCTGACATTTAAGCCATTCGGAATGAAAATAAAAAGGTTAAATTTATATTAAAATTTTCATCATGAAATTGTGAATCTAATGGTACGTATTTAAACTTTAAATGATCTGCTGTTAATTTTTACTATTAGGTAAAGTAAAATTCTTTTTAGTTCGTCTTAATTAGTGACACGACAAAAGTAGTATGCGAGAAAGTTTTTTATTTTTGGGTCAGGTAAAATGTGTCCGCGGAGAAGTTGTAGACGACATTCTAAATCATTTTTTTTATTCCAAGTAATCTTTTCTAACATTAGCCGTTTCCACTACAGATAATATTTTATTTCAGTGTATTCGGCGCGAGCGCTGATTCTTGGATACCCGTGAGCTCGACGCAAGAGCGCGAACCACACAACAGTACCGTGCTATAAATAAATCCTATCGTCTGGTAAATTTTTTTTTTTTAATGAGTCAGTATTTAGGACACCGTGAAGAGAGGATGTAGTTGCTGTTATGTTTGTAATCAGTTTTTAGTTATGGCTATATACGCGTAGTTTTTAGTTATAATTTTTTAGCTATGGTCAAATCTTGTGCATTTAATTTCACTAACCGAGCTAACGGCAGCACAAAACCTGTCATTTTTAGGTGGGCTATTGTATAATTTTAGTTCCAAACGACATAGTAATATTGTTTAGTATATTTTAAAGAAAATGACTTATATTACGTATTTTATTGCCAGAAAACCACAATCGAAATTGTCATGTCAACATTGTTTATATGTATTTCATTTTGTTAAGAGATTACAGTAAAAATGAAAGGTACGTTGACTTTGTAAATGTGGTTAATCCTAAAGTATTTTTAGATTCCTTGGTAAAGATGTATTGCTCATTGTTAAAGCTTTAGACTCAATTGTTAACAATTGTAACCAAACACAAATATCTACGGTATGAATTTTGTAAACAGATAGCATAGGCCTATTGCTTGTATGCAATGAACTGGGGACAAGGGTTTTTTTTAAAAAAAAAACATCCATCAGTCGAGGAATGTGGGGTTGGCCCTCATTGTATAAAATTAATTAAGATGATAAGTTTTATGTTTTTGAAAATTCATCTCCATGATTTGGCTAAGAAAGCATCTGCCGCAGCAAATGTATCTCCAGGAACTAGACAAAAACTAGGAGTTAATTTTATTTAGTCGTGTTTAAAAGGGATTGTAAAAAAACAGTGTATGAGTTTTTAGTTCTAAGACTTATTTATCTCTTCAAAGACCAATTTGTATCATCCTGATATATGTTACTTATCGTTGTATAAAAACTACGCCGTAATATCAGCTCATATCATAACAAAGAGATGCGAGATACTCGCGCGCTCTTCCGCGAAATCCTCAGACGCTCTAGAAAATAATTTTTACATCGATAACTGATGGTCTCAGGAAGAAATGCTTGAGATAAAAAATAAAATTCAGAATCTTAGCTACAATACTACCACTGACAGTTTTTATTTGGCCTAAAAATAAAAAACTTTCCTGCATCTTACTTTTTTCATGTCATTGCTGAATTGAATTAAAAGTAAGTTTGATTAAACTATGTATTATTATTATTTACAAAACCTTTTCTTAATCTATTAAATACTGTAAGAATCACCATTTCAAGGAGAAAATTTTAATATAAAGATAACGTATTTATGTAATGGTTTAGTGGGTAAAAATACAGGTTTATTGAAGCGCTGTTTTGATTTCCTTCGCTCGGTTCCGCTGCTTTTTGCCACCCAATGGTCCTGAGACGTCCACGATTTTCGCCCATTGAATGCGCGGTCCAGTCCAGACTAAGTCTAGCGGACTAAGTCCAGAGACTTAGTCCGAGGATGAGACTTGACCAGGCTCCCTCCCCCAACCCAATTGAATAAAATTTTGGAAAAATTATAATTTACAATTTATTGTAATTTTGGACACTCATATTAGCGGTCTCCCGAAAATATGGAAAATATTCAAATAGCTTTAACAAATGAAGATTTTAGTTGTAATTCATTTACAATTATTGAAGCATAACTTTCCTTATCTTCATTTCTGCAAATGTTTGAGGATATGGTCAAAATCAAGGTTCTTAGCAAGTTTCGACTCTATAATTAATAGTCCCAAAAGTCATAATGTTTGCTGACCAACAGTCGATCTTAAACAGTTATTTATTCTACTTAAAACAGTAAATGATGTACCAGCCTGAGCTACGGAACACTGGTAAGCAACCAAATAAGTGTGTAAATAAGTCCCCCCCTTAAACTTGTTTGTTTTTCAATATAAATAAATATCTTTTGGGATATGATAGTAACTTAACACAATGTATCTTTTCATATTATCAACCACTTGGAGTATGTCAGGGTGAAGGCCTGCCAGGGGTCAGAAGAAAATCCTAAATGTAAGCATAGATTGCTATGTACATCAAATTATAAAGGTCTCACTTAGCAGAGTGCAATGCTGCAAACTAGACTTCAAATGGATGACCTTGACCGAAATGGTAGGCAAACAAATTTCTATTAAAATCAAAAGGGTAAAACTTATAAATGCAACAATTTTCTTAATGTTGTACGGTATCTTTTGAGTTTGTGGCTTATTACTCCAAATGTGAAGATATTTAAAATTATGTATGATTTGACAGACGCCAAAGCAGATTCCTGTAAAACTTCTATAAGACGTCCCTTAGAGGATGTTTGAATTGAAACTTCTTCAGCCTTCGTCAAATCATACATAATTTTAAATATCTTTGAATTTGGAGTGATACACCAAAAATTCGACGTCAAAAGGTACAATATTAAGAAAATTGTTGCATTTTTAAGTTTTATACCCATGTGATTTTAATAGAAACTTTGTTTGCCTACCATTTCTGTCAAGGCCATCCATTTGAAGTCTAGTTTGTAGCATTGTACCCTGCTTAGAAGTGAAACCTTTAATTTGATGTACATATCAACCTATGCTTACTTTTAGGATTTCTTCTGACTCCTGATGGGCCATCCCCATGGCATGACTCAAAATGGTTGACAACGTGAAAAGATACCTTGTGTTAAGTTACTATAACTCTCCCAAGGACATTTATTTATCTTCACAAAGAAAAAGATTTTAAGAAGGGGACGGACTTGTTGTACACACTGTTTTCGTAGTACTGTACACATGTTGGAAAAGATAATTCACAGGTGGAACATCCACATATCACTCTACCATCCCTCTATGCGCTCCCACAAGCAATGTCTTTCCGACTTATACTCATTAACTGTGTGTACAAAGAAATATTTTCTTGCGTATTTCCTTTTCTGATTGCGTATTTCCATCTGACAATTTTATAACTCAGATCACAGCAACAAAAAAAAAAAAAAAAAAAAAAAAAAAAAAACTATTGTAAAAGTACACCTAAAACTTGAGACTATTGGGCACTGGGATTTTTCAATCCTACCCCCCCCCCCTGGTAGGTCCTGGTGTTATTATCTTATTACAGCATATGTTTTATAACAATAATCTCACTTGCGTGAACATAGGACTTGGAGTTAAATAAAATTGTTATTTAAGTGGGCGTTGGACGTCAATCCCACTTCTGTTTATTCCCAAGAAGAGCAATATTAAACAGCAAGCATGATAAATTCTTTATTTGAAACCAGAAAATTATTGTTAATAGCTGAAAATAAAGGGTTCACTAAGGTGGATATGGTTCGCAAGAGATATTTTTAAGACTAATATAGTTGTATACAAAGATTTTTACTACTTTTGAAAAATCATTTCTAGGTCTTTAAAAATCTTTACAAATAATTAATCTTGCTAAAGGAGTAAAATTTAATAATGATTCAAACACAATTTATTCTGAATGAACCGGACATAAATTACAGATACAATACGACATATACAACTGACACAGCTTTAACATTGCTCTTATGGAAAATAAATCCGACATGGCCGCCCTCCAACAGCATCCCCTCTTAATAACATGTTTCATGAATATCAATCATGTATATAATACGCAAGCACAAAACTTGTCCTCCTTATTTCTCAGCTTGTGTGGAATATAGGAGAAATCCACGCATAACGTTAGAAAGGTTGTGTGGATGAGCAGAAACCCAATTGTAATTTACATTGGCCCAACAGGTGATTTTCAAAGTTTCAATGTTAATCTAATGGAAGAATAAAAATAGATTGAATCATTATATTTTGACAGTTGTTGTAATAACAAATGCTAGCATAGAAGGAAGAACACATTTTTCAGTTATAAGGATTTTAAAAGTAATTTATTGGTCCAGATCAACTAAATATATTAGCAAATTTTTACCAAAGCCGCCCTTTGAAAATGCAGTGCACGGAGAAAAATATTTTTGGAGGCCCATTTTTAATGATAATCACTAGGGGGTTTGTAGCTACACCAAAATCGCCCCGGGGGAGGGGAACCAGGGTCCTCCTCTGGAAACCTTTTGCTTAAAGCTTTATAAGTAGAAAGTCGTCGTTTTAAGCACTTTGATGATGAAAAAGTTTAATGTCTTATACTCTGAAAAGGGGGTTTAATTGCAAAATCTCTCAATTCAGGTTGATACAATTTCTAGTTGTTATTTTTCTTGTAAGGGGTCGTCCATAAAATACGTCATCTGAAAATAGGGGGGGAGGGTCCAGATTGAAAATGACGGTAAGGTGATGTGCTGAGGGGGGGGGGGTCGGCTTTGATATGACGTCATTTTAAATATGATGTTTTATATCAAATTTAAACATTAAAACAATGTTAATTCTAACACAACTCAACTATTATAAAATAATTATCTATAAAATACATTAGACTATTTTAAGGTGTTATACTTTATTTTTTCCATTGAGAAAGTCATTTTGGCTTTATTTTTGAAGGTTATTTAAGATTTGATTGGTCAGTTTTTTTAGATTATCATGTAGCATTTAAAATGCATTTTTTTACTTAAAACTTAGGTTTGTTAAAAATGACGTCATTTTTTCCAGAGAGGGGGGGTCAGACAAATTATGATGGTAGGATGATTTTAGGGAGGGGGGGGGGGGTAAAAAATTGGCCAAAAAGCGATGACGTAATTTATGGACAGCCCCTAAAGTTTATAAAAAAAAAGATAAAAAAACTGTAAGCATGATAAAATAACCTATGAAAATATTAAAAAATTCACTCTTAAATTTATTTTAGGCCTAGTAATGTAAAAAATAATAATTTTGGCTGACAGAAATTAAATAGATTATTATTATAATAATTTTTTTCTTTGTCGATTTTAAATAATCAATTCTGAATGTTCAAATATTATTACAAAATATTAATATTATTTTCACATATTATTATAGCAAGACTAACTCATCGGTGGGCTACAGGCTCAGGTCAGTTACCCCTCTGCATCTATCTAAAGATATTTTATATTTTTGCATTCTTTTGGTAGCTTACTATTTCGTAGGAATGAGATTTACTTAAGAATGAGATTAGATTAGATGTTTGATCATCAAAAATTAAACATATCGTGTGTGAAATTAACTGATATTTTAGGTTTATTTATAGGCAGACATATTTCTTAATCATATATTTGTACATTATTATATTATTGTCATTTAACCAAAATTTTTAATTATTCTTAATGAGACTAAAGTTTTGCAGCATGAGGCCTGGAGCGGTCGCTCTACCTACTCCACCCTATGGACGGCAGTTAGCTATCTCTAGTACAGTTGAACCTCAATCTTTAGTTGGACCTTTATGGTTTTAATTTGACGCATTCTATCCGACAGTTGTCGGTCAACGGATTAGACCACAAGTATCAAGTAAGTATCAAGTATATATATATCGTATGGCTCATTCAGCCAGCCACCATGGTTTAAGAATAATAAAATAAATTCTGCGATGCAGAGCACCTGAGTCAGTATAAGTAAAAATCTAAACACTAAAATAAAAAATAAAAATTAGATCTCTCTTTATAGAGCTAAATCCAGGGCGCTAAGCCATTGCAGCCCAGCTTCACTTGAGCTATGCAGACCGGCCAATCCTTCGGGGAAGGCACTCAGTGGGCACTCTTCGACTATGTGTTCCATAGTTTGATACTCTGCTCCGCAGTCGCATGACTGTTCTTGTGTCATTCCCCATTTGTGCTTCCAATAATTACATCTTCCCACTCCAGTGCGGAAACGATTGAGTATAGTCCACTGCTTCCAAGGAAGATTCATACCACCTACCGCTACGGTCGGGTCATCTATCAGGAAATGGTTCCGACCTTGAAAAGCGTCCCAGGAGGAAGTCCAGTTTGTATGGATGGTGAAGTTCGAGTCCATCAACTGGGAGGCTGTTCGTAGAGGTGGTTTTCGGGACCTCAATCGGCCCGCATTCTGGGGTAGGCAATCATGGATGGGCAGCTGTGGAGCAGATAAGATCTTTGTGTATTCCCTAATGAGTGCATCCCTTCGTCTTATTTCAGGAGGAGCGATATTACACAGCACCGGGAGCCAGGGTACAGGAGTTGCCATGAGTGTACCACTAATGGCTCTCATCGTCCTGTTTAGCTGGACGTCGATCTCTCTAACGTGCACACTATTTAACCACACGGGAGCACAGTACTCAGCAGTTGAATATACCAATGATAGAGCAGTTGTTCGCAGAACTTGTGCGTTAGCTCCCCATGTGGAGCCAGCAAGGTGATGGACAATGTTAGTCCTGGTTCTCACCTTAGCTGCCGTTTTTTGTAAGTGGCTTTTAAACGTGAGAGACCGATCTAAAGTGACTCCCAGATACTGTGGGTGGTCATTATGTTTCAACTCAACACCGTTGAATACGATTTTCAGCTTTTGGTTGGCCAGTCTATTATTCAAGTGGAAGCAAGCAACCTCAGTTTTTGTTGGGTTTGGATTTAGCTTCCAGGCTTCAAAATATTCACCGAGGGTCGTGAGGTCATTTGTTAGTGTTTCCTCAGCTTGTCGAAAATGCTGGTGTTGGTATGCCAATGCAATATCATCTGCATATATAAACTTTAAGGACCGAGTTACAGGAATGTCGGCAGTATACACATTAAAGAGCAGTGGGGCGAGCACTGACCCTTGTGGCAGGCCATCCTTTAGTTGCCTAAACGTACTTTCTCTGCGTCCCAGATATACTTTTATCATCCTATTGGAGAGCATTGAGTTGAGGAGACGCAACAAGAAAGGGCAAGGAATAAGGTCGTAAAATTTAACTAGGAGGCCTTTTCTCCAGACAGTGTCATATGCTGCAGTCAGATCTAAAAAAGCCACGGAGGTTTTCAGTCTTCGCTCAAACCCATCCTCAATGAAAGAAGTCAGAGCTAAAACCTGGTCACAACAGTTGCGACCAGGCCTAAATCCAGCTTGTTCGACAGGGATGCTGGCATTGAGAATAGGGAGGATTCTGTTATAAATCAACCTCTCTAGCAGCTTATAACAAACACTTAAAAGAGCTATAGGCCGATAACTTTCAGGCAGTTTTGGATCCTTTCCGGGCTTCAGGATAGCTATGATCTTGGATTTTCTAAATATCCCAGGCATGTCGCCGGTTTTCAGAGTGGTGTTAAAAACTTCCAGAAGCCACTGTCTAGCCTTGTTACCCGAGTGTTTTATAAACTCCGGGAAAATGTCATCCAGACCTGCTGCTTTGCCAATTGGCATCGCATCAATCGCCACTTCCAGCTCGTCGTAAGTGAAGGGTCTAGAGACTTCCAAGGGTGCTTGCCGACTCTCCTTTATCTCATTAAGCTTGAAATTAATTTTTCTGTCTGCAGACGTACGCACAGGTTTTGAAAGTACGGAGAGGCGTTTTGCAATTTCACGAGGGCTAGGCTGTGAGGCATCGTGTTTTTCACTTGATTTACCAGTGGAGAGTTTCCTGAGTAGAGACCAAGCTTTCCGACTACTTTTGGTGAAGTTCAGGTTCTCGACAGTTTTCACCCACTTCTCTCTCCTGGAGTTGTCGAGAGAGTTAAGTAGTTGGTCAGCTACATCTCTGTCAGCAGTGTCTGTAAACTCACTGTAAAGATCTTCGCACTCTCTGCTCCATCCTGGTATGTATTCTTTTCTAAAACCTCTTGGGATTGTCGCCTTAGCGGAAGACAGGACAAGACGTGTGAACCGATCATAGTTTTTTATTTTAGAGGGGATGAACCTGATGCCGCTATCAAGCCTTGATGAGAAGGCCTCCCACTCAGCTTTATTAAAGTTCCATCTAGGCCGAGGAAAAGATCTCACTAGTGGAATTTGCATTCCCACTGATATTATTACAGGCCTGTGCTGAGAGTGGGGGAATGCACCTAGGACCATCCTGGAAGTAGGCACGGGTGTTGCTGATGGTTCACGGGAGCAAAAGCACAAGTCTGGAGAGTACCCACGCCGCCATCGGGCTGAATGGAAGGTGTGTGGGTCCTTGGCATTATATACCAAGAAAAGGTTGTTATTTTCAGCCCAGCTTGAAAGACGAGTGCCGTTGTCATCATCGGACGAGTATCCCCACTGGGTATGATGACTGTTGAAGTCACCTACATATACCACAGGATGTTCAAAAGTTGGGAGAACTGTGTCTGACCACTGGGTGTTTGGTGGTTTGTAGACATTAACAATAGTAGTCGCAGACACCTTAACAGCAACAACAAATATGTTGTTATCACAACTTTTGTGGGAGACTGATACGTCGTCTATGTCGTGTCTAACGTACGTCGCCACTCCGTAGACCCTGTGACCTATTTCCTCCACCAGCCTATATCCTGGGATGTTGCCCCTCGCACTGTTTTCTAAGTCTTCTGCGTGTGTTTCTTGCAGTGCGAGGACATCGACCTCATTTTCAAGCAGCACCTTGCTGAGGCAGTCACTTTTAGATTTGCTCAGACCCTCTACGTTAAAATGACAAACATTTAAAACACAGCCTAAATTTCTAAATTGGCCCTGGAAAGGGCCGTTTGGATTTTGTCTGGCAGCTGGCATAGCTGAGAGATCACTGTGTGTGACAGTTCAGCTGCCAAAGTTGTTGTTCGTTTAGCACCACCCGGGGAGTACGTGCAACTTTAATGGAATGCTGCGGACGCGAACAACATCACCCCCCAAGTATCAAGTAATCAACTGTCACTCTTTCGGCCAGTGGCAGCTTCAGGGAGTGGCTAGGGGGCTATAGCCCCTTCATTGGGTTTCCGATTTACATGAGAATAAAATGGGTAATTTATTTTGTTTGGATGCCGAACATGAAAGGAATTTGAGCACTGATCCGATGCCACTACCTTGGACGAATTAAATATATAAGCTGTGGCCACTTCATATGGATATACCATGCTAAAGTGAAGCCAGCCGCTCCCCTCCACTAGAATAGCACATCCGGCCATAGAGTAGCATGGTGCTGCCGCTGTAACATGAGAAAGATGGAGAAAACGCGACACTTTCAAGTAAATTTCTGAGCACATTGGGCAAATAAAATAATTAACTATTTACATTTTTAAAGGGGATTTAATTCTCTATTTAGAGATATAATCTTTTCTATATAAAATCATATTTTAATTTATAAAAGGACATTGAAGTAAAACATTTGTATTAGAGAGATGATTTTAATACATGAAAACGAAATTTAAGTTATCCTCTGATATATATTTTACTGTAAAATTAATTTAATTGTTTAATGTAATACCCTATTATCAACAAAATTAATGTGTGAATTAAAATTTTTTATAACATTTAAGATTAAACGGACAAAATGAATATAAAATTTCTAAATAAATATCAATTTTACCAAAACATTTTAGGTTTTTCATTATGTAGATTTTCTCTCTTTTTCTGCTGAGAAAGGTTGCAACTTTGCAATTGACAGTTTGTGATATGAGTTTTGGTTTTAGGTTCCCATGGACCTCAAAGAAAAAAATCAGCATAAACTAGGCCATAGGCCTAGGTATTTCACAGTATGGGCCTGACTAACTGTCTTTGGGACAAGCAGGACATATCAGTACTTAAGATGTAGGCTATTATTAATAGTTTTATTTTTTTAAGTTGTGTGATACTTGGCGATCCATGCTCCTCCCCCACCCTCGATGCTATAATTATATCACTGTGCCAGATCTAAGTCTTTAAATCATGCCAGGGTCATAAGAGTGCATACCCTGTAGACCTAGGAGAAATTAGCAAGAACTTCTGTTGGATAAGTTACAGGTGAGGTTTTTCAATTACGTTTCACTTATATAATATTTTGTATTTAATTTAAGCCTATAGACTAATTATTGACGTAGCCTATTTCATTGTTGAAAATGACTAATGGCAATAAAAGATTTTCATTTAATTTCATTTCATTAGGGTAGGTATTATTTTTAGCCATAAGGTATCTTTAAAAAGACAACTAGGCTAGGACAATCTCAACTAATAAGTTTATTTTATATTAGTTTTGATAAATCATCCGTAGGTTAAGCAAATAAACTTGATCCTGAATCACCGAGGCATAGCCTAAAATTTATAGGTGAATATAAATCAATGGTGAGTGTAACTTCTAATGAAATATACTTAACTTAAATCCGTTATCAATATTTTTGACAAAATTTAACTTGCTAATAAATTTATATTGTAAAATAATTTTGTTTTGGTTAGGCCTAGGAATAAGTTATGAATAGCCGGAACAAAAAAGGATAACAAGTAATGTTTTGAATATAGATTTTTATTCAATTGATAAGCGTTATATATATATATATATATATATATATATATATATATATATATATATTTTGCAATTGCCTACCTAAGTTACACCAAAAGACTTTTGTTGAAAGGATTAAAATGCATTTTCGTCACATTGCTCTGAAAACAATATTTTCAATAAAACCATTGCTGTGCATGAGTAAGCTTACTCTTATTTTGTCCGAGAGAATAAAAAAATTGACCTAGTGTTGAGGGAATCAGCCATTTGTTACAACAATGTAGTAAAATGTTCCGTATTAACAATAATTAGCCTAGTAAAACTACAGCAGTAGCATAAAATCGGCTTATTATTTTTAACGCAAGATGCCTGTTTGTGAGCAAAGCAAACAAGTTGTAAAATTATTTTTTATAGTTAGGCCTATTTAAATAAATGAGGTTCACAACGAAAACTATAGTTGATAACACAGACTTAAAACATTATTATTAAGTAAAATATATTGGCAAGTCAATATGTTGTACAATAGGCCTAGTATGGACCAATACACAATGTCAGGAAAATTATTCACTTGCCACTACTGGCATTAGTAGTGACTATTGTTTTTTATTCAACTTAGGTAGCCTACCTTGAGTATACCTACAGTTATACAAAAATTAACAATAAAAAGTCTTTAATAGTCCTATACGATAGGCTATTTATGTTAACTTAATTAAGGTTTTTGGAGGAGATGCAGTTCAAACCCATAGCCCTACAGATGATTAAATTAACAGTTAATTATACAGAAATCAACTATAACCATCGTATTACTTGAAATTATATTCATATTTATCTATCCGTGCAAGCTATAAATAGTGTAAACCCAAATACAAAACAGCTAATCACAGAATGATAGCATACTTACCTATACGATAGAGGATAAACAATTGAATCAGTAGGCCTAGGCCTAGGCTAAATCGGCTTTAAAATCAGTAAAAAAATATTGCGGTGTCACTTATTAGTATAACACAATAAGTTATTCATTGAACAGCTTACATTTTAGGTAGTGTATTTTATCACTGGTCCGTGATGACTGCCATCTAAATCTAGATAATCAAGGATTCTACAAATCTAAATCAAGATGACGGACTGGTAACCTTGGGCTGTTTCTCATTCGGTTAAAATACTCATATTACCTGATAAATTTGAGATCATACCTATTTACCATGAGTAAAATCAGTCAAAAACCATAATCTAGCAAGGATTTTCAAGAAAGCGAATTAAATGAACTTAATGTTTCTAAAAGTACAAGAGAACTTTTTCACGATCTACCTTAGTTAAACAACAAATTGCGGGAAGCCTGTGTTTACTGCGCTTTCACGGTGCAGAAAATCTCGAAGCATAAAATTGAGTAACGTAATGCTTACCTCTAAATAAAGAGCAGATTTTCTTCTTAAACCTTACAGTTATTTACTATTTTAACTTAAACAGTAAATAATGAACAGTTTCAAAACTTTACTAAACCGAAGGAAAATATACCAAACTTAGCCTGTTGCTGGAGAAGAGAAGAAGAGAGAGCTCTAGAAGCATTATAAGCAAAACGCGGGAACCCGGCATTCAGTGTGGCCAACATGTTCAGGCAAAAGTAAGTTGAGTCGAACAATCAGTTATACTGTATAAAATAACACAATAGCTTAATTTTTAAGAACATATTGATTACTGAGGGTTTAAGTATGAATCATTTCAATCAGAGATAGATGATTTAAAATCAAAATGTCTGTTAACTCATTCAAACATTGCCTTTTTAGGATATATTCACCAAAAAGTGTATACGAGTAATAAGTGTATATGTGTGTGTGTAAGAGTACTAGAATCATTTGGTCTTGATATGCTTTTTGCCTTTATAGGCTATAGGGTTAGTTCTGTAGTGTAGGTAGTTATTTTTAGGCAATCCATTTTACATTCTTTATTTATCTTTTAATATTCGATGAAACTGTTTTTATACTGTACTTTTAAAAGCTAACTTATACTGTAATCGGAAATCTGTATTCCTACCCAACTTGAGTTTTATTGATGACATTAAAAGGTTCCCTAGTCAAATGTTTAAATCTGCTTGCCTTGCACAAAACTTAGTAATATAAATATAATACTGCTAACTAATAATTATTACTTTGATTCAAGCAACAAATAATTAAGGATGATATATTAAGAGCAAGTAACAATGTTAGGTTCCAGTAAAATTGGTATATAAAAATGGAACGATATAGGATAACACAGGCAATACTACAACTTATTAACCATAATTAACATTACAACTTAAATATATATATAAATAAATATAAATAAATATAATATAAATTGATAAATATAATATGATGAAAAACATTTAGGGCCAACTTCTAGGCCACACTATGAGGTTTTTCATTTAGCCTAATTAAATTTATTAACGGTGAAAACAATTTTAATGACATAAAACCAAATACATTACTTTCTTTACACCAGAAAATAACTACTGTATATGAAAAGGAAGCATTAAATATGAGCTATTAATTAAGTCATAGCCTAATGAATGAATAAATAAATTATGTAACAAGACAATAAAATAGTAGTCTAATAATAATTTAGCCAAAATTAAACAACCAAAAACAAGTGAAAAATCGAAAATGTGCAATATTTGATTACGCAGGTATCATTAAGGCACATGATGTTCGTGATCTCCATAACCAAAGTTGAAACTAACATGCAAAGATTTTACGATATTGAGATACAATATGAGCAAAGGTATGAAAACATGAAAAAATACAAACTTTGAAAAGTTCAACAAGCAAATTGAATAATAAAAGCAAATAGACTAGGCCTATATTGTATGAAATTATTGTGATTTTTTTAGCCTACTGTAAAAATCATGACTCTATAAAAAAGGACTAAAAGGAGTGTATTATGACAACATCTGAAATAAACGTTAGGTCCACTTCACTCGGGCTGTGTGAGCAATATCGTAGCAGGCATGTCAAGCAGAACACGTTGCCTGGATTGAAGGCGCCAACAGTCGTGAAATGCAGCAGCAGCGGTCAAACCGGAGGAAATCGAAGGATAAAATAACTCTTACAACATTTGAATTAGCAAGTACTGCTTCCACTGCCTTATTACGTTTCACGATCCTCATTCTTTAGTTGATTAAAACTGGGAAAATTATATGAACATTGAGTACTGAATGCCTTCTGTATTGCGTATTTTCTAAAATTCTATTACTGTACAAAAAATGTTACATTTTCTCTTAAAATTTGCCCTTTAAAATATTTCTTGCAAGGAACTAGCACGTTATCGTGGGAGAAAACTGCTAGGCCTAACTGTTTCAATTTAGTTATCCAGGTTACACTGAATTTAACCCTTCCTTAATGCAGTTTAAGAAAACAAAATTCTAGTTAACTTTCTGGAGCTAAACCAATATTTTAAAATATTAATTACATATACCCAACTAAGTACAGAGTTTGTAATGGCATGTTTTTTTCATAACTCCTCAGCTTTAACAGGTGGTTAGACAATTTTATTTTTAATTTCCTTAACAGAGTCAATGAAATAACAGTTGAATTTGTCTGGGGATACAGTTACAGCAGTGTTTTTACAGAAAGATTATTTTTTCTCACCTTGTTGATGATTGACTAAGCTGTTTTACTTTTATTATCACTAGATTCAATGATATTGTCATTGAACAGTTTTTTAGCCTCGACAATACACTTCTTATACTGAGCAACAACAATATTTTTATTATTCTTGACCAATTCATTACCAGTGTGTCTAATAATCATTATCATCTAAATATATTATGTAGTTTTTTATCACCCTCAATTCCTCTGTGTACCAGGTATTTTAATGTCTGGATTTATTGTTTTTAGGCCTATTGGTATCAGTAAACTACTATTTTGTTTCAATTTCTTAAAACTAGCAAAAAAATTCAATACATTCAACAACTTTTGAAAGAACAACTCAAACTTACAACTATGCACAAAAGATAACAAAAGGTGCTTCTAATCAATGACAAATAAATAACCAGAAATATTAGAAAAACTACATTTAGGAATATAAAATTTATTTAAAGAGAACTCTAACAGACCAGACTCCTTTTGGCTGTTCATAGCAAGGTGGCTTAAAAAAATTTTACTTAATTTTAAGCGAGTCATGGTCAGAGAAAGGAAACTTAGAAACCTCTACTTCAAATTTAAGACTACTAACATTTGAAAAAAACATTATCAAGGCAAGCATTGAGTCTCTTTGGATTAGGCCTATTATTCAAAATGTGATAACCAAACTGACCAAGTAAATTCTTGAAATCATAAACAGTCTTTTTACTCTCATTAACATCAAATGCGGAGTTAATGTCTCCACCAATAATTATTGCATAATCATACCATTTGGGACTACTAACATAACCCAGTAACTCATAAGATTACAGTACTAAGAAAAATATCAGTACAGCCATCAGGTGTTCTATAAAGCGAGAATAAAAGAATATTTAAGCCTAGGGGAGAGGAGGGTAATCGTGCGCGGCGGGTAATGGTGCGCATAGTAGTTTTTTATGAATGAAATAAGTTAAAAAGCTCCAGTATGTGCTGCAGCCTAGCGGGGGACTCAACAACTAATAAGCGACCACGTGGTTTTCGCCACTGAAATTTTTTAGTTTATGAGAGCCCAAAATCTAAAAGTCGTGTGTGTCATGTTATTTTTGGGCCTGAGAAAATAGTAAATTTAGGGCAGATCTTTAGATAACTTAATACTTATTTAGTATTACAATTAATGGTAGTCTTTGCTTTATCGTTTGAACCAATTAATTTATGGTTTCATCCCTTCTTAAAATAGTGGGAAAATAAAATACATTCGAATGCAACATCGGGTAATGGTGCGCGGCGGTGCGCACGATTCTCCCACAAGTAGTTATAGGTAAGAAAAAAAATTACTTGTCCTTTTTACATTCTTGTTTACAGATGCTCATAAACTGTTCGTCCTGGAGTCATGCAGACAGCTCAGGTGCAGACAAAGCATAAAATTAGCCTACGTGTGCTTAATTTTGCATTAACCCTTGAACAATTTTGTAATTTTCAATCAAAACTTTTGTTAAGGGTATTGTAAAGCTCAAATAAAGTATTGATTACCTTTAAGACATTTCATATGTTATACTGATATTGAATTTATATTCATGAAACACATTTATTCTAATTATTTCAACCCTGCGCACCATTACCCTTACTCACCCCTATGCGCACTTACCCGTTGGGTAGGTAAATTGTGCGCAAGTGCATATTCTTATATAATGTTGTATATTTTATTATTGTTAATATATATGATTATGATAATTTTTTATAAGAAACTACATTAAATACCAAAGAGTTTGACACATGTATTGGTAATTTTTGCCCGCATATTTTCTGGGAAGAATTTTTTTTCCCTTATGTGCTCACCATTACCCTTCTTTCCCCTACTACAACAATACCACAAATTTCAAAATGAATTTCAACACTTAACCAATCTAAATCTATTGGACTACAATCCATATTATTTTTAACAAAAATAGCGGCTCCGCCACTTTAAAAAATTTGCCTACAAAAATGAGCACCTAGGTTGAAACCCTCTGGAACATAGTATTCCAGTTCAAAACTTGATAGTCAATGCTCCGTGACACAAAGAAATTCAAAATCAGTCCCAAACTCACAGAGAATTTTTAAAAACTTTCTCATGCTCTGAATATTTAAAAACAAAAAAACCAAAACTAACCTTAGTATCTTGCGATCCATAAAGATCAATGTCATGTCCAAGATTCAGGTGATCAAAAATGTTGCTACCAGTCTCAGCGCTGCAGGAGCCTGGAGTCTCTAGTTCTGGAACCGACCCTGTTGCGAGGCTCATCCTGGTGCAGATGTAAAATCCCTGTTGTCTGATAGGATTAAGGATTGAAACTACACCTTTCGCCACAGCTCGATTCTAAGTTTATTCAACTACCCAACGTACACTTCAAACTTGAGTCATGAACACAGTTGTCAATAATTTAAATCAGTAAGATACTATTTTATTTTATTTACTTGCTCCAATACCGTAAACCATTTACATTGAAGCAGTTTATATACTATTAATAAGTCCATTGATTAAGTTAAAACGGGTTTCTTCTTTCACTTTGTTCTTCAATAAATAATATTCTACATACTAAATAACTTCTTTTAATAATAGATATTGTAAAATACAATGGAACATTAAAAAATACTTTGGTTTTGTTAAGAAACAGAAAATAATTAACAATTAAATAGCATCATACCATAGTAATTTATAATAATAACAAATTTAATAAATAAACCTAATTAGATTAATTACATAAAAGTCATCGTTCCTGCAGTATTGCCAGACATTTTGCTTTAATTACACTTTGAGTGTCATAAAACATGTCGATGTCAGAGTCCTCAGCAATAATTGAGTTGTAAGACCTCATCACCCGGTAAAGGGGCAAGGACGCATGCGCTGACGTTTGGGAGTAGGGAGGAGGGAAAGCAACTTGGTTCTGCTGTGGAAATTGGGCACGCGAAACTTCAGGACCGCCAGGCTAGCAATATCATCCACCTCACCACGCACTAACTTGTGCAGGGAAATTACACTCATGAGTATTCATTCTCCTCAGAGCCAAGCTCCGGAACCCGAACAGCTCAAGCAACTTCATAAATAAGCTTGGTGTTATCATAAAGAACACTGTTGTATGGAATGGCATGGCATATGTATATACATTAAAACATTAAAAATATTAAAAAATTTTCTCTGAACTCTTTCTGTTGCTTCTTGTTCGGAAACATTAATAGGATTCCACACAATAGCGCCGCTCTCCATCCTCGACCTGACCAAAGAGTTATAAAGCCTAATTAATGTTGAATCCATGCAAACCCCCAAATCCCGTATACTATTTACTCTAAAAATCATAACCCAATTAAAAAAATAATCATTTTAAGTAAGGGGTCGTCCATAAATTACGTCATCTGAAAATAGCGGGGGAGGGTCCAGATTGAAAATGACAGTAAGGTGATGTGCAAGGGGGGGGGGGTCGGCTTTGATGTGACGTCATCTTAAATATGATGTTTTATATCAAATTTTAACAGTAAAACAATGATAAATCATAACACAACTTCACTATTATAAAATAATTATCTATAAAATACATTACACTATTTTAAGGCGTTGTTTTATAGTTTATTTTTCCACTGAGAAAGTCATTTTGGCTTTATTTCTGAAGGTAAATTCAGATTTGATTGGTCAATTTTTTTAGTTTATCATGCAGCGTTCAAAAAGCATTATTTTTACTTAAAACGGAGGTTTGTTAAAAATGACGTCATTTTTCCGAGAGGGGGGGGGGGGGGGGTCAGACGAATTATGATGGTAGGATGATTTTAGGGAGGGTGGGTCCAAAAATAGCCAAAAAGCGATGACGTAATTTATGGACGGCCCCTAATCCTGACTTCTTGTGAATGTAATAAAAAATTAAAATTCATTTTATTATTCACTGTCCATTGAGAAACACTATCTAGATCTTTCTGCAAATACAACGCATCATTATTGTCATTTATTTTCTTGTAAATTTTTAAATCATCGGCAAACAATAATGCATTTAAAAAACAAATATTTTCACAAAGTTCATTAATTAAGATGATAAAGAGACAAGGTCCAAGGTTTGATCCTTGTGGAACTCGTGATTGAACGTTAAAATTTGAAGATGAAAACCTATTATAATAAACAAATTGTTTTCTATCATAACAATGTAAGACTTAACAATTTTTAGAAAATTTACAGAAACCCCATAATAATGAAATTTTTTAAAGAATAAAAATATCAACCTTGTCAAATGCCTTGGCCAGGTCGAGAGATATTGAGTCGGTCCGGACCCCAGAATCCAGCCCCAAGGAGACATACGCCGTAAAATTCAACAAGTTTTTGTTAATTGACTTACCAGGAACAAAATCATGTTGACAACAAGAAATGTGTTTTTTTAAGTGATTGAACAATGATTTAAGTATAATTATGTCAAATATTTTAGCAGGGACTGATAAAACCGCCATGGGTCTACAGTTTTTAATCTGCGATTTTTTACCACTTTTGAAAATTAAAGTGATTTTTTGTGATTTTTTTTTTCGGGGAAGGTGATGGTTGTCAAGCTTAAATTAAACAAAAATTTCAAACGATTTACAAAAATGTCAGAACCTCCCTTAAACAAATATTGAAGCAGATAATCTGGTCCGGTGGTAAATTTTGATTTTAATCTCTTGATGGTATCCTACACGTCCTGGTGGCAGATGTGTGGCAGTGAGAGGTAAGACACACAGAGTACTGTCATACTGCTCCACCTAATAGGCCTATAACACATAGGGAGATGGTACTAGTTCGAGAAGTACACCAAGATGCCAACTGGAATCTCCTTAAAACCATTTCCACAATCAAAACAACTTTTTAATAGCTGTCTGGACTGTGGCAGTAGTATTGATCTTTCTTGGAAGGAATGGACTTTACTCAGTTGTTTTTTCACATGTAATTATTAATTGCCTAAATCGGTTTTAAGTAAGACTAGTCATGTGAATCAAATTATGGATCACAGGTTTATAAGCGGACTCACGGAGAACCTACATTAAAGGGTTGGTTGGCCTGCACGGCGCACCGAAACTGCGATCCAAATTTTAATCCTTGAAAGGGTTTGCTAATCCCACAACCAAAACTGCGATCCTAGCCTAGCAGGTAGCGGAGGGTCCAGCGGAGATTCCAGCGTCCAGTGTAATGGTTCTGGAATGTTTCTCTGTGGTGTCATTAATGTCACTTTTGAAGCCAACGAACTGGGACTTCTAAGTTGTACTATACTCGCTCATACAGTATTACCACCCTGGAACTGGACCAATAAACAAAGACTTTCAGGGTTACATTTCTACTTTATTTCCCCCAAAAATATATTGGTCAGCTTCAGTTTGAGAGCAAAAGCAGCAGTGCCGCCTAACGAGTCATCATCAATTAGTGTTTTAGAGTGTTGTTAATTTAATAGTTTTTTCTCGTCCTTGTACCGGTAAGTCTTTAACTGAAGACAAAATTTCGGCAACCAATAAATTTTATGTTGAAATTTTCATAAGTCCCTTAAAATCCAAGGGATTTTAATGGTTAATAATTCAAATTAAAGACATTGATGTACTGGTTGGTTTAATACAGAATGAACTTTGTGTCTTATTTAGAACTTGAGATATTAATCTTGAACTAAAAGCGAATTAAAAATATTGAAGTTTCTGTTACATATAGCAATATAACTTGTCTCTTACTTATCCAAATTTAATGAAAAATATTTAAAATTAATAGGCTTTATGAGATAATGGCAATTGAAATTTAGTTTTTACCCATAAGAATAACATGTGAAAGTTTTCATATACATTATCTCTGAACATTTTATGTTTAACAGAACGTTCCAAGCATGAAACTGTCTTATAACTGCATTTCAAATAATATTCTATCACAAAATATCAATAATAATGTAATTAGTTTTACTTTTTCATTTACTTTAAATAATCTCCGCCTTAATGTAAATTTTACGAAAAAATGGTATATTATCTGCAAGTCTGTATTTCAACCTCCATTATCTCCTAAACTAAACTATGAGGATTTAAGGGACACATTAAATTGTAACGTTGTCTTATAATAATCAGTGCACAACACCAAACCATATATGTATTAAATAAAATTTGAAATCCATCTATTTACGGCTCAACTCAAATGAAGTGCCACAGTGCCAAAAAAAAACATATTCTCGACAATTAATTGTTCCTACTTGCTAAACTTAATTAGCTTAGTCTGAAACAAGTTGATATATCACCCTTGTTTGTCCATCCATGTAAGTTCTAGGAAATACTCATGGTCCACTGAATCGCGTCCCGGGGGTGGCCTCTGGGCGAGGAATCGCAGATTTGGCGTCTTTATTTATTTGGCGTCTGCCGGGGGTTGCTGCGTGGGTAAGGATCGTAGTTTCTTCGTCCACCTGGGTTTTGGATCGCAGTTTCGGTGTGCCCGGCCTGAATATTGAATTGGTTTAGCACCCTGAATTGAGCTTTGTAGAGAGAGACCAGCAATTTTATTTTGGATATTTTTATATACCTCCAATAAAACACAGATGAACCGCAGGATTAGATTTAGAATTTTTATTATTATATAGAACTTGATGGCTGGCTAAGAAAGTCATAAAAATAAAAATAGTAGATATCTCATAAAAATTAAACTTTTCAATTTTATTGTTAATATTATGTGCTCAACATCATCTATGAACCCTTATCAAAGGCAAGGTCTAAATTAAATGTAATGAGCAATTTGACAGTCTGTAAAAAAAAAAAAAAATAAAAATAAAAAATAGGTGGATTTTTATGTTTGAACGGGCATACTTTGCCTGTTTTTTTTTATTAATTAATTTTGATGTTTTAAGACAATTAAATCGTTGGTGAAAACTATACAACATAAATAGGTTGTTGTCCTTCATAATTCCTCCAAGGTATAGGATGGTGAAATAGGGCATTTAAAGGTCTTTAATAACATATAGGAGTCCTATCTGTGCTGAGGCAACCTTTTATGGATGAAGTCAAAGTGAAACTATCACACAAGGGCAATGAGGAGAAATTTATTCTGTGTCTGTGATATATGAGCAACAAAATTTGGATGGCGGGGAAGGACATGCCTCCTCCATAAAGCCACCACTACTTACACATGTGGCTGTGTTCTTACCTTTTTTAGCTAAATATTTCATTCCAGTAAAGAGTGAACTATTTACACAAAAAATAAATGATGCTTAAAAATGCATGATGATTATTATGTTAGGCTATATATTCAACAATTGAGCTAAAACAATTACTAATTAAATACAAATGGATAACTTGTTTTAAGAACATCATTTTTTTACCATTGCAATAAAATTAATAGTAGTCCAAATTTGATAAATAATAATCAAATTATTTTAGTTTATTCAGTATGTAATGGTGATTTTCAATGGTGCTTCGAGGCAACATATCACCATGAGCTTTCAATTCCTATGACAATTAGTTGACTAAAATGACCTCAGATTTAAATTTCTTTTTGGTAGTAGATAATTGTAATATTAATATTAGCAAACTCGGCAATTTTTACCTGGACAACTGTGCAACATACTTGGAACATTATTCATGATTTAAGTTAAAAAATTACACAACTTATTTAATTAAAAAGGAACTCTTTATTTTAAAATGTATTTTTTTAACATAGTAAAACTTAACATTTAAGTTAACATGCATCACACATTACTAAAATTAAAATGTAACCATTTAAAATGTAACCCCTTAGAGAGGCAACAGACTTATTTATTTTACTTATAACCAATTCACGATAACAATATTCTAGTCATATTATATAGGACCTAGTTGTAGTGTTTTTGTATCTATTTAAACTTATAACATTAGGTTAAGTGAAAACCACTTGAAATAGTATAATGAGCTCATCACAAAATTATTTCATTCAAACATTAGAATAAATATGGCTAGGAAAACCAATTGGAGAGTGCTAGAGCGTTTTCCACTACTGTTCATAGCTTTATACATGACTAACACTTTTCAACTTTTTCTCAGTTTCCTCATCCTTCTTATTTAATTAAAAAGGAACTCTTTATTTTAAAATGTATTTTTTTAACATAGTTAATAAAACTTAACATTAAAATAAACATGCATCATACATTAGCAAAACAAAAATATAACAATTTAAAATGTAACCCCTTAGAGAGGCAACAGACATATTTATTTTATTTATAACCAATTCACGATAACAATATTCTAGTCATATTATATAGGACTTAGTTGTAGTGTTTTTGTATCTATTTAAACTTATAACATTAGGCTAAGTGAAAACCACTTGAAATAGTATAATGAGCTCATCACAAAATTATTTCATTCCAACATTAGAATAAATATGGCTAGGAAAACCAAATTAAAAACTGGTTATGAAAACAATTGTCTCACTATATTTGGGGAGTGCTAGAGCTTTTTCCACTACTGTTCATAGCTTTATGCATGACATCTACACTTTTCGCCTTTTTCTCAGTTTCCTCATCCTTCTTCTTCGATTTCTCAAGCTCTGCTTGAGCCTTGTCATGTAAGGTTTTGACTTTTAAGTAATGTTCGTTACGAGCTCTTAGCTCTTCTATAGCCTTATTATAAGCTGTGAAGCCGGGAATGTGTCTGGGTAATTCTGCCACGCCCGGAGCTGGTGGCTGGGCTGGCTGAAGCTGGGCCGGCTGGGTTGGCTGGGGCTGAGCCGGCTGGGTTGGCTGGGGCTGAGCCGGCTGGGTTGGCTGGGGCTGAGCCGGCTGGGTTGGCTGGGGCTGAGCCGGCTGGGTTGGCTGGGGCTGAGCCGGCTGGATTGGCTGGGGCTGAGCCGGCTGGGTTGGCTGGGGCTGAGCCGGCTGGGTTGGCTGGGGCTGAGCCGTCTGGGTTGGCTGGGGCTGAGCCGGCTGGGTTGGCTGGGGCTGAGCTGGCTGGATTGGCTGGGGCTGAGCCGGCTGGGTTGGCTGGGGTGGCGGTGGCAGTTCCTTATGCCCCACCACTTCCTCGAGCTCCTTTTGTGATGTCTTCGAGATTTTCTTTATCTTGGGGCTTTCAAGCGGCACACTTTTTTCATATAATTTGTATTTTTTTGGCTTTTTAAGTGCCCTCATTATATTAGAAGGTACTTTTTTTAATTGAAGTAAGAAAGTTGCCTTTTGTTCATCATCAGATGACTCAGATGACTCTAATTCAAGTAGTTTTTTCTTTGTTTTCTTTATTTCTTTCTCCATTTGTTTTAGCTTCTTCATCTCTTTCTTCTGTTGTCTGCAAAATAAAAGAAATCATGAATAATATAAATAAATATATATTGGGGATCATTAAGAATGGCCTGTAGAGTGGCACTTAGGATAAGAAATTTTACATAACATATTCAGGAAGGTTCTCTTTTGACTTTTTAATTAAAAAACATTCTATGAACTCAGAAGACATTAACCAGGGGTTTGATTACTGGTAAGGCAAAAAGATTAATTTGTAGTTGGACACCTGTAAGCTGTAAATTGTTCAAATTGTCAACGAGATGTTTCCCTGTTGTTTTTCATCTCTATTGATCAAGGCTTACTCTTATTGTCCATCAATTTCACAACTTCGTGAGGATAAGAAACAAGAAGCTATGTAGACATTGTGTATGTTGCCTGATTTAGGAAAGTGTTAGTACTTGTAGTACTAACACTTCACTTGTTTACATGAGGCGGCTGTACATGAGGCACCTTGGAGAAATTTTAATAAGAGCGGCCACTCGGGGTAGGCCTACAAGTGCAGCCCCAATCCACATGCCGAGTTGGTGGGGGCACCATTCTTTTAAGGTTTGAAATAATCAAATTAAATTAAAAATAAACGGTATCAGATAACTGACACACACTTTCTCCCAACAATATAAAAAAATGTGTTAAAAGCTTTAAACATTAATGTCTAGATGACTCTGTCGGATAGCTACCAGCTGAGCAGCGCGAGCTTGACCCTACGCGCATCTGTGACTTTTAACAACGTACTGCGTTTACCGCTAAACGAAAAATTGTATTTTCTCCTCAACCACTTGACGTAGAGCAATAATTTAAAATACAGGATTATTTAGTTTTTTGAGCTTGATTTAATGGTGATAAGTAAAATTTATTTCGAGACAACAGCTATTTTGAAAATCCAAAAATTGATTTTTTAAACACTTTTTACTCCATAACTTTTGAACGCGCATTTTCTCGGAGATGCGGGTGGTGTCATTTTATCCACCATTTTAAGCTTAATGAACCACAAAATTTTAATCAAAATCGTTAGAGCCGTTTTTGAGAAATTTTGATTTTTGACGATTTTTGAGGGTTTTTGGGGGTAAAATACCCTTAAAAATCAAAAATTCAAAAAAATGAAAAAAACGCATGGAATTATCGTGGATTTGGACCTATATACCAAATTTCATTAAAATCGGACCATTAGGGCATTCTCTAGCTCTGTTTACATCCTGACACACACACACACACACACACACACACACACACACACACACACACACACACACACACACACACACACACACACACACACACACACAGAAACACAGACATCACTCCGAAAACCACTTTTTTGGACTCAGGGGGAACCAAAATGGATAAATCCACCAACAACTCAAATTCGAAAATTTTGACGAAAACAATACTTTCTCCATATACTATGGTATAGGGGGAGAAAGTAATAATGAAAAAAGTATTAATTTTTGGTGAATGTATTGTGCTATGCTATGAAATTCATGTTACAATGAAATATAAATATTAACATAATTAAAATAATGATTTTATACATTAAACATTTTTATTTAATACAAATATTTACTTTAACATCCTTTTATAAATTACAAATAAACTTTTTCCTGCAAAAAAATTTGACATTACAAGCATTGACTATAGAAGTAACGTTCTAGGGTAAATGTTACTAGATAGGAAAATTGATTCTCTTAAAAAATGTAAAAGGTGAACTATTTAATTTGCCAGATGTACTCAGGATTTTAATTGTAAGCAGTACACGTAACGTTTTTTCTTGTCCCTGCCATGTTACAGTAGCGACATCAGGCCACTCTACAGCTGGCTGTGCCACTCTAGTGGAGGGGAGCGGCCGGCTTCACTGCAGTACAGTATGTGGCATTTATTCGACTATTATGTGCAGTACAGTCACGACAGAAGGTGACAAAATAATTATGCATAGTCTCTCCTTCATAATTCCTCCAAGGGGTCGTCCATAAATTACGTCATCTGAAAATAGGGGGGGGAGGGGTCCAGATTGAAAATGACGGTAAGGTGATGTGCAAGGGGGGGGGGTCGTCTTTGATATGACGTCATTTTGAATATGATGTTTTATATCAACTTTTAACCGTAAAACAATGATAAATTCTAACAAAACTCAACTATTATAAAATAATTATCTATAAAATACATTAGACTATTTTAAGGCGTTGCTTTATAGTTTATTTTTCAATTGAGAAAGTCATTTTGGCTTTATTTTTGAAGGTAAATTTAGATTTGATTGGAATTTTTTTTTAGTTCATCATGTAGCGTGTAAAAAGCATTATTTTGATTTAAAATGGAGGTTTGTTAAAAATGATGCAATTTTTCCGAGAGGGGGGGGGGTCAGACAAATTATGATGGTAGGATGATTTTAGGGAGGGGGGGGTCCAAAAATGGCCAAAAAGCGATGACGTAATTTATGGACGGCCCCCAAGGTATGGGCTGGTGAAATAGGGCATTTAAAGGTCTTTAATAACATATAGGAGTCCTATCCGTGCTGAGGCAACCTTTTATGGATGAAGTCAAAGTGAAACTATCACACAAGGGCAATGAGGAGAAATTTATTCTGTGTCTGTGATACATAAGCAGTACTGTATATATGGCCATTTTCTGGACATGGCCTTTTGATATTGTAATTAAGCATCGAAAGTCAAGTAGATCATGCTTAACAAGGACTGAGGGCGCTGGTTTCTGAAAACACAAAACAACCATGCAAGACTGCATCAAGCTTTGTAACATTGAATGCACAATCCTGGGAATCTCTGAGTCCAGTCACATTCGTGCAAACAATAAGAAACACAAATAGGAAACAAAGGTGACAAAATTAAGATCAATTAAAAAAAATCTTTGTACTAAAACTACATTACTGTAATTTACTAAATAAAGCTTCATTGAAGACTTTATTACCTTCTTTTCATTTCCTTCTTGCTGTAAATGTACTCGTCGTTTGACGATTCCAGAGACGAAACAGAGTTGCTTTCACCTAGAAAAAAACGCAAATCTATATAAATAGTTTCTTGATTCATTTGAGCTTTGAGCCTGTTGGGATAGCCTTGGAAGGAATGTTTATTTTGTCGTATATTCACAAGTAATATTTAGTTTTTCAGTATGAAATTTTTTATTAAACTTGCATAAGTCAGTGTTTATTTTTAATGAATTTTAAATGCTTTGTATACTTCCTCAATAAAGAATTGATTTATTTATTTAATACCTTTAATTGAAGCAAACCCGTAAACTTAACAAGCATTTAAGAAAGTGTGAATTTTTAAATATTTATACAAAGACTATGACTGCCTGAGAGCGTATGTTCATTTTACAACAGTTATTTGTAAACAAAGGTTTTATAAACAAAGTTGAATGGAATATAATTTAAAAAAATTTTGTATCCACACACTTAACCCGTGAAAAAGAAAATTATTTTGAATTTCTACAAAAGTAACTAAAAATAAAAAATGAAAACTAAGTGGTTAACTACATTCACAGCAATTAAGGTTGTTTATATGAAACTTGCTCAAGAAAGACTCAATGTCAGGAATAATTAATAATAAGTGGTTTACTACATTTACAACAATTAAGGTTGTTTATATGAAACTTGCTCAAGAAAGACTCAAAGTCAGGAATAATTAATTAAAAGTGGTTAGCTACATTTACAACAATTAAGGTTTTTTATATGAAACTTGCTCAAGAAAGACTCAATGTCAGGAATAATTAATAACAAGGACTAAGTCTACACATGAATAACAAATAACTGTCACGGCACAAACTATAAAAAGCCATTTTTTATACTTGATCCTTCGTGCGAGGGTCCAAAAATAGTGGTGGGAGGTGTTTGTTTATCCTTGCTAACATTCCATCGGCTGAAGCCTTTTGTTTTTTTGTTGTTGTCTTTTTTATTTCACTGTTACATACCAGCTGGTAATTGTGTATCAGTTTTACAATATTTTAGGTAACAGTTGTGTTTTCATCAGTTTAGGCCTACTTTAGAACTGTTACATTTTAACAGCCCAACATAGGTTTGGCTTTAAATTATTACAGCTGACTAGGAGTCTCTGAAAGACATTATGAGTTATTGAAAAAATTATTTAAGGAATCTAGTATTTGAATATGTTTGTCACAAGTTTAAATCTCTCCCCCATCAAAAAATTCGCAGAAGGATCAAATTTTAAAAAACGACCTTAACAAGACACTCATGGGGGTTTACCAAACAAATACACTGAATGGGTTCCAGTGTTACCAAGTGATGAACTTAAAATTCTCAGTGAATTTTAACAAATAATTTTTTCTCATGTTTCATAATCGCTGCGGAGTGACTCTCGTATCATTAAATAGGTTAAGGTAAATCTTGAACTAAAAATAATTCAAGCTTAAACCAGCACTGGACACAAGATCATAATTCGTTACCGTAATATTAATTTAACTCAGAAAACAAGAGTTTTAAAAGTAATTTACTCTGCTAGGTTGATACCAAATTTAAGTGGAAATGTGTTGTAATGCAGAACTGAGCTGAACAAAACACCCATCCGAGTCAAGTCGATCTGAAACACTTTTTTTATTTTGCATGTATTTAATTTTCGATTTCTTTCTCGGACCCTCACGTACCACCTGAAATGCTCCCACGTATGCGTATCACGTACCACTGGTTGAGAAACACTGTTTTAGTGTATAAGATTATATTTTTTTAGCCTGCATAGAAAGCTACAGAGTACATATACTGTATATCCATTTTTAACAGTTATTTACCGTAACAGTTTTAGTTAGATGTTATTTATTATAGAATAATCTAAAAACACTACATTAGTTTGGTTTCTTCAATATAAAAAAATACAGTGAAAAAGAATTCATGTTGCACGTTAATAATTAATTGATGAAGCGTATTATATATATATACAGGGTGTCCCGGAACTCTCTGGAACCCTTTTGTATATTTGTTCCTTGCATCGAGACAAGAAAAAAAATCATACAAATAGGGGTCTAAAATCCATCGTTTAGCCACTAGCCGCCATTTTGTTTTTTTCACGTAATAATTTTTATTTCCGTAATGGATGGTTGTATTCAGTTCATATTTGGTATGAATCTTTATCATACTAATGTACATTTTCAGGAAAAAAATTAATTTTTTCTATTGTGTATTTTCAAAATGGCGGCCATTTTTAATTTTCAAACTAAAGTATCTCAAATTCGGTAAATTTCAAAAAAAATTTACTCTGTACAAAAAAGTTGCCAAATTTAATTATCTAACCAACGGTACCAAGTTTATTAGGATCTAAATACAAATAACGGAGTTATTGTGATTTTTCTCCAAAAAAACATTGATTTTGCATTATGCAAATTATGGCCATTTTCACAGAAAAATCGCAATAACTCCGTTATTTGCTATTAGATCCTTATTTTCAAAATGGCGGCCATTTTAAATTTTCAAACTCAAATATCTCAAAATCGGTAAATTTTATAAAAATTTTACAAGACACAAAAAAGTTGCCAAATTAAATTACCTAACCAATGGTGCTAAGTTTATAAGGATCGAACAACAAATAACGGAGTTATTGCGATTTTTCTTCATAAAAACATGGATTTTGCATTGAATTTAATGCAAATAAGGCCATTTTAACAGCAAAATCAATGTTTTTATGAAGAAAAATCGCAATAACTCCGTTATTTGTTGTTCGATCCTTATAAACTTAGCACCATTGGTTAGGTAATTTAATTTGGCAACTTTTTTGTGTCTTGTAAAATTTTTATAAAATTTACCGATTTTGAGATATTTGAGTTTGAAAATTTAAAATGGCCGCCATTTTGAAAATATACAATGGAAAAAATTAATTTTTTTCTTGGAAATGTACATTAGTATGATAAAGATTTATACCAAATATGATCTGAATACAACCATCCGTTACGGAAATAAAAATTATTATGTGTAAAAAACAAAATGGCGGCTGTGTGAGTAACTTAAGACTTCCGGACAATTTAAATATGATATTTAGGTATGTTTTTAACCCAGGAACAATGCCCTAAAATATTGGCAGGGAGTTCTGAAACACCCTGTATATACAGGGTGAACAACTTAACTGTGCCACCATTAGCATATCCTAAACTATGTGATTTAGAGAAAACTTTAAAGGGGGAACATCACCTATTTTTTCAAGGCAATGAAAAATATGAATTCCATTTTCTTCTAAATGGCCGCCATTTTCCAATATGGCAGCCAACTTTAAAATTTCTTATGGAACACCCTGCATTTAATGAAGTTTTTGGAATGTGCATGTAATTTTAAGACATTTTTATTCTTTGACCTTTTTCTCTAAACCTAACGGTAAGCGAGCTATAGGTAATTAAAGTTCATTTTTAGTTCCATAAGAATAACATGGGGTAAACTTTATTTGCCCATATCTACGAAACCATTCAGTAAAATAAAAAATACTCAAGAATAAAAATGTCTTAAACTGATGTTTTAATGTCATTTTTTAATAGTAACATCAATTTTTTACAAATTTTATTTTTTGGCCGCCATATTGGAAATAAGTTAATTTATGCGTAAATGATAATTTTTATGAGTGAAATGTTCTTGAAACGTCATTTTAAGACATTTTTATTCTTGAGTATTTTTTATTTTACTGATTGGTTTCGGAGATATGGGCAGATAAAGTTTGCCCCATGTTATTCTTATGGAACTAAAATGAACTTTAATTACCTATAGCTCCCTAACCGTTAGGTTTAGAGAAAAAGGTCAAAGAATAAAAATGTCTTAAAATTACATGCACATTCTAAAAACACCATTAAATGTAGGGTGTTTCATAAGAAATTTTAAAGTTGGCCGCCATATTGGAAAATGGCGGTCATTTAGAAGAAAATGGAATTCATATTTTTCATTGCCTTGAAAAAATAGGTGATGTCCCCCCTTTAAAGTTTTCTCTAAATCACATAGTTTAGGATATGCCAATGGTGGCACAGTTAAATTGTTCACCCTGTATATATATATTATGAACCATCAAAGAAGCTTCTTCGCTCCCTCTCGCCCTACAAAGTTGTTGTTCTCTTTGTTGCACACAGCCCCGCCTACACTGGTTACTAGCCTCCCTAGCTCCGGTGAATGAGATTGCTATATGCCTTTGATAATGAAATGCTAATGAAAAATTTATAAAGATAAAAAATCAGCACTCAGCACCTTGATTTCACATGGGTTTTTAGCTTCTTAGCTACTATGGTTGAGCCACCACTTCAGCGTAAAAGCAACTTTGGTGTTAAACTTTGGTGTACAGATCTTGTTTGACAATGATGCTGATTTTAAGAAGTGGCTACCAGGTTGAACTAATACTTGTAGGATACAAATAAAGTGGAAAGGGGGGGAGGAGAGTATGGAAAAGCAATGATGAATGGAAGAGATAGTAAAATTAAGCTTTTACTTTTAAAACTGAGATTTAAGAGATTTGTTTAATGGTTATCTGTAGTACACATAAAGTCTGTAGATTTTTGGGGATAGAGATTTAGGGGCCCCTACTTGGCTCAATCCATATTGCTATACTCAAAATTATTTATAGCATAAAGCATTTTGCTTCAGGCTTTGAGCTAAGTTAATGTGAACATGTCCCTATATTTTCCTGTGTGCCTAATCTATACTTATTTAATACGCTAAGGGTTTTTTTGTCTTGAGAACTCCTCCCACAATTTTCAACCGATTTTCAAGTTTTTGTAGTCATTGGATAGGGTTTGGTCTGTAGTTGTTTCCGCCAAAAACTGATGAGAGTCCGACTGATAATAAAGGCGCTATCTACCATTAAAATCTCAAAATTTCCCATTTAAATAACATTGTGATTGAATAAAGCATTTTGAACATCTGTTAATAATCAGCTGTAAATACGTGTAGTTTCGGTGATTAAAGAGATTCACAATATTGGATTGGTCGGACGTCATTGATGTAGAGATAAAATTAACATTTGTATTATATTAAAATAAATTGCTCGATTTCGAGCAACACGTATACTAGTCAATATTTAATAGTACATGCTAAGGTGAACAGTTGGGTCACATGTTTCATGAACTGAATCCTAAGTAGAAAACCTGTAGGACCTCAAAGTAAAAATGAGTACAGACCTTAAATAATATGTATGACAAAATGAATAAAGAAGTATAAGTTACTTACTTGAAGATACATATTGAATCTTCTTAGATTTTTTCTTTTTAGTTATTTTAACCGCTGAGGGCTCTACATCAGGTTCAACTGTGTTGTCAGGTTCAGGTTTCTGTACTTTGGGCTTTGCTCCAGTGTCTTGTTTTTCAGTGGCTAAGTTTGAAGTTTGTACCACATTGGTTGGTCTCTTAACTTCTGCACCCTCAGGTTCAAGATTAAGTGGTACAGATCGAATCCTCTTCACAGCAGGGAACTCTTTATCGAAAGGTTTTCGTTCTTCTGGAATGAATCTTGATGCTTTAATTTTTTGCTGATCTATTTCATCGAGGGTTTCCAAGAGCACCCTGGCCCGTGGGTGGTTGTCCCAGTTGAACGCCCAATATAGGCTAAAACATGATGGACCGGTGTCAGTACATCTGTGGCTTAAATCTACATTATATATAAATGAGGGAAATGTCCTGGGACTACTTAATAATTTTTTAATAAATTTAGTATAAGTAATGAAACTTTTTACATGTATATAAGCCATTTAAATCTACTTTTTCATACAAGTATGGGTATATTTTTACCTCTATAGGGAGAAAGCCCACAGGGAGAAAGAGGGAAATCTTAAACGTAAGCATAAGGTAACTATGTATATCAAATTAAAGGTACCTCTAAATGTAGAACAAACCTAACATTAAAAGGATGACTGAAGGCCAAAGAAATTTTTTCCAACACTTCCTTTAGGAAACTTCTCTATCTGTTGTAAGGAATCAGGGCCGGCTCTACCATATAGGCGAACTAGCCAAAAAGCGCCCCTAATGGTAATAATTAAACCGACTCGAGAGAGCGCCTCCAATAGCCAAAACCTGATCAGAGTATAATAATAATTATTTGTAAAACACAGACCATATAAATCAAATAAATTTAAAAGCATGTGAAAAACAGATGCAATCTCTCACAGAAAAAGCATTAAAAAAAACTAATTAACATTTACTTATAAAAAAGTGCCCCTGAATAAATACACCACCAAATGTTCATTGTGGGTGTCGTTTATGTTGTTGAAGTAAACATAAACAAGAAAAAACAGCTGAAACCACTCACAGAACAAGCCGAAAACTTTCTATAACAAGCAGCTGCACAACCATTCACAAGCGTTTGTGTTTCCTAGCTAAAATAACAAGCCAAAAGTGATCACTGCAAGAATGTAGTCCCTTAAAAGCACCACCTAAAGGATATACATGCAACACTGCACAACGATAGAAACAACGGAAAAAGGTGGATCTAAACTGACACTGCATGCAAGTGGCCTTTTAGAGGCTCCACCTACAGGCACAAAGCACAACGCATGCTGACTAGCACAACAGTGGAGTGCCACTAAGATGACAAATGATAAAGAGAGCCAAGAACACGTTTCTTGAAGACGCCAGAAGATGTTGATTCGGCAATATGATTTTAATGCAAAGGTTGATGATCGCCTGTCATTTTTGACTCAGTCATCCAATTAAGGTCAGGTTTGGGGTATTATTCTCTATTAAAACAGGGGTGCCCAGAGGAGGAGTCATGGCGTAAGTTGCGCTATGAATAATTGGGGGGGGGGGGGGGGGGGGTAAAATGTATTTACAATGGGCCTAAAAGAAAGTATTTAAAATCAAAAGACTTTAGTAAAACATATCATGCTAACAAACTAATTATATTAACTGAAAAAATGCACTATTAAATGAGATAATTTGGTCTCAATATCAGCCAACTATATCAAGCGTGTCGACAATGATTCTCGACCTTGAGTTGGTGGTTGCCATGGGGACGTGTTGGTTGAGGGTGAGCCTACAGCCAATATGGATAATATCCATAATTTATAGATTTAAATACCCTACTTTAGTTTAAAAACTTCTTATGTTTTATTATCTGAAAATTTGAAAACCTTAAAGTTACTAAATAATTTTTAACAGTTACAACATTTAAATTAGACTCCATTAGCAAAAAAGTTGTTTAAATTTGAAAAGTCGTCTACTCACAGTATCATTGGAGAATGACATTTTTCATCGGCATTGTAGATCTTCACAAAGCCCTTTTCCAATGCAGCCAGACAAGGGTTGTATTCTTGTGGAGTCCAAAACTCCATGACTGTTAACATTATGTGAGCCACGGTGATGTACAAGTCGGGCTGAGTGTTCGTGGCTTGGTCCAACTGGCCAATCAGGTGATCAAACAGTGGAGGCGAGTGCACGAACTGGTAGATGGACCTCAGCGTTGCTTTCGCTGGGTACTCCAGATCCTGTTGACAAATTTCATACTCAAGGGGTTATCTACTAAAAATTCAAAATTTGCATCTCCAACCCCAACATTTTATTGGATCATTATATTTTTAATTTGTGAGGAAGTATTATTTTTCCCTCTCTTACTTTGTTATTTTGTCAATTAAAAGAATGTTCATTGTTTGTCGCCATTATTTTATAAAGAACTGATTCTAAACAAAATTGAAGTTGTAATTTTCTGAAATAAATTTTCCATGAGTAAAGTTAAGTATTAACACCAAATGTTTTTCATTTAATAAAAGTTTTGATAGGTCAATTAAGTGCTCAAAGCCTTAGATGACTTATAGGAAGGGCTGTAACTTAAAATGTACACTATCGCCTCATCTTCAGGGATCCAGGAGTACTGACAGTATTTAGTCAGTAAATGTTGAAACCTTACATTCATTCGTCCTAAAAAAAATTGGGGAACTTTTAGCAGAGAAATAATCAGCACATCTGGGGAAATGCAGGGCTTTTTGCCAACTACCTGCATCTTGAAGAGCTTTCCCAACATCAATCACCTAGCTTTGTATCGCCCTCTCCCTCAAACAGAGGTGAGCTAGGAATTGGGCTTTTCAAGCACCTAGGATAGGCATAGGATCTTCTGTTATCATTTTCAATATTGAATCTGATAAAAGTATAAACCACACTGAAATTAACAATTGAAAAACGTATAGATACTAAGCACAATTCAGACTACCTTCCTAAGAGGAAATTCAAATATTAATCTTTCTAACGGCCTTGGCTGAACATTTTATTTCCGCGGCCAGATTACCCAGGGGCCGAACCATCCGAGGCCGGACTAGAGGGCTTCTACTATACTTGCATCTTGAAGACCTTGAGCAACATCAACCACCTTTGTATTGCCCACTCACCCAAAAAGAAGTGAGATAGGAATTGGGCCTTTCAAGCAGCTAAGATAGGAATAGGACCTTCTGTTATAATTTTCAATATTGAAACTAATGGACTACCTTTCTAAGGGGAAATTCAAACATTTATTGTTCTGATGTAAAAATTAGGTATTTAAATAACATTACAAATACTTACGCTATTTACAATGGTTTTTAGGAGAAGATTGGTGATCAAGGTTTTAAGGTTTTCCACATTTGCGAACTTCTCCCTGAGTTCATTGCTTATGAAAGCCACAGTGACGCAAAGCTCTGACGCTACGTCCAAGCTGTAACATATTTACAACAACACATCACAAATGTTAAAGCCAATTATTTAGATATTCTTAATCTTAGAAAAATATATTTTTCCTACCACTGCATGGAAATAATTGCATTGCCACACCTGTAACCCCTATGCAAAACAGTTCATTTCCGGGTTCCGTTCCTTTCCCGCTCTAGAGCGGCAATGATTCTTTACCGCACGCTAGATCAAACAGCAATTTTAAATCAGCTGTTATTACAAACCATGCTACAGCTGTTATTCATTGTTTTCGTTTAGTAATTGCTTCTTTTTTAGTTTGAGGTTATGTTTGATATTTAACATTGTGTTTCAACAGAAACAAATCAAAGATAATCTAAATGACATTTTGTATACAATAAAACATGTAATATGTAACAATTATGTTGGTAGGAAAATCTTGTGTGTATTACGAGCGCAAATAGTCATTGCCGCTCTCGAATTGTTTGGCCGCACTCAGCTGACGCTTTGTGCGGCCATCTACAATTCTCGAGTGGCAATGACGTACTTTACGCTCTTATTACACAAATAGCTATTGCCTTTACCTATTTCCCACTTATGTTACCTCAACAAGCAATTAAATTAGGTTGAACAGAGAATAATTTCAAAGGTAAAACAGAGCTATAAGAATTGCGATAAATCTAATTAAATTTTATGAACCTGTAAGATTATACCCATAGATCTCAGTATTCTCAGTTTATGGTCTCTAAACTAAGTTTATCATATGTATTGCACAAAAAGGAAACTCCAAATTGAGCCTTTTTAATTTCATAACTACATTACAATACAGTCCCATGGGGAAAAAGTTGCATCATGCTCACACCTAGCACATGTATTAAAAATTATTTTCACTTTGAGTTCTAGAAGAAGAAACAAACTCATTGGGTACCTATACTATTTTTTATCAGATTGCCAACTGACCTAGAAGATACTTAAAGAAATAATAATACATCTTCCAACACTACCCAATATATTTACTCTTACACTATAGCTGTATACAAGACGGCAAATAAATATGAAAGATTTATAATGGCGATCAATTTCGACCAGTCACACCGGTCATCATCAGGCCCAATCCAAGATTGTGTTAATTGGGCCTGATGATGACCTGTGTGACTGGTCAAAATCTATCGCCATTATACCATCTTACATATTTATTTACCATCTTGTATATAATTAACAGTGTAAGTGTTATAGTGAGTCGTGTTGGAAGACATTTTATTATTTCAACATGACTAAAGAAGAATATACAATTTTTTTAATTCTTAATTTATAAGTCTGTATACAAATTAAAGAATTCTTTGCCTGACCTTTTAATAGTAAGATTTTATTTTATGTCAGTGAGATGTAGGTTTTATTTGATTTTTTTAGACACATATTTTAATTACTTGTAGTTTGTGTTAATCACATTAATTCAATATGTAGTTTGCAAGAGACATTTGTATTAATCTTTATTGTTTGTTTGAATGTAACCTATAACCGGCACTATTTAGTAGCCTTCTTTGCATATATTTTGAAATAAAATACATGTAAAACACAAAAAAGCAGAGAATAAAGATTCAATAATAAATTTTTAAATATGAACTCTCCAAAATTGAGATTTATTTTAAATCTTTTTTCAGTTTAAATTTATATTCATTCACAAAAGTGTAAAAAATATAAACTGTGTATGAATGTGGCACAGGGTTTCTACTGTCAAATCAAACAATAAAATATAAATCAGAATATTAACAATAAAAAAATTGTTATCTACCACCACAGCCACAGAATGGTTTTGTTCGTAAAAATTCCCAAATTTCTACAGCAAGATGATGACTTAGTTAAGAAATATAATAGTTTAAGATCATAACTTCAAAATGTAAAGAATTGTTTTTGAAATATAAAGCATTGTTAAAATTAATTAGAATATTAAATTAATATTCACATTTTTTTATTTCACTTTTAATTTCTGTACTTGTAACTAGTAACATATGACTTTTAAGAGCACTGTAAATAACTTCACACAAAGGGCAAAATTCCCAAACTATACTTATCTGCTACCAGAATTAGCAGAATTTGTTTATAATTTTTTATTTAATATAGCAGGCTAAAAATGCTAAAATGTTAACAAATAAAATGAAAACAAACCACTTTAGTTTAAAAGTAACATGTGTTTTTTATTTTTACCAGTATTGCCAACCCTGACAAATCAAATAGCTTTGAATAAAAATAATAAACAAATACTATAAAGAGTTCTTGACAGTCCAAAATAGAACACGGGTTTTCCATATAGATTGGATTTTCATCTGGAAATATCATTGTAGGAATTTTTAAAAACCTAAATATATATACATTGCAGTTATAGGATTCTCACTTATTATACGCCATTTTATTCTTGTGAGTGTATGTTACCCCCTTAAGTAAACTGAGGATTGAGTGATTCATTATAGATTACGGTAATAATCAAACAAGGGAGCTTGCCCCAAGTCTGGGGGATCTCTTCGCAGATACATAACATAGCATTATTGGATTTAGTTTCAGGAGTTTCTTGTTGTAATAAAAAAGAATGTCCACCATAGAAAGATTTCTCATATTTGTCTATATATATGCATGCATCAATATAAAAAATTGTTAATCTGTCAAAAAATTAAATGGATCAAATTAACAATAAATAATACAAATATAATGAAGTAACAAACTTTAAAATGAGAAAAGAAACATACGTTTGGTCCGAGAGAAAGCATTCGCATGCTTGCAAAACCTCATTGAGAAATGGGATTATTTTCTCGTCGTATTTTGGATTCTTTGGTTCATACGAAAGTTCCACCATCAATCCACGCAAGGTTTTCATCTGTAATAAAAATTACAAATTATTTATAAGGCAATTCGTTTGTATTTTGGCATGGAAATATTACATTGATACTAAAAACAATTTTGCTATAATGAAATTTATCAGAAATTAACTGCCATGACACCAGGCTTGCATCTAAGTATTATATTCCTTTTCAAACTTCACAAAAATGAGTTGCATAAGCAATTGCCTTCATACATTGGAATATAACTTTACAACAAACAGGTGATGTGAGAAGCTGGGGGAAACACACCCAATGAGTACCAATCTCATACAGGTAATTTTAGTTTGAAGAACAATTTGTTGATTGAATAAAATAATTAACTCTGACAATTTTTGTTCAGGATTTTTTTGATTGAAAACACAATAATTGAGATAAAGGGTTTTTAACGCTCCATCATGCCAACTTTTAAAATGCAAGTCTGATATTCAGCTACATTTACGGTACCAGTTTATTAAAAATACTTACCGCAGCAATTCTTTCTTCTACATCTCCAGCTAACTTTTGTTTTATTGTATAGGCGATTTGATCAAAAGGATTTTGTGTACATAATGGGTCTATATTGATCAAATCATTAAATTGCTCCAAATAAAGATTATATATGCTTGAGATTTTTTCTGCAACATGAAAAAATATTAATAAACCAGATGCTGTAAAAACGTGTAATTAAAAAAAAAAACAATGTATTTCAGTATTGGAAAAAATCTGTTTTATTGACAATGCGTTTGAAATAACAAAACAAAAAACATTAAACTCACTAGTCTTCACATTGTTTAACCATGGCATTTTTGAACAGATTTACTGAAGTTTTTACTGTTTTTAGCAATATAAATTCGAATATTTCAATTTTGCACAATATTTATATATACAATTACAAGAAAAATTCATACTTGTTTGCTCATAATGATTTTTAAAAGATTAACTCTTTTCAGTTTTACTTTTTGTATATTCCCTTAGATAGGTCAAAACTTCAGATGAAGAAAAACCTAGCAGGAAAAATTACCTTTATCTCAATCCAATTATGATGAATTTGATCTACACCTCTCATCCACTTTTGTTGTGATCAAAAAGTATATAATTTTTAACAACTCAATAAAAATACTGTACAGTTTAGTACCCGAGTCTGCATGGCCAAACTATTGGTCTACAATTTATCTGTAGTCTGCTCTTTTCACTTACGATCTTCGGTAGCCAACTCCGTAGATCCAAGGTTACGCCTGGCTTCTTGAGCAGACCATCTTGGAATTTGTTGAAAGGTAGAAGTTTTTGGTGGCTGCTTTCGTTTCGGCGACATACGTTCTCCCTCTCCTCCACCCCCCTTTTGCTAAAAATACACATTTCTGAGCTGAGAAAGTTAAGTAAATAAAAGCATTTTTTGTCCGTTTCTCTAAACCAAAAACATAAAAAAAAAAAAAAAATACTGAAATAGATAACCAGTGAAAATGTAAAACTCATAGTTTCACATACTTTTAAGTTAACTGACCATTCATCAGGTGAGGTTTATCTTTGTTACTGACAAATAGCAGCTGTTTCATTTGTCACGATAATTAATTAAGAGTCCAATGACCAAAGGCAGCTGGGTCCAATATTGAACCATAAAAAGCACTAACATTTCTCAGGATTGAACTGGCAATTTTCAGATTCAAAGGTAAGCTCTTTAACCACTCAGCTACCCAGCCCTGTGGTGTTGCAAAAAAAAAAAAATTGGAACTTAAAAAAATTTAAGACTGTCCTGTGTTTCCCAATATACCTCAAAATGTATGGAGATATCAGAGACTCATTAATTTTGTTGAAACCACCGTTAAAATGAAAGATTATAGTGAACTGGTATCAAATTTCAATGTAATTTATTTTTTCTCCAAAAAGGGGTCTCTAGCACAGACACAAATTGTATCATGATCAGGCATGTCAATGATATGTATTAAAAATGTTTTAACTTGAACTTCATTGCAGTTTTTTTAAATTTATTTAAGTCAATTTGTCTTGTATTCATCAGTCATTAAATGGTTTATTTTCAGGTTTAAATTGGTAGCTTATTTATTTAATCTGGCGGTTAACCTTTTGATAGTTTATATTACAGCTTATTACAATTGTTACAAAAACTATTATCTAAAACATTTGGAGGTGCGGCGCACCCATACGCACATGTTAATCTGCCCATGGATTCAATACTTTGTTCCATGAAAAGTTTTCCTCTGATTATATGTCAATATAATATGTTCTGACAAAGGCATGGGAATCTTTAACAACCCCAACAATAAAATCAATAATCTTAATTTTCCAAGCCTTTCAAAACTCTCAAACAAGTAAAATACTGTACTTACCTTTGATTCCATTACTTTTTCAGCAAGTTTCTTTCTTTTTTCGTCTTCCTTAGCCAAAAAATTATCAACTTGTGGGTTTGGAGCCGCTGGTTTCTTTTGAACTACAATGTTCTTTTTTGGCATCTCTTTTGGCTTGGCGTCGTCCAGATTTGATTTTGAGGGGCTCTGGAATAATTGGAAATATTAATGTTATTTGATTGGCCACTGAAAAACAATGACCTTAAAAAAATCAGGAAGTAGAGATAACCAGAGAATGGAAGTGGCGTATCATAAGTGATGAGACCTTTGAAACCTAAACTTCTATTTCATTCAGTCCTCTTCTGTCTGTACCTCCAACAAAGGGTTAACTCACCCTGATGCAGGCACTACTTAGATACAGTGAAAATGATACACATCAAATTTATAAGTTTGATTTCCCAATTGGTCACATTTGGAGTTAATTAGTAAACATGAAACATTATAGGTAAGATGCCTCAGGCCTAGGCATGGGCCTGGGCTAAAATGCAGCCAAAGACAAGGTGGCTTTTCGTTCCGTCCATTCAGCGCCAGAAAAGCAGTGACGGTTGTCTCGAAGGACTTGATAGAGGGAGGACTGATGAGCAAAAATAAAGACCAATTCCAAACTGGACAGACCAATCACTGCGATCGCAGAGGTAGCAGATGCTATGGTCAATGGCAATGGGGTAGTGATGGCGAAAGGAAAGAAATTCACTAGTTATGTACTCAGCCATGTGTTTAGGACAAATACCAAACCACAGGGCCCAGAAATGTATATTGAAATTCTGGTTGTTGAATACCCTGTGGAGAGTGCTTTGCACAGACATGAAAATTTTTAGCCTTCTGTTAGCTCTCTAAAAAACATAGTAAAATTTTGTCATACTGTGATATTATATAAAAGCTTCTTTGAGAATGTCTAAATTTCAAAGTTACACAAAAATAAAAAAAATTTAAGGAATCAAAACTTTTACCTAAAGGCCATTTCCGCATGTCTATTCGTATATGTATTTAAACAAGTAAACCATTTGTGGAATAAAAGACTGTCTTTGGAAATACATCAGAGGATCTGGTGTTGAAATTATGTGGTTCAAAATACACAAAAGATGTAAAAACCTTAAAGAACAATAACCACCCCAAACCATCACTATTTTTAGCACGCGGACTTCTTTAAACATTTTTTCATCCTTGTGTTTTTATGGTCTTGCACCAATATCTGACAAACCAAGACACCCACTACAAGCCTCAGCTTAATAGAAATGAACAGCTCAACAGCTGCAATGTTTTGCATAAAACACATAATCTAGATTCTTGATTTGAATATGCGCTTTTATAAAAAATAAATATATTGTATACATATTTTTGTAAGCATTCACCAACATGATTTGAGAAATACTATTTTATTGTGAGTCAACTCGGATCTAAATACACTACACATTTATTCATATTTAAGTCCCATTAATAGTCTGAGTCAAGAAGCTGCTAAGAGGACGTTTGTGGATTTTCTCCAATTTTCTGTGGATTTCTTACGTTTGTGGATTGATATTATCAAACTAAATAAGATTCAGTAATCCTTGATTTAAAGATATAAAACACATCAACCTTTTTGCTTACATTACACGCTAAGCACAGCCGGCAAACTAAAGTCAACTTACGTTTTGTAGGTTCCTTGAGCCGCACAAAAACAAATGAAAATTAGTTATAAGTGTAATTATAAACTTAACTTTTCATAAATCTATAACTAAAATGGGAAAATATTCTAAAGAGTTCTCGATAACATTATTACCATGCAATGTGTATTAATAATAATTGAGATTCATACTATCGTCTGTTTGACAAGGGTAAAAATAAATAACGGAACACTCTTCCACTCTCCTCCTTCACCCTCCTACCAACAAAATTCACTCTTCATCATTGACTGATCTAGTAGGTACTGTACTGGTTCCAAGAGGGTCCGAGTCAAAGAAACTTAATGTTTAAACGTTGAAATTACAGTTTTAATGATACGAATAAAATAAAAATGAAAACCTTTTTAAATGTGAATCGGACTTCTTTAAATTTACTATAATACTTGCCTCCAACCAAATCGTAAACTTACGCTGCTATATATTGTTAATTTCAACTTGGACCAATGATAAACCCAACTTGCCCCACAACAGTGATTCCATTATTTGGGAACCTCTGTAATATAAGCATGACAATGACATTCACGTGGGACAGTAAAATGTGACATGTTTCTTCAACCAATTAGTACATTGGGATAGCATAGAGTAAAAAATAAATAAATAAATTATTTCTAATGTTGTGTAATGTATTAACTTACACAAAGAAAAATCACACTGAAATTTCTTTAATTCTTAAAATCAGCTAAACCTATAAATTCCATTATCTAAATTGTATATTTTAGACATTACCTTGTCGGCTGAGGGTTGTTCTTTTGCTGTAGTTTTCTTTCTTTCTCCTGATGTTCTGGAGCGCCTTGGTTCCTTGTTTGTTTTAGGAGTATCATCATTAAAGCTGACGGTAAAGGCAACTGAATCATTATTTGATGTCCTCCTGGGCTCTGGTTCTGCAGTAGGCATCTGAATTGCGTTGAAGTCTACAACGAATGATACAGGTTTCATTGATTGGTTTACACTTTTATCAGTATATTGAGTTTCTTTTGGGTTATCACTTGTCTGTAAAGGTACAGGTTTTGATACTGATGGTGCAGCTGCTTTTTGCAAACCCTGTTTGGTTGCAGTTGTAGGTAGTGTTTTTGTTGTAGATTGTTGTTTTGATGATGGTGTAGCTGCCATCTTATTGGTTTCAGCTTTTGTTGAACATTTTTGGGTCTCTGTATTGGCCATAGATACTTTTGGTTTAGTTTGTTTAACTTGAGTCTCTGTGTTAGCTTTTGGTTCTGCTGCAGTTTTTGGTTTAGCGTTTTGATCCTGTTTGGTTGCAGTTGTAGGTAGTGTTTTTGTTGTAGATTGTTGTTTTGGTGAGGGTGTAGCTGATACCTTATTGGTTTCAGCTTTTGTTGAACATTTTTGGGTCTCTGTATTGGCCATAGGTACTTTTGGTTTAGTTTGTTTAACTTGAGTCTCTGTGTTAGCTTTTGGTTCTGCTGCAGTTTTTGGTTTAGCGTTTTGATCCTGTTTGGTTGCAGTTGTAGGTAGTGTTTTTGTTGTAGATTGTTGTTTTGGTGAGGGTGTAGCTGATACCTTATTGGTTTCAGCTTTTGTTGAACATTTTTGGGTCTCTGTATTGGCCATAGGTACTTTTGGTTTAGTTTGTTTAACTTTAGTCTCTGTGTTAGCTTTTGGTTCTGCTACAGGGTTTGGTTTAGCGTTTTGATTAGCTTTGGGCTCTTCATTAGCTTTTGGTACATCTGGGGCTTTTGGTTTTTTTGGAACTGTTTGGGGATTTGGTTTAGAAATTTGTTGTATTTTTGGCTCTACATTAATTTTTGGTCCTTCTTGGGGTTTTTTTCTAGAATCTTGTAGAACTGTAGGTTGTGGATTAGCGTTTAGAACTGTTTGAGGGTTCGCTTTACAATTTTGTTGATCCTTGGGCTCTGCATGAGTGGTGGGTACTCCTGGGGCTTTTGGAATTATTTTCTGTTGATCTTCAGCAACCGTGTGAGTTTTAGGAACTGATGGAGCTTTAGGAACTGATGGAGCTTTAGGAACTGATGGAGCTTTAGGTTTAGTTTTTTGTTGACTTTGTGCCTCTGCAGGAGTCTTGGATGGGACAGAGCTTTTCGGTCTACAAACTCGTGGAACTTTAATCTCTGTGTTACTTTTAGGTGCTACTGATGTTTGTGGTCTAGTTTTTAGAGTTTTTTTTGGATCTTCTGGGTTTTGACGTGCTGACAATGGAGCTTCTATTCCTGCACTCGGACTTATCTTTTGTAACTGTTTTTTAGCCACTCCAGAAGGTTGAGGAGTAGTGGCTGTGACTTCTTTGGCCCTTGATTTAGGGATGCGAGTTTGTGGTTGGCCTACTTTTGCGGTAGTTCCTCCTGGTACCCCTTTTTCTGGTTGTTCACTCATTTTATAGGATATCCCTGAAACAAGACATGAAAAATAGCTTTTAGCTTTTAATTGTTACTATATTGAGTACACAAATTTCCAAATAGGCTGCATTGTCATAAAAAGATAATACTACTAAGTAATTTTTTAATCAACTACAATTGTAGTTGTTTACTACTTTACCAACTGTTATGTTAGTTCTAGTATGTAACTGTTTTACATTGTTAAACTACACTCTTTGTTGATGGCAATACGGGATATCTCATAAAGTTTTGGCATACTGCCATCCGTGTTTACTACAGTAATGCAATTTGCGATAGTGATGTGTGTACTCGAGTACAAAGTACTCATGGTATCGAGTACATCCCTTGTACTCGCTGTACTCGATACCATTCCGCCGTGTAGGGGCCTACTAGAGTACACGGAGTACTCACATGCAGTAACAGACGGTGCTGCGTACTTGTACTCGTGTACTCGATACCACTACCAAGCGAGTCCTCAGCGCACATACGAGTACATTACTACTTTGGTGTATTTGGAAATGTACTCGTACTCGTACCCGTGTACTCGATTCTAAATCCAAATGAGTACAAAGCGGCCTCATTTGGTCGGAGGATCGAGTACACGAGTACGAGTACACTGTGAATTCCAAACCCATCAAAGTAGTTATGTATTTGTAATGAGCGCTGAGGACTCGCTTGGTCTGAGAATCAAGTATACTGTTAAGAATATACCTTCTGGTGACTTAAAATAAATCAGGACACGTATTCTTGCCGACACTTAATAAATTATTGATAGTTTGAGTTTGTAGACAATTATTCTGATACGAAAAAAAATTCAAATTTGGTATACAGTACCTTAATATATAAATTTACATAAAAAGAGTGTTTGTTAACAAGATTTGTTTTACTATATTTATTTACTTTTTAACTTGTTTCTTTAAATCAAACAATAATTGACTAACTATTTTTTTTTTAACAATACATAAATCATTATTTTGAAAAAGTTATGTTATTTTTTCATATTATGTAGGCAATTTGTAATGAATTTTAACGTGGAAATTGCCAGCGTGTAACGGCCGGACTGCGGAACGCGCATACAGAAGGACATGAGTACAGTACTCGAGTACAGTATCGAGTACAGCAGGGTACTCGAGTACATCAAAGTACTCGATACTCCCATCACTAATTTGCGATCTGTCACTTACTACCGCTTTAACTCTCAGTGTATTGTTAATGTTACTGGTGCACACTCTTGGCACTGCATGGGTGGAGTTTTATTTAATTTAAAATTGATGGATTAATGTTGATGACTGCTGATAACGGGTTTTCCTTCAATCTACATACACGATAACCTAGCAGACTGAGAAGTATAACAATAACCAATTATATTGAACTAAACCCATGAGTCTGGTTCTCATTGGCACTTCATCCGTCATACTTCCTCAATTCAGTGCTTCTTTTAAAAATATCTCTATTAGTTTAATTATTGTTGTAATTAAATAGGGCAGACTATACGGTAGTTTTATCTAATTATTAAAACTCTAAACTAAAAGTTACTGAACTAAGAAATCTTCTTTTGGCTATTAGTGATTGTTTGGCTATTATAAGTTGAAAATGTATACTGTACAATTTTTTACATTTTTAGTTTATAAAAATTTTTGAGTTCTTGCATTATATTTATTGCAATTAATTGCTTGATTTATTTTATCATTTAAATAGTTTTTCACACTTATTAGTCCATTTGTTGAGGGGGTCCTGTGTGTAATTCATTTACTAGAGTAGCACCCTGTTGAAAGTTGTTCTTTACGGTCGAGTTATCAAGAAATACTTAATGAAATGCTTAATCAGAAAAGTGGTACTTTTAAAAATTTATGACATCTTGGACTTTTTTATTTTTAGCATTTATGATCATTATTACTTTTCAGGTAATTTGGATATCATATGTTTTTTTTTTTTTTTTTTTTTTTTTTTTGGTGCTAGACTTGTTTATTATATTATTTTTTATATAAAAAAAAAAACAAATAATTGATATCCTCAACTATGATTCTATGTTAATTTGTTTCTGAAAAACATTACAAGAACTTTTGTAAAATAATGAATGTTATTTTAAATAAACAGTAACATAAATTTTTTACAGCTCTCTTGTTCAAATATGATTGTACAGGATGTTTGGTAGCCAATGCCAGACAATTTAGAAGTTATCATGCTTTGAAAATGCAACAAAAATACAAAGATACACTCACAGTCTGTTAAACTGATAATAATTATTTTAGTATTGCTTTTTTTACTTTTAATCTCCATGGACATTTTCTTATATTTATGCTATGTATCCCCCCCTACAAATTAACACTAAGTTTCATGAAATCGTGTACTTTGAGCTCTGACATTCAAATTATAACATCTTAGATACATCTATGACTAAACAACAACGCTTTTATGGTTCTATGACAACTCTAATTTGGGCTTTAACTACTCAGGGGCAACCCCTATGGAGGCATGGGTGCAGAGCCCCCATCGAGCCGTAGGCGAGTATTTAATATACGCTAGCGTTATTCAAAAACGTCCAAGGCCCATATGGAATGAGACTTAACCTAGCTCCCTCCCTCCCTCATGAATTCACGAAAAAATTATAATTTTCAAACTTTTGTAATATTGGACACTCTATCGGGACAAGATGGAAGAATATTCAAATAGCTTTAACTAATGGACATTTTAGTTTTAATTCATTTACAATTATTGAAACATATTAACTTTCCTTACATTCATTTCTGCAAATGTTTGAGGATATGGTCAAAATCAAGGTTCTTAGCAAGTTTTGACTCTATGATTAATAGTCCCATGATAGTATTTGCTGATCCATAGTCGATCTTAAACTGTTATGTATTCTACTTAAAACACTAAACGATCTACCAGCCTTAGCTATGGGCACTGGTAGGCAACAAAATAAGTGTGTAACAAAAGTCCACACCCAGTTTTTATTCTTTGTTTTTTAATACAAATAAATATCCTTTGGGGAATAAGTAACTTAAAGGAGGTGCTGATATTGATCAGTTTATTGCTATCTCTAGTACAGTGGAATCTCGATCAACAGTCAATCTTTATTATCCATCATACTGCATGTATAAGGAGTATATGAAATTATGATTGTATGAAATGTCAATGACCATGAGTTCGTATAATTGTATATTATTTTTCACCTTTACAAGGTTCAATTCCTTCTAAAACCCTTTTAAAATTTCTTTATAACAACGTTCCTGTCTGTTAACTAAACCGTCATATTGCCAGTTCCAAGGCTGACGTTTAATAGAGGATCACCTGTTTATTAATAAACTCGGCTGTAACCCCATATGGGCCTAGTTTATTTCCCTACAGTTGTTTATGTTTAAATAAGTATTAAGCCTTAAGTTGGATACTGATAAAAGATCAAATCATAACAATTGGTTTCATGTCATAAGAACGTTCGAGTTTTGTGATATAAGGAAAAATTATACTGTATAAGAAATATTTTTCAAAGACTTATTTTAAAACTCATTGGTAGAAAAGGTTTGGTTGTTCGAACACTTAAGAGTTCACACTATCATAAAAAATTGCTCAAATATGTCTTAAGGATTTTTCATGATTAGGTATGGCAAAATGTTATCGGATGAAAATTATGTTGTTTGTATTCATATTTCCCGAAAATTGTCTTGAGAGAGACAATGTTACTTATTACTTAGAATAAACTAAACATGCTATAATATGTAGCTTCTGTGTGCTATAACAAAGTAAGTTTATTATATGGTTTTACTCTTAACTATAAAAAATGGAAGACAAATTGTCAGGGAGCATTGTCATCACACGCCTCACCCATCTGTTGCAAAGAAAAAATATGAAACAAAATAAAAAAAATTTAAAAAGATTAATAAAAAACTGATACTTAAAATTTAATTATTAAATCAACAACAATTATACAAAAAAAAAAATAAATAAATAAATAAAAACAACGCCGAAAATAATTACAAATGCTATTAAAAAGGATATAAAAAAATTAAAACTCTGGCTGAGATAGAAATTCCAAAAGACACCACCCCTACTTTTCACAATAAGATTGGTGGGGTTGATTTAAAAAAATCCCTTGGGTTGATGGGTTCAAAAATTATACATATTGGTACCAGCAGCATTGACAGGAACAGAACCTGCAAATATACACTACTCACAATCATTAAAAATACAAAAAGCAATAAAAATCGGTTTTAACTCACCAGTTAATAGGTGTGGATAAAGCAAAATATAAAATTGCGGATGGTGATTTTGTTACTACCAAGGTACAATGTAATATTTATTTATTGTGTTCAAATTGGAAACCTAATTAATTCACCCTTCATTCAATCAACCCTTATCAGGCCCGGCTTTACCATATAGGCAAACTATGTGATCGCCTGGGGCGCCGAGGCCCGAGGGGCGCTTTCGTGGCGGAAATGAGCCCACCTGATCTGCAGTAAAGAGTGTCCCTAATCAGCGGTAAAGAGGGTCCCCGATAGTCCTAATTAAACCAGTGTGAGATATCGACCTCCGATTTGTGCCATTCAATTTCTCTCGATGAATTGTTTGAAATGAGGGGTCACTCAATAGGGGTTTACATTTGAAAATTTGGGGCTGCCCCCAAAATATCTTATTTTGGGGGCAAGGGCAAAGTTGTGTAGTTCATGAAAAAGTTTCGTTTTTTAAGCTGTAAACATGTGCCGAGTTTGGTTTCCCTACTGCAACGCGTTAAAAAGTTAACTGGGGGTGTCCAGACTTTTGCCTAACCCTGTATATATTAGGGCCTACATTGTTATTATAATATAAAAAACATAGACATGTTGTGATGGATAATTGGGACTGCATTGTTGCCTGTTTGGTAAAATATGAAAGTCAAGGGCATTGTTTTATATTATTTAAGTTTATACTGACAAAATGAATTTTAAATTTCCAAATAAACATTAACTGTTACCAAAAACTTTAGGTTCTTCACTATGTAGGTTTTCTCTCTTTTTTAGATGAGAAAAAATGTAACTTTGGGTTTTACGGTTTGGGTTATGAATTCCGGTTTTTGTTTCCTATGGACCTCAAAGAAATATATACACCAGGCCATGGGCCTAAGTATATCACAGTAAAGGCCTGACTAACTGTTTTGGGGACAAGCAGGATATATCAGTAGGCCTACTCAGAAGTATTATCAATAGTTTTATTTTTTTTTTCTTTTTCAAAAGTTGGGTGGGACTTGTCACTCCATGCTCCTCCCCCAACCCCAACCCCGACGCTATACTTATAACAGTGCCAGATCTAGGTCCTAAAATAGTGCTCAAGGTCATAATAGTGTATTCCCTATAGACCTAGGAGAAATTAGTAAACACTGGAGTAGGTTAAGTTACAAGGGAAGTTTTTCAATTAGGCTCTGTTTCAATTATTAAATATTTTGTGTTTAATTTTTTAAGACTATAGTCTAGACTATAGTCTCAAAAATTAATTATTAAAAATTAAATTATTAATATTTATAGACTAGATTAGTTGTTAGGGTATTATTTTTAGCCTTATTTTGTATTTTGGTGAGATACCTTTAAAAAATCAACCAGGCTAGGACAATCTCAACTGATAAGTCTATTTTATACTAGTTTTTATAACTCAGCCTTAGTATAAGCAAATAAACTTGACTGTAAATAACCGGGGCTTAGCCTATTTATAGGTGAATATGAATAAATTATGAGTGTAACTTCTAGTGAAATACAGTTAACTTATCCTGTAACTTATCATTATTTTTTATAAAATGTAACTTGTTTGTAGAAAAAAAATCGAGTTGAAAATGTTTTTGTTTTGGTTAGGCCTATGCATAGCCTTACTAAAAATGGATCAAGTTAGTGATTTGAGTGGGCCTATAGTTTTTATATGTTATTATTATCATTTTTTATTCAATTTTTATTATTTTTTGCAATGACCTAAGCTACGCTAGAAGCATTTTGTTGAAAGTATTATAAATGCATTTTCGTCACACCTATCAAAACAACCCTTAAAAAAATTTTTTTAATTAAAAAACATTGCGGGGCATGAGTAGGCTTCTTATTCTGAATGATATGATTTCTTGTTGGGTGGGATTTTACTAAATCGGATCAATTTATCAAAGTCCCGACGTGACCGAAAACATTCACGCCTCTTCGGGGGAGTTTATTGACGCCGATGATGTTGTTTGAGGCTATTTGAGTCGCGGTAAGACGGTCAGAGCGACTACACGCCAAACAACATCATTAGTAGCCTGAAGTAGCCTTGGACCTAAGCTTGGTTCAACTTACCTCCTCAGTTAGGCCTATCGTTTCCTGAGTAAAATGGGCTTAAATATGTTATTCAGGTGTCTTGCTACCTTATGGTTAATTTCTGTATAATTATCTGTATTGGTTTGAACCGCGTCCCCTCAAAAAACCCTAAATAACATAAATAACCTATATTTGTGACTTTTTAATGTTCATTTTTGTATAATTGTAGGCATACTCAAGGTACCTAAGTTGAGTAAAAGACAATAAGTTAGTCACTACTAATGCATAAGTGAGTATCATTCCCGACATTGTAGTCCTTGGTACTTCAAAGTAGCCTGTTGTACAATATATTGACTTGCCATTGTATTTTACTTAAAAACAATGTTTTAAGTCTGTGTTATCAACTATATTTTTTGTTGTTATCCTAGATTTATTCAACTAATTTAACTACAAAAACTAATTTTACATCTTATTAAAAATAATCAGCCGATGTGCTTTTGCTGAAGTTTTACTACATTATTGTTAATACGGAACATTTTACTATATTGTGGGCTTTAATAACCTCTTGTTGTAACTCCAAGAGGTATGCCGTCTTATAGATTTTATTTTACTTTTTTTATCTTTTATTATTCATTGCTTGAAGTAATCCTTGCATTTATTTTATTTTATTTTTTTTATTTTTGTGTGCTGCATGGTTTGTTGTAGTGATTTGTACATGGACTGCTTGGACTATTTATTTATTTGTAAGTCAAGAGGACCAATTAATGATTTGATTTGTTAGTATTAGTTAGCTTTAAGTGACTTAGCCAATTGTTACCAAACTTAACGGCTCAATAAATGAATTTGAATACATTGTTGTAACAAATGGCTGGGTCTTTGATAGCGGGATCCAATTTTGTGTGTGTGTTGTGTTTTTTTGTGTTTATCAATTGATGAAGGATCTACGCTTCATACATATTTAGGTGGCTGTAGCCCAATAATTTTAAATAATTAATGAGTAGGCTTGTTCTTATTTTGATCTAGAGGATGAAAGAATTGAGCAAGTGTTGAGAGAACCAGAAATTTCTTATAACAATGTAGTAAAAAGTTCCTTATTAACAATAATGTAGTAAAACTTAAGCAATAGCATACATCGGCTAATTATTTTTATTCATACTTAGTTATTATAATTAGTTTTAACACAGACTTAAAAAAGTGAAGTTTTTCCCTTAGTAAAATACCACATTGGCAAGTCAATATATTGTACAATAGGCTACCTTAAAGTACCAAGGCCTACGATGTCATGTAAAATAGTACTCACTTTTGCATTTACTGTAGTAGCGAATATTGTTTTCTAGTCAACTTAGGTACCTTGGGTATGCCTACAATTATACAAAAATTAACATTAAAAAGTCACAAATATAAGGCTATTTTTGTTATTTAAGGTTTTTTGAGGGGACGCGGTTCAAACCAATACAGATAATTATACAGAAATTAACCATAAGGTAGCATGACACCTGAATAACATATTTAAGCCCATTTTAGGCTACCCAGGAAATAATAGGCCTAACTGAGGAGGTAATTTGAACGAGGCCTAGGTCCAAGGCTACTTCAGGAATAAGCTAAGTACTTGATTAATAGAAAAAAAAACCTGTTACTATGAAGTACTAAGGCTTACGATGTCATGAAAAATACTCACTTTTGCATTAGTATTGGATATTGTTTTTTACTCAACTTAGGTACCTTGGGTATGCCTACAATTATACAAAAATCAACAATAAAAAGTCACAAATATAGGCTATTTATGATATTTAAGGTTTTTTCAGGGGACGCGGTTCAAACCAATACCGATAATTATACAGAAATTAACCATAAGGTAGCAAGACATCTAAATAACATATTTAAGCCCATTTTACCCAGGAAACAATAGGCCTAACTGAGGAGGTAAGTTGAACGAGGCCTAGGTCCAAGGCTACTTCAGGCCTAAGCTAAGTACTTGATTCATAGAAAAAAATAAAAAGAAAGTGTAAAAAATGTTAGTGCTGGTGTAGGCAACCTCTTTCGAATTGTAAACAGCAAAAAATAACAAGTCAGGCCTGACAGCCTTGACTAAGAGACGGCTCACGAATTTCTTGATGGCCCCGTAACTTTGTGATTCTTCTCCAAAGTAAGCCTTATGCATGATAATTTAACAGGTAATAGCCTAACTTAAGACTGAAACCTTTAATAATGACTTAACTAAAACATAATATGGCGAAACTTCGTTATCCGTCTCAACCGTTATTATCGATGTGGACATTTCGATATTGCGATTGAAATTGAGCGATGAAAACAATCGAATCAACAACCATACTGAGAAAAGATATGTATCATAATAATAATCTAACCTAACAGTGTAACCGTAAACCTCCGTCACTTTAATTGGTAGCGATGTTTATAACAACAAAATCGATGGTGTTTGGTAACATTTAAAATACATATTCCTTCAATGCAATAGCAAAAAATAAATAAAAAAAATAAAAAATACCTTTCTGATTTGTATTTGACAGCTTGTGTGACGCCATTTTAGATCTAACGAAATCTGCTTCTTCTCACAATTTGAATTTAGATACAGCTTCACAACAAACTCGGTTAGGCCTAGTTTATTTTGTGTTGTTCTTTGTTACAGGTTCCATTAGCTACAATTTTTACTTTTTCGTTGTTTTACAATTTTTTTTACGTTGTTGTTAGTTTCAGTTACTTGTTTGAATATATACGGTATTTGTTTTATTGTCCAAAGGTTTATTTCATTATATTAGAACGAGAAACTAAATCAGGAATAAAAGAATAAAAGGAATAAGAGAAATAAAATCGTAATTGTATCGTGTAATTGTATATCATCGATATAATAGCAATATTATCGCAATATCGAAATATCCACATCGATAATAACGGTGGAGACGGATAACGAAGTTTCGCCCATAATATAAACATTTAGGCATACGCTTGCTTCTTGTTTATCAACAGTCTATTCTTACCAAACTTCAATTCTTTGAAGCAAAGCAAAGGCTCATTACAAAATTTCATGGGCCTAGCTAGACTTAGCCATAACTTACAACTCTAACTTTAATCAATTTAATAATGGTACTTAAAAACTTAACCATAGTCTTACTCGAAAATATATTAATATTTTTTTATCCATGGATGCAATGGAATATTGTAAACCCAAATACAAAACAGCTGTTCACAGAATGGTATATCTACCTAGTAATATATTATACAGATAAACAATTTATAGGCCAAGGCTAAATGTGCTTTAAAATCAGTAAAAATTATTGTAGTAATTTAATTAGTATCACAATATAGATATTTAACAGCTAACCTTTTAGTGTATTTACCACTAGTCCGTGACGCTGCTACCTAAAACTAGACAATCGAGGATTCAACCATCAAAATGGCGGAATGACGCCAAATTGGCGGACCTTGGAATAAACATTCTTATTCATTAAAATACTCATCTTACCCTATAAATTTGAGATCATATTTACTATGAGTGAAAACATAATCTAGCAAGAATTTTCAAGAATTCTAATTAAATAATAGGCCTAATCCATTTCAAAGTCGAGGGAACTTTTTCACCATCTACCATAAATCATAATGAAACAACAAATTACGGGAAGCTAGTGTTTATACAGTTAACTTCATGCACCAAGAAACAGTAAATTTCGAAGCATAAAACTGAGTACATTGCTTACCTCAAAATTAAATTTCTTCTTAGCATTTATAAATACAAACAGTAAATAGCAAACAGTTTACAAACTTTAATAAACCGAAGGATAAAATTAACAATTAAGTTAACTGAACTTCGCCCGTTGCTGGTGGAGATGGAGAGAAGAAGGGAGTTCTAATAAAACGAAACTCAGGAAATCGGCATTCAGTATGGCCAACATGTTTAAGCAAAAGTAGTTGAATCAATCAATCAGTTATATAAAAAAGAAACACAATAGGTAGATAATTTTAAGAACATATATTTATTACTGAGTTTGAATTATGGATAATTTCAATCAGAGAATAATGACTTACAATAAAAATTACTGTTAACTCATTAAAATATCGCCTTTTTAGGACATTTTCACAAAAAAGGGTATTTGAATACAGTATAAGTGTGTATGCGTGTGTTAAGAGTAGAATAATTTGGACTTGAAATGCTTTTTTCCTGTTAAGGCTATAACTTTAGTTCTTTAATGTAGTTAGCCTACTTTTAGGCCATCCATTTTACATTATTTTTTTATACTTTTAATGAAACTCTGGCTTGTACCATACTTTTAAATGCTTTACAGTAATCGGAAATCGGTGGTCAACTTGAGTTTTATTAATGACATTAAAAAATTCTCTAGTCAAATGTTCAGATCTGCTTACCTTTGCACAAAATTTAGTTGCATAAATATGATAATAATACTGACAACAAATATAGCTAGTAGTTAGGGCTAATAATAATTATTACATTGATTCAAGCAACAAATAATTAAGGATACCGTATATTAATAGCGAGTAACAATGTTAGGTTCTAGTAAAAGTGGTATATAAAAATAGAATGATATGGGAAATCAGAGGCAATACAACAACTAATTAACCAAAATCAACGTTACGACTTCCAGTATAACAAATAAAGCATGAATATAATGAAATATATACAATATAGGCCTAACATAAATAGATAAATATACTATAATACAATGAAAATCATTTAAGTTAGGACCAACGTTTAGGCCACATTAGGAGCTTTTTCATTTAGCCTAATTGAAATTAATAATAGTGAAAACCCATTTTACAGACAAGAAAAACCAAATACATTACTATCTTAAAACTAGAAAAAGAAGTTGCCTACTATATATAAAAAGGAAGCATCACATATGAGCTATTAATTAAGACATAGCCTAATAAATAAATAAAGTAACAAGACAATAAAATAGTAGTCTAATAATAATTTAGCCAAAATTAAACAACAAAAAACAAGTCAAAAATCGAAAATGTACAATATTTGATTTAGCAGGTATCATTAAGGCACATAATGTCCGTGATCTCCATAACCAAGATGCAAAGATTTTACGATATTGAGATACAATATGAGCAAAGGTATGAAAACATAAAAAAATAATACAAACTTTAAAAAGTTCGGCAAGCAAATTGAATAATAAAAGACTAGGTCTATATTTTATAAAATTATTGTGATTTTTAGCCTACTGTAAAAATCATGGCTCTATAAAAAAGGACGTTGTCAGTGCATTATGACAACATCTAAAATAAACGTTAGGCCAACTTCACTCGGGCTGTGTGAGCAATATCGTAGCAGGCATGTCAAGCAGAACACGTTGCGTGGATTGAAGGCGCCAATAGTCGTCAAATGCAGCAGCTGCGGTCAAACCGGAGGAAAACGAAGGATAAAATAACTCTTACAACAAATGAATTAGCAAGTATTGCTTCCACTGCCTTACTAAGTTTCATAATCCTAATTTTTTAGTTGATTAAAATTGGGAGAACCATATGAACATTGAGTACTGTATGCCTACTGTATTGTGTATTTTCTTAAATTCTATTAAACACCCATTTTTCACGAACCCACTAGAATTTCTCAAAACTCAGAGAGCTGTATTGACAATTTTCTAGTCAATATACAGCCAATCCACAAATCCATCATAGAGCCTTTCATCTCAGATCACACCGCTCAATTCATTGTTCTTCATAACGAAACACTTCAGAACTCCGAAACTCAGAAAAGTAGGCATCGCAACCTGAAACCATCCAATCTGGATGAGCTCAAAACTAGGCTAAGGCTCGAGACCTGGGCTGATGTTTATAGCTCTTCCGACCCAAACAAAAAATTTGAAAATTTCATGACTCAACTAGGCTATCTTTTTGAAGTTTCCTGCCAGATGGTATTTTCAAGTAGAAAACCAAGCCGCAAGGCAAAAAAAATGTCCTTGGATAAATCAAGATTTTCTTGATCACAAGGCCAGGCTTAGGGACTGTTTTGACGTCTGGAGAAAGTTTAAAACAACAAAGTAATATACAACAGATGTAAAAAACCGTACAGGGACAAAATAAAAAAATGCAAAATCTAACCATGTTTTAAGGAGACTGACTCTGTCGGAGAACAGGTCTGCTGAAGCATGGACAATTATCAACGAATCCAGAGGAGCAGTTAAAACTTGATCTCGAAGGGACCTGTTTGACAGATCCTAAAGAGGTGGGTGATGCTTTCTGCTCATTTTTCACAAATGTTGCAACCTCAATTCATTCGGAGTTGGGAACTAAATAATTCAAGTTTTCTCTCACTTCAAAACCATCAACAAAGCTGAAACTATCAAAATCATCAAACAGATGAAAAACAGTCCATCCTGCGGTGTTGACGGTATCTCTATGAGAACCACCAGGTACTGTGGGGAGGAACTGGCAGAACCCCTCACCCACATCATTAATTGCTCCCTGGAAAATGGGATCGTTGCTGATGTTTTCAAAATCTCGAAAATCAAACCTATTTAAAAAAGGCAATGATCAGGAAAGGTACAACTATCGTCCAATCTCACTCTTGCCCGCAGTTTCAAAGGTTCTCGAGAGAGTGGTATCCCCTACGTCCAGCTGTTTTCATTCCTCGAAACAAATTCTCTTTTCTTCCAAAGACAATTCGGTTTCAGAAAAAATCTCTCAACAAAATCAGCTCTCATCCAATTTGTCACAGACTGGTTGGACACCTTGGATGGGGGGGGGGGGGCAGTCTCGTCGGATGCTTTGCCGATTTATCTAAAGCATTCTACTGTGTGTACCCCGCTATCCTATCCGAAAAAATTGCCTGTCTCGGCGTGCGTGGAGTGGCATTCCAGTGGCTCCAGTCATACATGCAGGGCAGGACCCAAACCACAAAGATAGAACTTTTCCAAAAATCCGGAACCAAGTTCTCAGTTCTGTCCGATGTGCATGAGGTGAGGTATGGAGTGCCGCAAGGATCAATCCTGGGCCCCCTCCTCTTCGTCATGTACATCAATATGACATCCAAAACTTCATCTCTTCTGATGATTTGATTGTGTACCCGGATGATACCACTCTTCTCACGAGGAACCTGGATCCCCAGGATCTGGAAATAGACTCCCTCATTAAAATCAACACCCTTGCTCAGTACTTCTCTGACAACAAACTCTCTCTCAACCCGGACAAAACCAATTACCTATTCATACAAACTAATCAGAGAAGAAACCTTTCAACTTTTCATCCTCACCTGTCGGTTGGAGATACCCAGCTGACAGAGTTGAGTTCTTCAAAATTCCTCGGGGTGATTTTGGACGATGGTCTTAATTGGAACGAACATGTGAAGAATCTCAGTAAGAAGCTATCAGCAGGCCTGTTCGTCCTAAGAAACATCGTCAATCTCGCCAATCCATCTTGGTCTAAATTAGTATACTTTAGTTTAATTGAATCGCACATCAGCTACTCCATCATTCTGTGGGGTAAATCATCAAAACAGAATTTGGATATAGTTTTATAACTGCAAAAAAGAGCTGTAAGATACATGTCTAGATTAAGAGCTAGAGATCACTGTGCATGAATTGCCTTCACTGTGCCTGAGATCACTGTGCCTGTGCTGTGAATTGCCTTCAAACAACTCAACATCTTAACTGTTCCTAGCTTATATATCTACGAGGTAATAATTATCGTATGGCTTTTAGTGGAGGGAGATCAGCAATTAACTGATAGTTCTCCTCGCCTGAAATGCCTGCACTTTTTTGTTTTCTATGCAGGTGGACCAACGGCTTAACGTGACTTCCAAACCACGGGAGCGGCCTAACGATCTTTTTGTACCCGAGCCGGGAGTTGAACCCGGGCCCGCTGGGTGATAACCCAGAGCTCTACCACTGAGCTACGGCCGCTGCCGTAATCTTAGTGAATCCCCCAAACAGAGAAGAAAAAAATCTACGAGGTAATCATGTACGTTAAGAAATCTAACCAACTCTCTTACAATCCTCCTCACAACTATAATACAAGACATAGACACAATAGAACTGCCATTTTTCACAACCTGTCACTGTTTGAGAGCAAACCAAACTTTATAGGACCAAAACTTTTTCAAAAACTTCCAGCCGACATTAAAGACATCACAGACCTTCGAAAATTTAAATCCAAACTCAAACAATATCTCACATCAAAATGTTTTTACTCCATTGAGAATTACTTGGAGAATACCTAGCCTAACCTAACTTAGTCTTAAGTAAACCTATTCCTATCCCTTGGCTGTTGCTGAAGAGGATTTTGACTGGTCCCATACCTAACATCGGGTCAACGGGACGACACCGGAGGTAAAAAAGGTACTCTACAAAAAATTTTCATTTTATCTTAAATTTTTTCCTTTGAAATATTTCTTACAAGGAAACTAGCACGTTATCGTGGGTTAATACGGCTACCAGCTCTACCAGCTCAGTAGCAGAAGACCAATATGAGTAGAGATAATTAAGTTCACATGTATTTGAAAGTTAAAAGGAAAACAAAATAAAGGCTTAAAATTGTTTCACTTAGTAGGCCAAATCACCCGAGATGTATTTTAATTTTCTTATACATTTGAAACTCGAGCAAAACGATCTATTGGTTATATACTTGCTAGAATGATATATTACTAATATTTTGTAAATATTAAATCTGTCCTTTTAGCTAAAGTAGGCCTCATTGACCATAATAATTTTGAGCTCCAGTAGGCCTACCTAACTCACCTTTTGGGGTAACGGCAACCAAATCTTTAAATGCTTTAATTAGTACAAAAATACTAGAATTATTGCTTGTTTGGTAAAAAAAGTTGGATAGAGGGGTTTTCTTAAAAGTAAAATTTAAAGGTTAACATTTATACTGTATACTATTATAAAATAGTTTTATATAAGCAATATTTGCTAATTAACCCAGTAAGAACAAAATGTGAAAATCACGTTTTTTCACGTGAAAAATGTAAAAACTATGTAATAGTGAAAAGAATAATATTTTTTCACGTGAAAATTACGTGAGAAATGTAAATGTGAAAAAGGTGAAAATGAGAATATTTTTTCACGTCAAAATTACATGAAAAATGTGAAGGTGAAAAATGGTGAAAAGAAGAAATTTTTTTCACGTAAAAATAACGTTAAAATGTAAATGACAAAAACTGATGAAAAATAAATAATTTTTACGTGAAAATTGTGTGAAAAATGTCAAATGAGGAAAAAGGTGAATAATAGAATAAACTTATTTCTCATATAAAAACTAAGTGACAAAAGATAAATAAAAAATGGGTAAACGAGGGAGTATTTTTTCATTTAAAAAATTTATTATAAAAAAATATGATAAAAAATTGAGTTTCAAATTTTATTTTACTTTTGAGTTATTGTTAATTTTATTTGACTGTCCAAGTATCAGATTTACATATGTAGAGCCATTGTCTAATTATAGCCTTATAAATAACAATTTGAATTTAAATTTGTGGTATCAACAATTTATAATTATTTTTTCTTAGAGTTTACATTCTTCCAACAGTATGTAATTTTATGTGTTGGTTATACTAATTTTAATAACACTTTAAATATTTAATATGCAATAATAAATATATTTATAAAAGATTTTAAAATAATTTAAAAATAATAACAAACACTAGTTATATATCAAATTGGGTCAAAGTTTTAATTTTGACTTAAAGTGCAAGGAAGGTTGAGTATTAAATGTATAAGTTGTAATTTAAATCCGGAGCACATTAGGAGCTTTTTCATTTCGCCTAATTAAATTTATTAACGGTGAAAAACCATTTTACAGACAAGAAAAACCAAATACTTTACTACCTTAAAACTAAAACTAGAAAAGAAGTAGCCTACTAGTCTATATATGAAAAGGAAGCATCACATATGAGCTATAAATTAAGTCATAGCTTAATTAATAAATAAATTATGTAACAAGACAATAAAATAGTAGTCTAATAATAATTTAGCCAAAATTAAACAACAAAAAACAAGTCAAAAATCGAAAATGTACAATATTTGAATCAGCAGGTATCATTTAGGCAAATGATGTTCTTGATTTCAGTAACCAAAGTTGAACACTAACATTCAAAGATTTTACGGTATTGAGATACAATATGAGCAAATGCATGAAAACATAAAAAAATAATAGTACAAACTTTGAAAAGTTCGGCAAGCAAATTGAATGATAAAAGCAAATAGACTAGGCCTAATATTGTATGAAATTATTGTGATTTTTTAGCCTACTGTAAAATCATGGCTCTATAAAAAAGGACTATAAAAGGAGTGTATTATGACAAAATCTCAACATCTGAAATAAACGTTAGGCCCACTTCACTCGGGCTGTGTGAGCAATATCGTAGCAGGCATGTCAAGCAGAACACGTTGCGTGGATTTAAGGCACCAAGAGTCGTGAAATGCAGCAGCAGCGGTCAAACCGGAGGAAAGCGAAGGATAAAATAACTCTTACAACATTTGAATCAGCAATTATTGCTTCCACTGCCTTATTACGTTTCACGATACTCATTTTTTTAGTTGATTAAAATTGGGAAAATTATATGAACATTGAGTAGGCTACTGTATTGTGTATTTTCTTTAATTCTATTTAACTTACTCTACAACAATTTTTACATTTTCTCTTTAAATTTTTCCTTTGAAATATTTCTTACAGGGAAACTAGCACGTTATCGTGGGCTAAAACGGCTACCAGCTCTACCACCTCAGTAGCAAAAGACCAATATGAGTAAAGAGAATTATTAGCCTAAGATCACATGTATTTGGAAGTTAAAAGGAAACCAAAGGAAAGGCTTCTTAAAATTGTCTCACTTATTAAATCACCCGAGATGTATTTCATTTTCTTATAAATTTTAAACTCGAGCAAAACGATCTATTGGTTATAAACTTGCTAGACTGATATGTTACTAATATTTTGTAAATATTAAATCTGCCCTTTTAGCTAAAGTAGGCCTAATTGTCCATAATAATTTTGAGTTTCCGTAGGCCTATATCTTACCTTTTGGGGCATCGGCAACCAAACCCTTAAATGCTTTAACTTAGCACAAATATACTACTAGCACATAATACTAGAATTATTGCTTGTTTAGTAAAAAAGAGTTGGATAAAGGGGGTTTCTTAAAGTTAAAGTTAAAGGTTACCATTTATACTCTAGAATATTATAAAATAGTTTTATATAAACAATATTTGCTAATTAACCCAGTCAGCACAAAATGAAATTTCACTTTTTTTCAAGTGAAAAATGTGAAAATTATGTAAAAGTAAAAAGAAAAATATTTTTCCACTTGAAAATTACGTGAAAAATGTAAATGTGAAAAAGGTGAAAATGAGAATACCGTATTTTTTCACATCAAAATTACGTGAAAAATGTGAAGGTAAAAAAATTTGAAAAGATGAATATTTTTTCACGTGAAAATTACGTGAAAAATGTAAATGTGAAAAGAAGAATATTTTTTCACGTAAAAATTACGTAAAAAATGTAACAACTGATGAAAATGTAAAATCACTAATGGGAATGTAAAAATCACTTACGTTAAAAACTGGTGAAAAATAAGTACTATTATTTTTACGTGAAAATTGTGTGAAAAATGTCAAATGAGAAAAAAAGGTAAATAATAAAATTTTTCTCATGTAAAAATTATGTGACAAAAGATAAATCTAAAAACGGGTAAACGAGAGAGTATTTTTTCATTTAAAAAATGTATAATTAAAAATTGATTTTCAAATTTTATTTTACTTTTTAGTTATTGTTAATTTTATTTGACTGTCGAAGTATCCGATTTACATATGTAGAGACATTGTCTAATTATAGCTTTATAAATAACAATTTGAATTTAAATCAACAATTTATATCAATTGTAGTATCAACAATTTATAATAATTTTTTCTTAACCTTTACATTCTTCTTACAGTATGTAATTTCATGTGTTGGTTATACTACCTTTAATAACACAAATATTTAATTCGCAATAGTAAATATATTTATAAAAGATTTTAAAATGATTACTATTAACAAATACTAGTTATTTCATATTGGGTCAGTTTTAATTTTGAAGTGCAAGGAAGGTTGAGTATTAAATGTATAAGTAGTAATTTAAATCTACTTCAGGTACAATTAAAGTTGCTGAGGGGGCTAAGGCGCTAGGTCACTAGAAGTAGGGTTGTAGGTACAAATCCTGGTGTGGATAGGAAAATGTTGTCCAACTTTATTTACATTTTTGAAATGTATTGGTTAGAAAAAGCATTCATTTACAAATTTTGTTGAACAAATTGTAAAATGTTCAGTAAAACATAAGTTAAAAAGGTAAAAATTAAGTAAAACAAAAACGTCACTTTCAAGTCTTTTTCACGTGAAATTTAGTGACCTCTTCACGACATTTTCGCGTGAAAGAATGGTGAAATTTACATCTTTTTTACATAATAATAACGTGACAAATGTAAAAATAAAACGAGAATTTCACTTGATTTTTACGTTTTTGTGCTATATGGGATAGAGCTTAAAAACACACCTTAATGGCACAAGGCATAACACTTCAACTTATGCTTACAAAAACCAATGCCCCAACTTATCAGGTTACTTCCACAGCCAAGGTTTAATAATACGAAGCAACTAGCTAAAAGCGCGACTCCTGTGATAGTCGCTCCAGCACTGGTAGTGTTGTTTCAAGTGGAACCGTTGACCTTGACACGACTGAGACTGTAAGACTGACCTGGCTAGCGACTGTTGTTGGCGACTGTAGCGAGTCTGGTCTAAGGGCAGACTCAGTTGCAGTCGCGGAGCGATTGGTGTCAGTTTTGTAGGCCTAGGTGTTAAGTTGTTAAATCGTAATTTCTTCAAAGGCATTCTTCGAATGTTATGTTTAGATCTAAATCAATGACATCCGACCAATATAATATGGTGAATAAATTACCAAAAACTACACCTACTTACAGCTGTACCTACACTAACAGGTGTTTAAAATGCTCAACCAAATCCCAATCTAATTAAAAATTTAAATTTTGGATTGCGCCCTTATTTTTTTATTCTCATCAATTTTTTGGGGAAACGGCTACAGACCAACTACAACAACAACCACAACTACAGACAACTACAGACCAAGCCCTATTAAACGACACCTGAAACTTGGAAATCGGATGAAAATTGTAGGAGGAGTTCCCATTACAAAAAAATCCTTAACTTATAAAAAAATACATATCTTAAAGTTGCCTTCTTGTCTACTTGAAAAATATGTCATATGTACCAACTTGTGGTGCAAATAATATTTCATTGATGTCTTCGGTCATTGACTTCCTCAACTGAAAGGTATTTTTTTGTTTTAGGCTACTTTTGCTTCAAACTCATGGAACATTTAAAACTCGCAATTCAGCAAACCATTGCACCAGAATCGCTGTAGGAAAATCGCTTCAGGGGCAATAACTCGATTAGCGACTGCCGCAACTACCGCTAATACTCCGCTCCTACCGCAAGATCTCTTTATGGGCAATGTGCCTTAAAATCTAAAGATTTTCTATTCTACCTTGATGTTTTAGTTGTGATACATCCCAAAAACATTTTAGTTAAACTTGATTTATTTACATAGGCTACGTCATTGCTTTTGTATAGTATATTTTTTAAATGTTGTAAGGAAATCAAACTTTATCTGTGACAAGGACAGAAATATTTTAATGGTTTATCTACAATTGTGATCTTGGCCTAATTCACATTGTTATTGTTATGTTTAACAACAATAAGAAATGTTGAGTATGGTGGATTCGTCTATCGGTTCACAGCTCTGTGTTGTGTGGTGTTTCGGGATGCACCATGACAGTGTCGGGAGCGTTGACTGGCTTGGTGTAGCACAGATGTCGCTCCGTCCGGGGGCGGTCGCCCACCGCCATCACCACCTTGTAGCACTCCGCTGGGGGGCAGCACTGCGGGTGAGGACCCGTCTGGCCCGGGAGTGTGCACTGCACTGACACAACAAGCTCAGTCACTTCTGGAGTGTAGAGTCTTGGAAAAGGTTCAACAAAAATGTATCCTTCAATTTTAGTTGTGAGACTTGTTTTCACATACATCACCAAAAGGTATCATTAAAAACAAAACCAAAACCTTTATTTCATTTTCTTTAATCAAAGTTCCAATTTTAGGCATTAGCCTTCATCAGGAACACAAAATACCAAGTAAATATAGTAATAAAATGATTTTGACATTATAAATTACAGATGGAGATTTTTTGAAGCAATTATATTTTTGTGGATAAGTAATATTTTGAAATGTTATATAAATTTAATCAATTATCTTAAGTCCGAATGGAGTTTTTTTATTTTAGGACAAGTTGATGGGCCTGATCAAGTTCTCTAATCACTCTATCTTGTGTGTTATTAGCAAATTTGCAAATTCTTTTTTATGAAATACGTTGTTGACAATTTTGAGACTGCTCTCTAGCACGAATGGCTACAAGCTTCCGTATATACGGGTGATTTACGTCATGCCTGTGGCCATTCAAGCATGCTCTTAGAGCTCTTGCAGTTTTACCAATATAATCCTTTGGGCAGTTGTTGCAGGAAAGTTAATCGTGGTATCGCCTATCTCAGGTTTTGCTGAGCTTAAGTTTTTTTATTCCACTCAATTTGGAATCTAATTACATTAAAAATTTTTCCATGATATTATGGCAGCCAAATAACCCTAATACAGGTGATTGCAATAACTATTTGTCAGGGTTGATTTTGTTATTAAATATTTATAAGTTACATTTTATAATACTGCTCATGACAACTCAGTATCATGAAAACTTAGAGACATTGCACTGGAACAACATATTCCCAGGGCCGTCGAGAGCCAGGCCAAGCCCTGAGTCTGCACTCATCCTGGGCCACGGGGGTCCAGGGGTCCTTCCCGGCAAATTTTGTAAAAAAAAGAACCCCAAACTCGCTTTTTTAGGCATCTCAGAAGTGTAACCAATTTCAAAGGAACCAAAAAATCACACCATTTGAGGCTGTTTATGGCCAGTCAGATTCAGAGGAAATAGTATTTCCTGATTAAGAAGTACATCCATCAGTAAACACACATGACTGTTTTCCCGGCCGTCTGTATAATTTGCAACTTATTACACTAGTACAAACACAGCCAAATAAAGAAATTTTAAAGAAAGTTTTTCATCTGCGTGATGTTTAGAAAATCTATATTTACTGTGTGATTCTATTCCTTAGAAGTTGATACTAATATTTCTAAAAAGCCTAAAATTTTCAAAAAATAAAATAAAAATCCTCTTTTCGTCCCAGGCTCTCTCTGAGCCCGGGCCCATATTTCAGACTTGGCTGTCATACCCTCTCGACTGCCCTGCATATTCCAAACAGTTTTTAGAAAAAGGCTACAACCACCACTGAGTGTTTTAATAATAAAAAAGAATCGTATTTCTATAAAATTATTCATAAGTTAATTCTTTTCTTGCTTGATATTACTATAGAACCAAACAGATGTAACTTACCAATTCCATTTCAACGGCACAATCTTTTGTATTTCCATTTACCACGAAGTGGATCGAGATTATAAACATTACAACACCTGTTGCTAGAGCCATGATACTCACAGTGTTCCAGTATATGCAGACTCAACTGATACATGATCTCCTTATATGCTATATACAGTATGTGTAGCTTAGTTACTAACTATCAATGGTGCAATTCAAGTAAAATAATATTTTATGCCTTATAATCAATAGAACCTTGAAATTAATACTTATACATTTAATGCTATCTTTTATTTTAAAACAAACAATGCCTCCTAATGTTGCAAATTAATGTTAAAGAAATATTGCTGTCAAGAAATTAGCTACCAATTAAACATGTCCCATAAACTATCTGTGCGCCACAATATTAATGGAGAAAAAAAAATTATTGTATCATTTGAGTTTAATAAAGTAAACCATTTCCGTCTGTGACTTAAAACAGTTGATGGCACCTTGTTGTTGTTGAAATGTGGCTTCCACGGCAAATTAATCAGTAACACTTCCGTGAATACCTGGAGCTGAAAAGCACAATGACAAAAACCTCAGCTCCCACCCCTGATAATAACCTGCAGAACAGAGTCAAGACAGTGCATCCTTGTTACCCTACTTCTCAAATTTTCATGCCAGTTATACAGTGTGTAAATTAAGTGTGAAAACAAACTTTATTTTTTTTTATTTAAAGAGAGAGAAAAATTATGCTTGTTTCACTGACTGTGAAAATAATTTCTAGACTATCTGATATCAAAAATGTCCCTAAGGGAGTTGGGGGTGGAGCTATCTTTTTTTAAAAACATCATCAACCCCTATCAAGTAAAATATCATTGTAAAGAACTTTTAAACCACCGTGTGGGCTGTAAATAGATAACCCGTTAAAAATGTAAATGGCAGGCGATCAAACTTTATATTAAAAATGTTTTATAGATGAAACATATCAAATATTAAATCAAACAAATAAAATTTTGAAAATGTAATAATAACTTTGTAACCCTTTGAGGTCGGGTTTACGGCAAATCACACAGAGTGTGAAGGCCTGTAAATTGATTCACAGTAAGACCAATGATTGTTTTTAAACTTCTGCTGGGGACGTCCCAAGAGGAAGCATTGAAACATATTCAAAGTGAAAAGCATACCTCACCCTTACATCAGGTACATCCATTGACATCCCAAAGACTACAGAAACTGATGAATATTATTCTGATCAGTTTAACGAAAACAGGACCTCAAAGGGTTGAATATACATCAGTAGTTTCAATTTTTTTTCCTACCACTGCATGGAAATAATTGCATTGCCACACCTGTTCATGCCACCCCTATGCAAAACAGTTCATTTCCGGTTTCCGTTTCTTTCCCACTCTAGAGCGGCAATGATTCTTTACCGCACGCTAGATCAAACAGAAATTTTAAATCAGCTGTTATTACAAACCATGCTTCAGCTGTTATTCATTGTTGTCATTTAGTAATTGCTTCTTTTTTAGTTTGAGGTTATGTTTGATAGTTAACATTATGTTCCAACAGAAACAAATAAAAAATAATCTAAATGACTTTTTTTATTCAACAAAACATGTAATATGTAACAATTATGTTGGTAGGAAAAATCTTGTGTGTATTACGAGCTCTCGAATTGTTTGGCCGCACACAGCTGACGCTTCGTGCGGCAATCTACAATTTTCGAGTGGCAATGACGTACTTTACGCTCTTATTACACAAATAGCTATTTTCGTACTTTCAATTTTAACGAAAAGTTTGATTGCCTGCCATTTTTTAACAAACTATCCACTTGTAAAATTTGTGACCATCATATGCTTTTTATAGAACAACTATTTCCTACTTCACAGGGGTTGCTATTTAAAAAATAAAATAAAAATAAAAAAATTGTGTAAAAAAGCCGAGAACTTTCGTTAACAGTTAATGCAGTATGTCTCTTTTGCATACTTAGTTTACACCTGTATACTGCACCATAAGTATATAGATTGGTATACATTGGTGATATTTTTCAATTCTGAGTCAATCTACTGCTTGGTTGATAAGCAAAATAATCATAATACTATTGTATTGTTATTTTAAACTAAACAAATTGTTTTAAATTATTCTTGCTTTAAGGGAAATGGGCACATTAAATGAATTATAAGAAATATAGACTACGGTTCAAGTTTATTTGATTTATTCACAACATATATTTCAAATTAACTGTGTTATCATGCATCTTCTGAACCAAAGAGGAAGGGCTTTTTTGGAATAGATAGTGGCATAGTCTTCAGTTCAAGACCAAGACTTCGTATGTATGGTATTTGATTTCTTGTCCTCCATATGGGATGTAAAGGCAACCATGGCTTGGTTGGATCTGAAAATTCAAGAAAATTAATAATCTTTAAAACTTTGACGATGGTCAACTTAAGTCTATAAAAAAATGCTTAAGCTTCATATAATTTAATTTATTTTGATATGTTGTTCTGTGTTATCACATCTAATTCTTTTAGAACACATTATCATAGAAATTAAACTTATGCCATGTGTGTATTAACATTTTTGTAGTGGAATATAAATAGTTAAAAGTTCTCTAATTCAAAATTTTCTTTAATTAGAAGATTTCTTTTGGTCCCTGTATAACTTATTAGATACATTGTAAAGAATTTTATTTAACTTTTAGTTATCTTATGATTGCCCCCCCCCACAAGTTTAAAAATATTTTTTGCTTACATATTTTTCTTACTGATTTAAATTGTCAGAAAATCCTAATATATCTCACAATTTGGTTGTTTATTCTTTAAGTGCCTCCACTGAACGCTATGAAAGCAACTAATACAAAACCTAACCAACAAATACCAATCAAACATTTTACATTTAAGTTACAAAATGCCTGTCTAGTGTCTGTTTTTAATCTGAAGCAAGCATGTAATTTGTTTGCTTTTGAATTGTTTTATCTTAGCTTCAGTTAATTATAAATACCCCCGTCGCAGCAGACCTGCGTACTCAGCGAATTTCCAAATTAGTAGTATTAATTTTGACCAGATAAACCTGTAAACCAAAAATCATCACAAGCTCATAAATATGGAAATAAATGCAGGTATGCTGCCATGGGGAAAGTAGGTTTTTAGCATTAAAAAAAAATAATTTTGACCATATGAAGCCATACACTAAATTTCATCAATATCTGTCCATTGCTAAAGGAGTTTGCCTATTCTCCATATGATTAACATGGGAAAAGATTATGCAGGTTTGCTGCCATGTTAAGCATAAAAACCAAGATTTTTTACCATAAATGGATTAATCTCAACCAAATGAAGCTAAATTCCAAGTTTCATCCAAAAACATTGGTTAATAAGTGAAATATTAACACATCCTTATTCTCCATGAGATTAACATTGGAGCCTCAAAATACAACGTACTGTCTTTAGACTTTGTAATATCTCGGTAACCAATGGAGATAGAGCAAAGCTTCAAAATGCTTAACTGTGTGTTTTTTTGAGCTAAATCCAATGGTCAAAATAAAAATTTGAAATTTTTAAAAATTACATATGAAAAATGCAAAAAACCCATTTTTGGGGTACAAAACCCCCCAAAACTACCCCTTCCGATAGGTCGATATGTCTGGTTTACGAACTCATCCGAATAAACGTAGGATTACACATCTCTACCAAATTTGGTGTCGATCGGACCATTTTTACGAGAGTTATCGTGCCTAGGGACACATACATATATATATATATATATATATATATATATATATATATATATATATATATATATATATATATATATATATAAAATTTTTGATGACTATTATTTTTGGTCTCTAGGCACCTAAAAACGAAAAAGTAACATGGTCCCGGGCTTAGGTCTTACCATGAGACCTACGGTAATAGCTTATTCCCTATTTAAAATTCGCTAAAACAAAAAACCTCACTATATTTTCCTACTATACTAACCCACTTTATTTTTAAGGTTAATGTACAGTAAAGAAGTACTTGATTAAGTGAGCTACGATCAAGTTAGATGGATGAAATTTCACAAAATGTTATTGACAATAATGATGCTGATGATATTCACTGTGGGTCTGAAATAATTTATTGCAGAATTTAATCAAGTGGTTGATTTAAATCAAGAGATTTAATTATATCAAGATTTTCATGTTGTATAAACATCTTGAACATCGCTTACTCTGGTGTGTAATTCTAACTATTACCGATATAATTGTCATAGTATAGTACATCAATTTACTAACAAGGTTTATATAAAACGTTTTGCTAGTCCCGTAGATGTGTGGGAAGATCACACAAAATGACGGCATTTCTGAACTTAAATTGAGATTTGATTGGTCAGTGTTTTTAGTTTATCAGGTAGCGTTCATCGTCAGACCAAGGTAAGTAGAAAAAGCATGATTTTTACTTAAAACAGAGGTTTGTAAAAAATGAAGTCATTTTTCCAAGAGGGGGGGGGGGGGGGGTCAGACAAATTATGATGGTATGGTGGTTTTAGGGGGGGAGGGTCCAAAAATGGCCAAAAAGCGATGACGTAATTTATGGACGGCCCCTAAGGGCAGAGAGGGGTGAAATTTGTCCACGATTTGCCCCCTCCTCAGCCCAGTTCTGGATCTGACCCTCCTAACCTGCCAATTGATCATTTAAAAAGTTGTGTGACTGGTATATAATGAATATTACTGTGTTGTGAATATGTTTTGTTTCACCTTTTTTTACCATAAATTTTTCGTTTTGTTATTGACAGGTGTGTTTCTAATTTTACTAAAGCTTTTGCATCATGCATTTTTTAATCTTTATGCACTGATAAAAAGGGTTACCTACAAATAGTCAATTCAATTTTTTGTAGGGACACATGCTTGTTATTGCTGAGGAGATTTTTCAATATTTAGTGATAATATTTTGTTATAAAAGCTGTGCAGACAAGCTTAGTTATCCAAATAAATATAACACTGGTATTTTTATTCCATTTTACAGATATGATGACTTGATTTTATTGTGTATGTTTAACCTCTAGTTCAAAACGTACCTTTCCAGGAGTGAGTGTTCCGTCATGCATGGTCCTGCCCATGTAGAGGTTCTCTCCATCTGACGTTTGTCCGACGACTATAGCCTCCGGAGGGACTCTTCCGTCCCGGTCCTCTGCCCAAGCGCAGTGGTGGCTTACCAGCACCTGGTCAAGAGAAATGCAGGCCGTCAACATTAAATACGATTTATAATTCTGTTGGTGTACAAAAACGTTTTAACACTATGGAACATGAACGTATTGAAAAAATTCATATCAAAGAAACCCTGAGGAAGCCAGGTGCTTATCATAAATCAATCTCAGAATAAAAAAAAAATATTTTTCCTTTTGATCTCTCAATTTCTAGAAAATTTGAACTGATAAGCAAAACAATATGAGAGTTGTACGGGCTGAAGTATCCTTTCCAAAATAAAAGCAAAAAATCTCTTCAGCATGAATAGTCATTTTCCTCTTTAGGATTCATTATTCTGAAAGTAGTACCGGTATGGGTGAACAAAACTCCAGAAATTCACTCTCATAGTATCCCCACAGCTTTCACCGACCAATCTCACCTCAAACTGATGGACATGGTGCTCTCTGCCACCCCATGGTATGTAGGCCTTGTGGTGAGAGGGCGCCACATTGGCTGGCAGCAAGTCACCCTCACATTACCCCCCAGAGCTGTCATCGACCACTCTCACCTCAAACTGATGGACATGGTGCTCTCTGCCACCCCAGGGTACGTAGGCCTTGTGGTGAGAGGGCGCCACCTTGGCTGGCAGCAAGTCACCCTCACAATACCCCCCAGAGCTGTCATCGACCAATCTCACCTTAAACTGATGGACATGGTGCTCTCTGCCACCCCAGGGTACGTAGGCCTTGTGGTGAGAGGGCGCCACCTTGGCTGGCAGCAAGTCACCCTCACAATACCCCCCAGAGCTGTCATCGACCAATCTCACCTCAAACTGATGGACATGGTGCTCTCTGCCACCCCAGGGTACGTAGGCCTTGTGGTGAGAGGGCGCCACCTTGGCTGGCAGCAAGTCACCCTCACAATACCCCCCAGAGCTGTCATCGACCATTCTCACCTCAAACTGATGGACATGGTGCTCTCTGCCACCCCAGGGTACATAGGCCTTGTGGTGAGAGGGTGCCACCTTGGCTGGCAGCAAGTCACCCTCACAATACCCCCCAGAGCTGTCATCGACCACTCTCACCTCAAACTGATGTACATGGTGCTCTCTGCCGCCCCAGGGTACGTAGGCCTTGTGATGAGAGGGCGCCACCTTGGCTGGCAGCAAGTCACCCTCACAATACCCCCCAGAGCTGTCATCGACCACTCTCACCTCAAACTGATGTACATGGTGCTCTCTGCCGCCCCAGGGTACGTAGGCCTTGTGGTGAGAGGGAGCCACCTTGGCTGGCAGCAAGTCGCCCTCGTAGTATGCTCGCCCCGCATACAGCGGACCTCCATCCTTGTCCCGCCCCGCGTGCACTGCATGGTATGGAATCTGTCCCGCCTCACAGTGAATCCAGTGAAACTCTCCTTGGCAATGGGTTGGTCGTTCCCAGCGGTACCATCCATAGCCTATGCCAATAAAATGATTAAACTGCAAAATTGGTGCATATTACATTACTAAGTTCATTCCTTAAAAATGTGCAAAGTAAATAATTGAAAAAGTATTTTTGTTCAAATAATTGAGTCTCACTTCAAGAAGAATAGAGTCAAAAGCGAAATATTTTTATAGGCTATTTATTTATCTTAAATTGTAAATTTTTTACCAGTTATTAGAACATTTCCTGATGGAATTGTGGATATGGAAATTTTGTGTCCACGGCAAATTTTTAAGAAAGAAAATAACTACTTTTTTGTTTTTTTGACACGCCTACTTACTGAATGTTTTGAAGTGGCGTCTTTCTGAACCTTGTTATTAAAAAAAAAAAAAAAAAAAAAAAAAAAAAAAAAAAAATAGAAATACATAAGTAAACAAACAAATAACATCAAACCAAGCCTAGAATATGTTTCTTGTTTTCAGGTTTACTTGAGTTTATGCAAGCCGAGTGCCTGAATATGACTGAGTCAAAATTGCCATAAACCTGAAGATCTTTTATGTTAAAAGCAAAAATTCAAAATATTAGCTATCACTCCTAAAACATGTATTTTAAGGAGATATTGTGAACCTATTATTGTCTAGATATTATTACTGTACTTAAATTTGTCCAACTCTGTAAATTTAGGAAAATTGACTGATCATCAATGGTGCTATCTCATTGAAGATTATTTTTGTAATTTTAGGATGCTTGGATTTTTAATGTAAATTTCCTTTTACCTGTCTAAGGCTTTTGAGTAAATATCCTGAAAAAATCATAACAAAATATGTTATGACTTTAGGAGTTCATAAGTAAGGAAAAGAAAATATCAAATTTATTGATGTAGTCATAAATTTGCCTAATATGAAACTTATTTGTATATGTAAATATGACCACAGGTAAATGAAATTGAAATATGTACACCCTTTGTTAGAAAAAACAATAAATAAAAAACACTTTTGAATCTTTTCTTTAATTGATGTTGTTTTCTAGAATTAGGTTTAAAAATAAATTTGAAGTGTTGACAATTTCCACACAGTTTTTAGAAGGGGATTTCCAACCGATAAGACAGTGTTATCTATATGCCAGTGACTGTACTTTGTGACCTTGAGAAAGCTTACACTTGTGTGTGTAACAATTAGGCTTAACAACGTTCTACTTCCATCTGCATACAGAAACAGAAAGTTGCAAATAACGACAATGGATGAAGGTTAAAGTTTTATTTAGTACTTTAAATGAACATGAACACAGTTATTACTCCATATAGGATTAAATTGTTTGTTAATACTGGTGAAGTGTTCAATAGGTAAAATAAACTTTGTTACTGCCTCACTTTTACTTCAGCTTTGTCAGAAAGGGAATAAAAGTGTTAATGTCAGAATTAGTTAGAGACAAGGTAAATTATGTATGATCAAGCTGATATTATAAAGTAACAAAGCTATGAAACACATATGACTCATCTGTCAATCATATTTGTCGTAAACTATGTACAGATAGAGTCAATTGTCTTAAATAGTGATATGGTGATATGAGGTCGATGTTAGTTCTCTAAATGGAAATGTACGTTTTCTAAATGTTTGTCTGCTATTCAGTCGACCCTCTTCTAATCAGAGAGCTTTTAAATTGGATATATTTCATATAATATAAATCAATTGTATTTTGTTATATTCCTTTCAAAATTTCCTAAATAATGGTTCTATGTTTATTTTATTCAAACTCAATAATCCTTTTTTTAAATAAGAAATGTATTAAAAAACAATGAAAATTTTCTATTTTTTAATTGTTAGGAAAACAGGTCTATTTATTGTCCATCCTATACTGTTCTTAGCTTGCAAACTAATCTACCTCTGAATACTTTGGAAAACTGCATTTCAGCCAAGGTTAGAGAAAAAAGGTGCAGTAAAAATTACAAACAGTTTATTTGAACTTTAAAACACTGTAAAGAAAGTTTTGACCAAATAATAAAATAAATAACAAAAAATAATTGTAATTGGGTAGTTTATTGACATGACAGCTGAATTTCCATGTTGTACTATAATGACTTATCCACTTGAGCCTTACCTTGGTTGGGAGGGGTCCAGGGAGGGTAACCTTGTCCTTGGTTGTAGCCGTACTCGTAACCTGGTTACAATTATATATGTTTATTGGTTAAAAAATGGCTAGTGTAATTTGGATGTTCACATTTTAAAGTTTATATTATAACTTCAAGCTGTGAACATACATACATGAATAATATCAGGCATTGGGCATCCGGCTAGCCTAACGGTTAGCGTCTTGTACTTTGGTTCAAGAGGTGACGTGTTCTATTCTATGGGTGGCCAACAAAATTTGATGGGTTTGGACTGCTTTGACAAAAAGCGTTTGTGTGTACATAGTACAATATCTCCTTAGCAAAATGCCTCTGGCGTAGATTTGAGCAAAAAAGAAGATATTTTTGGGTTCAAAGGGTATGACCTGGGGGTACTGTGGGTACAGGGTTGTTCCTGGATTGCTAGCTCGCTAGCTGCATGAACAACACGCGGTCAGCCCCACCACTGTGGGTCCCCCCCACTACAAGGGGCGCAACCACCACTGTTTGTATACTCCCATTATAAAACACCTCAATTCTGTTGCCGGCCTGATTTTTTTTGTCATCAAAATGAATATTAGTAAATGGTACATGACTATTGCAGATTACAATTATCGCTTCCAACACAAAAAAAAAGAATTGAGAAAATCATCTATGAATCTTTTTAACACGTTTTACATGTTTTTTCTAGGGAAAATACAGTAGAAAAGTACTTCGCTGTAGTTATCAATAATTGCTTGTTTGCTCCAAATTATTTTTTTTAACAATAAAATGCATTTCTGATTTCTTAAACTGCCTCAAAAATAGGGCCCTTTTTAATCTCGTTTAGCAGTACTGTGTTATAAGTAAAACTGGAACAGATTTTAAATCAAGTTAATGTGAACTGAACATAGAATTATTTGTAAAAACTGAATACAATCCAAGAGTATACATCTTTGCTTTATAACAAGTTGTTTGTTTGACAACACCGTTGGTTTATATCCCTGATTCCCAATGGAGTGTAGGCAATGTTGTGATTTGCCTCAGGTTTCCTAGGTCAGAAATAAATTGGGTAAACATTTAACAACTGAAAGGCAGATAAGGTTCAGATTGAATTTACGTTGAACAATTATGAACAATCATTTTCATAACTGGGTGGTTAAATAATATTTACAGTTAATGATTCATCTAGTTTGAATGCTTTCACATTCAGGTTCCATGTGCAATAAGTTAGTTACGGTACATGGAACCCTGGGTAGTTAAATGTTAATGGTTCATTGTTTGTCTTAAAAACAGCCAACAATAGCTATGAATTTATAATATGGAAATTTATGTTAATTTATGATTAACTGTACTCCAATGCAATAATATCTCTTCAGAACACCTTGTGAGGTTTTGGCACACCTAAATTGACAAACACGATTAGGGGTATTAAATAAATCATTAATTTACAAGAATAACAATACAAACTGTTATAAACTGTGGTATGTCTTACAACATTCCTAAATAAAAAGTACGGTAAAAAATTCTCTTGACTCTTACTTTTTATCTTTGTTATGATATAAAGTATAAGAAGTAAATTACAATATTTTTAGGAAGATCTCAGCTTTTTCATGCTTTAAAGACAATAAAGCTCTTGATTCTTAATTCTCCCTTTCATAATATTTAAATAACTTCTTGATTAGCATTATACGTGCTAACAATTATGCACATTATAATTAAGCAATTATGCACATAATATTTAAGTAAAAATGTATAAAACCTACAAATATTTATGATTTACTCATAAAATTTAAATGAGATTTGTTGCTAACCAAGACTACTAATACCATTCTATCATACAAGTGATTCATTGTTTCTTGTTCAAACAGTTTTACATCTGTAACACAAAGCATATGTGAACAATAACAGTAAGACAGAGGAGTTTACCTGACATGTTTGTTGTATGGTGCGGGAGAGTCGAATGCAGCCAACGCCTGATCCGTTGCTCTTGTACACCTGTTATCTACAGCTGATAACACCTGACGGAGATGTGTGTGTGCGGATGACTCACTCGTGTTTCGTCAATTAAGCCTCATTCACACCTCCGTTCTGATTACTAAAACCTCTTCAAAATGCATGACAACAGATCCATTTCTACGTATACTTTAAAAAAACCTTCTTTCTTGGAAGTATAAATGGCTTACATGTTACAAGATCGATAATTTCCAATCAACAAACAACAGGGAAATCTACCTAAGTGGTTTAATCTTTATACCTTTTGATAAAGCTTTATGCGTAAGAAAATTGCAGTCTATGGGCTAGGCCTTACTTATTTTTTACTGCTTTAAATGTGGCTAAGCTGAATTAAAACTTTAAATACTTTCTAAATTATATAAGAAGATATATTTAAAACAATATTTGAAAATGCATTTTCCATCATTTGTAATGGACAAGATAATATATATATATATACTTTAACTTTATGTTATTTACAAAATAAATGGTTCCTTCATTATGTTTTAATTTAATTATTATTTTATAATATTTGAAACAGATTTAAGAAAGCAAAATATAAAAAATAATAAAAGTTTTGTTTATTTCTATGGTACAAGTTACGCTTGATACTTTTTAAAGCACAGATCCCAAAATAATAAAAAAAAAAAAAAAAAAAAAAAAAAAAACATTGATAGTGTGTAATTACAATTCAGGTGAATACTTTTACATAACTGTGCCATCAATTAAATTTTAAATATGCAACAGGCCTAGGTATAAAGAGATAGATCTAGTTGACAAAAATAATAAAGCATAGAAAAGAGTTTTATCCTCAGAAAATTTAATTATGAAAATCTAGTATTTACTTTATTGGAATTTTACAAACTACCAACACTGATATGAAAAAATAAGGAGAAATTATACTTTTAATCAAAATAAGCTAACAAACTAAACTCCTAATTGGTGCTTCAAATCATGGTTGAATATGAACAGTGAAGGTAGAATGGGTGCAGGGGCGAACCCAGGATTCAATATGGGGGGGGGATATTTTTTACGGAGGGGTAACATCGGGGGGTTGGGGGGTGTGGAATACTCCCAAGAACACGGCGGGTCCGAGGGACCTTCCCCCCCTCTCCCGGAAAATTTTTGAATTTTTGAAGCCAAATGGATAGTTTTAGTAAATTTCAGAAGTTAAAAGTTAACTTTATGCAGACCTCTACTCTGTCAGAATTTTGAGAGAAACTAATGGGTTTTGAATATTAAATAAAGGGATAAGACTATTATTTAAACTTGGAAAAAATGTATTGACTTTATATAACGATGGGAAATCCAGTAAAACGTTATAGTCTAAAGTTTATTAAAACACCAAAATACATTACTCATCAAGAGGTAAATGCACGATTTATCTATGAGACACAGAATACAGTGTCAGAGTTATTTATATTATAAGGATAATATATAATTAATATGCGCAATAAATAATGTATTTCATTTCCAAAACTAAAATGACCTGTTTTGGATGTTATTTTACTGTTTTGTCTTTTTGAACTATGCAATTAAAACTCCTAACTTTATATAAGATGGTGTTTATATCACCAACTAATGTTTATAAAAGTCTGGCGTATGAAAAAAATATTTTTACCATTTGTCATAAAATATTTTTATTTTTTGAGCATATTTTTTCTCTAACATTTCGGGGGGGGGGGGGGATATATCCCCTTATCCACCCCCTGGGTTCGCCCCTGGATGGGTGTGATGTCTCGTGTTGTGTTGTTACTGACCAAGTCCTGCTGATTCTTGGCCAGGATCATTAGTTAGTTACTAGTCCAAAGACTTATTTCAGCTGGTTCCGGATTCAAACGTGAATAAAAGAGTATTTCATTGAATTCCAACAGGAAACCTCTTCTACCGAAGGTTGTATGCCTAACAAGTTATGCTACTTAAAAAACAGTTGACTTCTTGGAGCTCCTGTCTCCAAAACTGAAAAGCACCTTATTGATATTGAGGATTAACCAAAATCTAACTTTCCTGACAAAGGCACTACAAAATAAATATTTACTTACAACAATTTGAGTTTGAGACAGCTTGATTTAGTCACCATACTTAGATGACACAGAATTTTTTCTTATGATTGAAGCTTAAAAATACCCAACACTTTCAAAACAATACATAGACAAATCTCTTAGTTATAAACAAAAAGAAACAAGTACGCCAAAGTAACCCTTTGACGTTGCGGTTTAAACCGTTTCCCGTTTTCAACGGTATTGCCAGCATCTCCTGGAGGTGTGAGAGCCCAAAACAGAGGGTATTAATAAAATAAATTGTACTGTTATTTTCTTAGTTCTGACAACGGCTATTGTCACTGTCTAGAGAAGGACCTCCAATTAAATTTAACAACCTGACTCCTTGTCTTTTCTTGCTGTCTCAAATTGATGCTCTCCAATAGGATGATAACAAACACTGATCAAACTCAAGAACGATGGGGCAAGGTTACAAAGTCACTGAATATTGAAGGTCATTTATTGACAACTATCTAGCGGTGTACGGCCAACTCAGAGATATGGATATTGTCACATCAGTTACACAAGGAGCAGATGAGGATGTTGCAGGAGATGATGATGATGATGAAGACGAGACTGAAATGTTACTGGACACAGAGCCTGCACACTCCGCCATCTGCGGGTGCCACCTTGAAGTTTTCAAAAAAATACAGCTATGAATGAACTCAGAATCTTGAAATTACACCAAAATTATACTTCTTGAAATTATACTTTTAATTCACCTTGAATATTTACATAAAATAAATTAGCACATCATAATTCAGAGCATATTTTAACAGATTTTCACTGGGCGACATAAGGGGTGCAAATACTGCTGATAGGTGATAAGGAGGGGAAGGGAATGTTATGAATACTAGAAATTCATTAGGGCTACTTCAATGAAGAATTATAGTGCCTTAAGAAAACACTGATATCTTTAATGAATGCCTTGAATGTGATTTCAATGCTTATTTTAACACAGTATAATCATGATTTGTTAAATAGAATTTTTTAATTTTAGAAAACCAAGCTTTGGATTTAGTTTCTTATACCTTTATACTAAGCATAAAAACGTACTGTAATATTTTTCCTTTTACAAACTTTGAATAAAGATAATTAAAGTTTGTTGGCGTCAGCAACCTCCAACGAGCGGCAAAATCTTTGAACTGGGCTAGATTTGTGGAGCCCAGTTAAAAAATAATTTTATGCACTGTCTTAATTAAAAACTATACATAATTTGTGCTATAAATTCTTTTTTACTTTTGATGATTGAGTAACCCAGTCCATTTATGTTCTTTATGATGCTTTGGATAAACTTTAGATAGACAGATTACATTTTTGGATTTTTTTTTAAACATGTACCTAATCTTTTAACAAAACTAGGAACATTTTGTAAGACTTTTAGAATATGCTTCTAAAGAAATAATTGTAAACTAACTGTAGTTTGTACAGTGCAGTTCAATTTTTTGACAATACAATCAAGATCACTTTTGTTTTTAAATAAATTACTTTTTTTGTTTATTGATTATATAGACTGTACTACAAGGTTTTTAAAACCAAATAAATTCATTTTACATTATTCTCGTGAGATTGATTTCACAAAACCATGTTTATTATTGGGAGATGACTTTTTGGCCAGATGGAGAAAAAGGGGTTGAGAAGGTTACCCTCACTTCGGTGATTTCTAGCTCTCCTTTTGGATGATTAAAGTTGTTTTCTTTGATTCCAATTCTACATAACAGCTGATAATGCTGGGTCTATCTTCCCCTTCACTAGCTCAAGAGTCATCTACCAACTTTAATCATGTTTAGTCTTCTAGTCCTGCTCCATGCTTGTTTGCGTTGTTGCAATCTCTTTATTTTTCTGCCTCGCCATTTATAGCCTTTGTCTTGATCAGTTCATGGTAAAAACTCCATGGAAGGGTTTTATAAACAACTTATTATGTTGCTATGGACTATTTTATTCTCCTGTGTAAAGGCAAAATGTAGGTTATCTAATAACACATTAAAACAACACTCTAATATATAATTATTGGAAGACAGTTGCGACAATCGACCAGTTTCAATGGGTCGTATAATGAAGGAATCACTAAAGCTCCTGGTATCTTAAGGCCCAACAAGCCATTTCCTGTTTTAACTATTTTAATTATTTTATTGGTAGATTGGCCATAAAATAGTGCATCCACATCAAAGTAACATCTTCCAGGTTAGACTTCAGTTTATGAATGGAGTGACAAATTTCATACACTTAACTAAGCATCGGAATCAACAGGATAACCACAGTGTTCACGACTATAGGCACCAGGAACCTCTAGCTGTTTCACGGTCCCACACTTTTCATGCATGATTGGCGTGAATGTCTGGTAGACTGTGGTACAACCGGACTTATTCCACAATTGCTAGTCCTATTCAAAATAAGTAATGGACGGTTGTCCTGAACATTTAATATACATCAAACATGGTAAAAAAACACCTTGATATAACTATCCTCAGTGTATCAAAGACCTTGTATTACGAATTTTTAACATTCCTCTTCAGGTTCAATATAACGAGTTTCCACTGTATCATCATGATCAAGACTTAATTTGCCTTCCTTAAAGTAATTCTGAAGTTGAAGAAACTGATTCTCAACGGCATCCAAAATTTCAAGAATTAATTTAAGTTAGTGGAGAAAGCATATATTATACAATATTTAATTTAGAACAGGTTAAGGGCCAAAGTCAAAATAAGATTGATCAGTTTGATTTTCCCCCATTCTTTTTACCATTAATAATTGACGTTTTTTAACTTATTTAGAACAAAAACAAAAGAAATGAATCTTAATTCCTCTTTACAGTTTTTACTGCTATTCACAAACTTTTTCATCTCATAAAAAATCTGTATGAATACAAATATCTGATCTTGAGTGGAAATTGGGTACACACAAAAAAAAAACTAGCAAATATTACCTAAGGTTAGTTTGATTTTATTGAATATAAACATTATTGTTTATTTTCAGCAACTACCTCATTTACAAACACAATTCTTGGACAGCGATGATCTTCTGTACAGCGATCTATTGCTTTACGTCTGATAGAGGGTCATGTTAAGGGAACTCTAGTACAGTTTATTTGATCCAAACAGTTTTTTCTTACAAAAACAAATGAAGGCTATGTAATTGGCAATAATTAAATAAAATATAACCATAGAGATGGATATAAAAATTTGATGTGTTCCCAGCAAAGACAACAAGGAACAAAACTGTAAAAACGTCTAGATTGATTACTCATACAACATGATATATTCGCCATCCAACAACCGATCATGTCGAACTGGAAATTCTTAGACTATAAAAAGTAAAAGTAGACTCTTATTCATTACTTTTTTGGTTAAATATCAAATTATTTAATACTCTTTATATTGGTAATGACTTAGTTTAATATGAATATTTGTTTTTTCTGAAAATGATACATTCCCTATAATTTCCAAAACATCAACTGCTATGGAAAATTTCAATTTGATATCTTAACCCCAGCAGAGATGATAAATATATAAAAAATACCCCCGTTACAGCAGACCTGTGTACTCAGTGAATTTTTAAAGAAATTTGAGACTTTGTATTTCCCTTATAAACACCACAGAATGAGTATATAGGTTTGCTGCCATGGGATGTTGTTAGAAGATGTAATTATTAGGCAAGGCAAAAATCAAATCGTATCAATATTCATCACTTTTTAATTTTTCCCATAAAGCCCATAGGGGTGAGTGTGTAGGTTTGCCGACATATGGGTGTTGTTAGCAAATATCAGTTAAACTCTATCTAGTGAATGTACATACCAAATTATATCAATAAATAAGGGAGATACAGGGTTTTACTGATTTCCCATAAGATTAACATTGGAAACCTATTTTTAGCTTTTCTCCGGTATCTGTTAAGCTAGGTAAATAATTCAAAACAGTAATTTTTTTTAACTCTTTGTAATGGTTTTAGTTATAATTGTAGAATTTTGAAAATTGAGTTCCTTTGAAACACAATAAAATTTGCAAACTCAATATGGTTCGCAAACTCATAAAAATAGACCTGGTCTTACACCTTCATACCAAATTCATCAAAATCGGAGGCCCCTTTCAGAAGTTATCTTTACCACGGACACATTTATATAAAATGTATACATATATGAAAATGAACGAATGGTGTTTTTGGCTTCTGGGGACCTCAAAATGAAAAAGTAAAGTGGTCCCAGGCTTAGGTCTTACCATGGCTGCTACCGTAATAGCGTATTCCCTATAGGGAAATTCGCTAAAAGAACACATACAGATGGACGGATGGCAAACTAAAGCAAGGTGATGCATTATATGATGAATTGTGTTCATCATATCACAATCTAGGAAAAAACCTGATGAAATCTGGGTCAGTAGTATTGGGACATTCTCTATAATTTCAACTATAATAGTTAATTTCACTTACGTCTTTGTTCACACAACATTATTTTTCATATGTGTACATTAAACTGTTTTAAGATTGGAAATATGAAACAGGAAAAATTAAGAGATTTCAGTTAGCTGACTGGTTTATTGTATTGACACATAATAGCGTATGGCACTAGACAGAGTGCATTGGACAATTATGGACAATATTATGGTGAAAAGCAACAAATAGTTGTATTACATTACAATATATACATCCCATATACATGATGGCTGGCTGGTTATGTAGAAAATATCATTGGTTAATATTGAAATTAATTAGATCAAAAATAATTGGTCTTGGTTTCAAAAGTATATACATTTCATCAGTACTTTTACGTTATATACAATAATACATCCTAATACTGATTCACACCCAGTCATACTGACCAACTTTCTCAAAAACATTATTCTAAATTTGATTCCCTAAAAAAAAAACACATGAAGTTATTTTTATATTCTATTCTTAAAAGAAAAACTTATGGTTGAAAAATAATGTCAGCATCAAAAACATTTTAAACCATGTGCCACTAGCACATACTTAACACAGCTTTGCAAACTTAACACACTACATCATTAGGATTGCTTAAATTAATATAAAATGAAAAATGTTGAAGGAAAACTCAAGATCATGAAAAAATTAACATAGGTAATGGTAAAAATTACAAAAAAAAAAAAAAAACATCACTAGAAACTAAAAACTGTCAATCTATCTTAGTATTGTGTCTGAATATGGCAGCGTTGCATGGTTATTGAAGAAACATTATTAGGGTTGGAGGTCAAATGTGAATTATATTTGATATCAGGTTTTCCCTCGGCCAAAAACGTCATCGATATAAAAGAGTCAATAGTGGTCGTAACGAAAGTTTGGATTTAGAAATGAAAACCTGAAATGCCAGAATCTTCACAGCCTCAATATTTACATTTTATGAAAACAAAAACCAAATAAAAGCTCTAAGTTTGCAGTCCAACTCACTTAAGTAAAGAAAATACTAAAATGGGCCGACTTAAACACCAAAACACACTCGCTCGAACCTAGTCAAAAATTCGCTCGTTCGTTCAGTCCCTAAACAGTGATTTAGGAAAGTTCTATTTGCATTGCTGGCATTACATTATCTTAAAGCGAATCATCAAACCAAACTTAATGTGTTAAACTACCATAACTACTCTAAGGGAGTTATGGAGGAGGAATACCATGGTGCAAGAAATAAAACTTTTAAACAATTAAACTAAATTCTTAAAAATAAAGGTTTCTCAAATACTAGAAGATCCGTTTTATTGCCTTTTTCCAATGGACGATCCATAAGAGTTTACTCGACTATTCCACATGTCAAAAGCTTTCATTGCATCATGAAAGATTTATAGAGGATACTTGTCAGAAACAAATTTAACTACAAAATTTAATTATGCTTACAGTTAACTTAATAACCCAAATTTTCAAAATGATATTTAAAAAAATTGTTGTTCTGAACTAAACCTCCATTAAAAAAAAATTGAAACCTTAAAATTCAAAACAAGGATACCAAATTTTTTCTATCCGAATTATATTACTAATATTTAAAATTGAAAAAATCCTCGAAAAAAATGCCAGTTTTATTTCTTACACCAAATATATTCGTTCATAGGCCTTCAAGATAATGTGGGAATGATAGTTGTTTAGCCTATCTAAAACTATTTTCTACATCGTGTATAAACTATATTGGGTACGATCTTAATTATATCGTACTTCTTATTAGGTTGAAAATGTTATAGACAGTAGAAGGCCCTAAAAGGGTCTCAATTTTATGATGTTGCCGATTTGATTTGTTAAATTTATGTAGTTTGGTAAAAAAAAAAAAACACAATTCACAGACACAATAAATACCTAATAAGCCTTCAAAGAGGCAACATCACAAGAACAGATTCGGATTTAAACATCGATGGAATAGTCGGTTTCGACTCGCCTACCCACTAACATAAGCGACATCAGTTCCTTACATGACGACATAGAAAAGCCACTTATCATAAAAATAAATATATCACAATAATATCGTAAAGCTAATAAATTTAACCTAACAACCTAATTTAGATATTTAATTTTAATGTAAGAAAGATATCCACTCGTGCAAGAAGCGGAAAACAAAAGCAGACATTTTAGTAGGGAGAATCAAGCGATCCAAAGTGAAGAAGGATAATCGGATTGGGATTTGGGGGGAGCAGGGAGCGGGGAGCAAGCATAAAACACGAGTATCGTAGGGAATACCTGGCCCATGCATGCTCAGGCTGGGGACACACGGGGATGCTATGACGGGGATGCACATAGCGTCCTGTGACTGCACGGGGGTCTGCCAGGCTCAGGTGACGCAACCATCTGTACTCGGCTCAATTCACAACCCCCCCCCCCCCCCCCCAATGATTACCAATCCACTTGCCTGCAGTGTAGTGACATTCAATGGAATGTGTGACCAGCTTTATCCACATCTACGTTCAACGATAGGTAATCATTATGTTATGGTAATATATTGCAATAAAATTACTTAGGAAATTTGGTTGAAGTCTAAAATAAAAAGACTTTTGAGTTATGAACTCTCAGAATAAATTTCACTTAATTGCAAAACACTGATTTTAATTCAAAACAAGATGGTGCCAGTCAACATGTCTAACTTATGTCTGCATTTTTTTTTACAGAAATGTTAAGGAATTGCATTTGTATGGTTCAGTTGTCTTTTTAATAAGAACACTTCAGGATATAAAATCAGAACAAACATTGTTATATAAATTTCAAATGCTTGAAAAATATCTTTTGAACAATTCACCTTATGACGCTGGTAATAACACACTGACTTCTCATTTACGATATTCAATCATGATATATTCCTCATACACCTTTGCCTGGCAGAAGGGTTGGATTTCCATAAGTATCAAAGCAACATTCCACAATCAGAACTAAGTTTATTCCGTTAGCTTCTAGCTAAGCTATAAAAGTCATTACAAAAATACACATTTCTATAAGAAGTTTAGTTCTGGTAGTAAGTAAAAAAGATAGTGGAAGCTACATGCAGACCAGCTTGGAAAATCCGACACCTACCCAAAACCGAAAGTGCCAAACTACATGAAATGAGCCCAGAGCATTGTGGGTAATATCTATCATTAGTGAAAAATACATATTTACATACCAAAATCATTAGTTGTTCTATCACTAATGCGGTAACAAAAAGCCGAAAGCCAAAAATGACTAGTTAGAAAGGATGAAACGTACAAAACAGGTGTACAACTTATATAACACACTCTTTGGTTAGTTTAAGTACAGGTCTTCAACAGGGGCCCAAGCTTCACTTTGTGCTTCAATAAAACTATGAGATAACTCTCAGACCCTGGATAGTTGATTTGAAACATAAAAATAACTTTGAAAAGGTAATACTTTTGTTGTTAATAAGTAGAGCACCTGGTAAATTATTTTCCAATGTCAGAGATTATTATCAATGTTATTATTTGACTATATGAGCTATAATGGACCAGAGGAGGGTATTGTTAATGTTACTACTATATAAAATTAAATAACCTTTACATAACTTGAACTATGTAGTAAAATATGTTTCTCACAAACAATATTTTTATTTTTTTATTATTTGCCATTTTTTCCTAACATTAAACATGACTGGCGTCTTCTTTTCAGTTCTTTAAATTTCCAACAGTAAAGGGAACTACAGTGGAAGCTCTTTTAACCGACCTCGTATCAACCACCCATCGGATTAACTGACCGTTTTCCAGAACAAAATGGAACTTCAGCCGTGAAAGCAGATGTTGCGATAATGATCAATGATCTAAAATAACTTTCATGTGACAAGAGGTCAATACGTCAATAAGTTACCATAGCTAGTCAAATTGAGTTAGTTGCTCTCAGTACTCGGGCAATGTTTACAGTGCTAACTGTGTTTGATAACTTCGTTATTTAACAGTTTTTGATAAAAAAATATGTGTGTTTACTTTATAAACTAATTGATAGCTTTAGAAAAAATTGATCACGTTGTAATAAATTTTCACTTATTTTTTATTTACAACAGTAGCAACAATCACCAATAGTTTTATCAAGATAAGAAGCTACATTATTTAAACCAAATTTAAACATATTGCTCAATGGGGTCTTTAACATACAGGTTTCCCTTTACGATACTACATATTCTAGATCAATGAGAGCTCAGCTTTTGAGAAAATTAGTGTTTTAATAGAAATTATGCAATTTATATAAATTTTGGTGAGTTGGTTAAGCGACATCGAGTGTGGCAACGTTTTAGATGGGTGACTGTCCAAAACCTATATGTTTATTACAGTAACTGACCAAATTTAAGTTGGTCAAAGAGAAGAAGTGTATACAACGATTGTATTCAGCCTTTAAGCCACTTTTAAGAAATTTAGAACACTTGCTTAGCCAACATTCCACTTGTGACTTAAAAACCTTCATTATATTATCGTTGCGTAGACAACGATTGACACATGTTCAATATATTATTCAGCTTAACTGACCTTTTTCGCTATCCGACCTTAGCCTGGTCGTGCAGGAGTCGGTTATAAGTGCTTATACTGTATTCCGTAGTTAATGACTTATATTTCACCTTTTAAATTTAACTATACACAAAAAATTATTTACTTTTGTCACAACAAAGTCTTAATGGTTTTTACAAATTTATTTTCATAACAAAACATCAATATCCTCATTTAACATATCGTCACAATTCCGCCTTACTACAAGCTATTAAAATTCTTTTCAATGTAAAATATACCTCCTCACAAAATAGTTAAAGCCTTATGATGCAATACATAAAATTAATTTGTACTTAGTAACATTTACAATAAAAAACTAAGAATACTGACAGGAAGCTTGGGCGCCCTACACCTATATCCTCTGAGAGACAGGTATGACTCCAGTCCGAGGGACCAACCCCTTGGCGTCGCCACGGCAACAGAGCAGCCACGTGTCGTCCACCTCCAACACCAGCCGCAGCCGCTCCCCCTCGTTGTACGCCAGGTGTCCGCTGTCCGAGGGCAGACGATGACTTAATGTCACCACAAACCTGGACAACAACTAAATATTGCTTTTCTATTCTCAAGTTTTATCCTAAAACTAGATTAGTCAATTAATCAAGCAAGGAAAGTTGTCTAACTAAATAACATATTTGCAGCGGCTATGAAAAAAATTTAATTTTTTTACTTTGGGTACTGGTTACATTGTAATTTTTTTTTCCTTTTTGATAAGGACAGAAATTGCGAGTGAGGTTTTGTTTAGACAACACTGTTTTAGTTTTAATTTTTTATAATGCAGGTTTTTATGATACTGACATGTCTCATCATGTGTAGAATTGTAATGTATGATTTAATAAAAACAAATACAAACTCTTACGTATTGTACAGTAAAATACTGTACTTATAATAACAAGTTATCATGCATAATGCACTAAAATAATAGCAATTAGTAGAAAAATAATTAGTATATGACAATGATGAAATCAAGCAATAATGGTGTAAAGTTTTTTTTTTTAAGTTTCAATATTGTAAACAAATTTATTCACCTATCTTTTGGAAAAAACTCTAACAAATTTGATTGACATTACAATAAATTGTAGACAAAAATGATCCATAATTTGTTTTTGAACAACAACTAGTTCAGGAGTTGTTTATCAATGTGCTTTGATCTCATCCGCTCAAAGGTCTGAAAACTCACACACTCCTAATAAAAACACAGACGGAGTGGCTCATACATGAGCCAAACTTAAAAAAAACCTAAGAACGATATATGAGGGAGATATAATGAAAACTAATAAATATATTTCCTTTGTTCTGTGGGGGTGAGCAGACGACGGACATTCATAGAGCATCGCAGTCTGTCTCAGTGACCGAGATATATGAACCACTTGGTAGCGGACATATTAAAGATTTTTGGTACAGTGTTGACCAACAGGCGAACTGGCAAGTGCGCTAGTTAGGTTTGTTCCTGGCCTCAGTGCAAGCCACGAATCAGTACTGTGTTACCCTGAGTCTTCATTTTGTGATGATTCACAACAGCGCTGTTCATGAAAACCCCCACCACATACAAATTGTAAATTTTTATAACTGTCAAGAAATGTTTCATATTGAGATTTTGAGTAAGGGTGAAGGGGGAAAGATCCAGTCACGCTGCACATAAGAGTAAAGGACAGTATGGATAGGTATGCGGATCGGTTTAACCTTGCGGTATCCCCAGCCAGTTAGCCAAAGGGTGAGTCTTCCAATTACTTCCAAGATCGTCAGTCAATTAGCGTACATGCCTATTTCCTGTTAATTGTAACCCCTCTTGCACACGAGAAAAGCAACAGAACAGTCTTTCATAGAGAATAAATCTATTTTACAGCCCAGAGTTCAGAAAACAATATTCTGGAGAAATTAAAGATGAAAGTGACCTACTTTAGGGAAATAATTACCTTTACGGGGGGAGTAAAATCTGTTGGGGAAAACCAAAGTCTTGAAAAGTACGGTAAATGAAATGAGATGATGTTACGGTGACATAATGTGTCTAACCTGTGAGGCTGGGTAGTTTGATGATGCCTGACCGTGGAGGAGCTTGCAGCTCTGCGATGACTGTCCACGGATGGAGCTCGCTGAACCCTGTAGGGCAAAGAGCTCGGTCTTGCTACAGGCCCCGTCTTGGCTGGGGCATCTACTCTCGAAGTTCGGGCCTTCACTGGCCCTTCCGCCAGCTTGGGCCTAGTTAAAAATTTATCCTTGTAAAAACTCAAATAGAGACCACAATCAAGAAGTTTGACTTCAGAAATTTGTTTAGCCTATTTATGTGTGTGTGTAAAATAACTAATCACCAGAGAAAATATGTTTTTGAGGTTAAAAAATAACATGTCCTATTAAACCTAGTGTTTATTTTGTACACTGCTTAGGTAGCAAGTGAGAAGTATCAACCGCTGTTCCTCCAATACCTTGTGGTGATAGATGATGGCCTCCTGAGCTGACTGGCAGCGGTGAGGGGTTTCTTGATGGGCGGGCGGACCGTGCCGCTCTGACTAGGCGGCCCCAGGGGCTGAGTGGGCGGCCGCACCGGGGACGTCACGGGGCGAGGGATGCGGGACTTGGGAATACTCGACACACTTGATGTGCTGTAACAAATTGTAACTAAATCCACTATCTATTTAAATTTTCTTTCTCACTAAATTTGTCTTTGAGTACTGGTATAAACTTTTTAAAATTGTTTTCACAGAGTTTCTATTGTTTGCTAGAAAATAAAATTAGTAATTAATTGTTACAATCTGATAAAAAATATTTTAAATCAGGGATACTGAAGCTACGAATCGGAGATACACTCTACCAAACTCATTACAAAACCTAGAGGAACCAGCTACGAACAAACGAGCTTGAACCACATGTGTTGAAAATGAAATAAATTAACTTTTCATTCGACATTAAAAATATATAACTACTTAAATAACGACTGCAAATTGAACAGAATTTTTTTTTTTTTTAATTTTACCTATTAATACTTAAATTAAAACTATTTTTATAACTTTTTCAAACTATTTTTTTTAACTAAATTATATTTATATGTTCGTTGACATATACTTACTCATGTAAATTCCAAGTTTTTTGGTTACCCTTGGGCCCAGTTTAGCTTTAAAAACTTGTCGACTCAAGTTCTTGAATAAAACTTAATTATTTTTACTGTTCTTTGTTTCACGTTTGATGGTCAACTCTGACAACTAGTTGCATTACCTGGATTTGACGGGGGAGGGAGGGGCGTTGGGTGAAGATGATTTCTCCAGACCTTGGCTTGAATTCTCCTTGCCTGAGAGCATCTCCCACTTCATCTGCAGTCTGCGGAACTTGCCGCTGCCCTCTCCCCCTTCCTCACCACTGCCGCCACTACTCTTTGCTCCAGTCTCCAGGCTGAAACCAAAAAATTATACGTGCTACCCATTCTATCAAATAACAAGAAAGAAAAACAACTTTATTTATTTTAAGGCTACTGATTTGAAGACTATATTACACTTTTTGTACTAAAATTCTTGTTCAAACAGAGTGTGAGTGGTCTATGTTTACAAATATTGAAATGAGTATTCCTATAGTTGGGGGCAATAGAACAGGCGGGTGAAGGTCAAGCTAATTAACATGTAGTTAAATGGGCAAAAATCAGCTGGCCTATTAGAATACTTGACCTTGACACGCCTGTTCTATTGCCCCCGAGTATAATGGTGACCTTTCAGTGTAGTAATGAATTTTGGAGAAACGCTAAGTGTGGGACTGAGACTAGACCCTTGTTAGGTTTATAACAATTATTTTCATCACTCCTTATCGAAAGTAGCTATTTTTGACAGCAGCTGATATAAAAGAAAAAAAAACTCTTCCGGACCTCTAATTTAGAGGAAGGGAAAAACTATCAGCTTATTTTCCCTGCCTCTATATTAACTTTCGATCCTTTCAATTAGTTCTCCATTTGTTCACTACGTACGCTCATGTTTCTTTTTTCTTTACTTTTGTAATCAGATGTTGTTACTGTTTAACGATTTAAATGTAAACAGAAGTAGGAATAATTAGTTTTGCTGTATGTTAATTGAGAAATAAAATAGTTTTAATTTTATCGATGTTTGTTGGTATTCGATATGTGTGTCTTTTGCGTCGTGATGAAAAGTATCGTTCATAATTTGTACCAATGGTGATTTTCTGGTACTTGCTCAAATTATTCCCATCGTCGGCTTTGCCTCGGATGTGAAACTTGGGCGTGTACCGAAAAATGCCACTTTCAGTACTTGTAATGAAATATACTATTATTATTAAGGATTTCAAGAAATTAAAGAAACTAATAAGGTAGACCTCTACAATGATTGCTTTGTTAAGAGTATTTTTGTAAATTTAAAGTTATAGACAACTAGGGATGGACAAGTATCAAAATTTCTCTAATTTTTCAAGAAATTTTAACTCTCGTTAAACGAAATGGGATTTTTTCTGGAGTTTTTCTAGACGGAAAATACTTTGTAAATATATTGAATATTGATAGGCCGACAGATAATCTATGAATTACTAGGCCTATTTTACTAGCAACTTGATACATGTTTTTAACCAAAGTGAAGTATTTTATTTTCCCTATGCGTACATTTATATCCCAACAGAAGTTTTTTTATTTTTTATATTTTTTTATATTTTTTATTGATCATTTTTGTTTATACTTATAGTTAAGGTTATGACTGCCAATAACTATAATTTTTGTTTTATCCTCAAATTTTTGAGGAGTATTGTTAAGCATGACTATTGTGAGACATATTCAACTGAATTATAACAAAAAACAAGACACACCACAAAGACAAGACTGAAATTGTAATTTAGACTTTTGTTTCAGTCTGGTAAATTTTTCAATATCAATGTTTTATCCAATTCTTATCACCATATCTTAGCCTGTGTTTAAGAGATAGTTATAATAAGGTTCTTAATATTTGTTTTTATACTGATGTATTTCAAAGATTTAAAAAAATAAAAGTTGTTAATCAGTCTTAAAGCCTGTTATAATTTAATTTTTCATAAATTATCAGTCATGAATCAGGATTTAACAACGTTACAAATAAAAGTAAAATCATGAATGCACTTCCCGTTATGTACGAGAAGGGAAATACTGTCTTGATCTTGTCTCGAAATTTTATGAGAATATTAGAACACTATAAAAATTATAAGAAACCAAGAATCTTGACATCTGAGGATAAATCGTGATTAATCATACAATAAAATTGATTGTGACAACTATGGTACCATAATAAAACAAAAATTGACAGGGTTTGTTTATATTCAATTTGTCAATCAATTCCTAAAATGCTGAAATGTTTTTATTCTTAACAAAATACATTGCAAAGTACCATACAAATTTTCAATTTTTAGTAATTATAAATCTTCACAAATTGGATATTGACTGAGTTGGTTTATCTTGTCACTATTACCCTCCAAAGAGTTTATAAAAATTCTCAAATACTGCAGTTGATCACCTGTCAGTGTATTCTTCCTCGGTGTCGTCACCAAGCCGGTCGAATGCCTGGGTCAGTTTTCCGCCGATGTTGACACTCCAACGCTTGTGCTGGGTGCCTGCAACGTCGTTTCCAGTCACACAGTCGACACAGGAGCGGGGGCGGACCGAGTCAGTCTGGGGCGGAGGGGACTCCATCAGTCGGTGCAGCGCCCACGAGCCCTTGCTGCTGCCACTGCTGCCACTGTGGCTGGGGGATGATGGAAGCCTCTGCACAACATCAGACATAGTACAGGATAAATTTCTGCAATTAGGGGGAGCATAAAAAAAGAAGAAGAAATAGTCTTTAAGGTTAAAGATATCTCCGATCAGTTATTCAACAGCTATCAGAGACAGTAGACGATAAACCTTTTTTATCTAGATTAATAGTAGCGTCAATAAAAAAAAGAGTCTAAGGTAAAGAATTCCCCAAATTGGGCACAACATCCAACAGTTAGGCTTTCTAAAGACAGAAAATGATAATCCTTTGTATGATCTTTTGAGTAAAAAGAAGTGTCGGAAACAAGAGTCTATAGAGTTACATTTAGTCGTTTATTACTAATATTTCCAGTTCAGACACTTTCGCATATTAGAAATGTGTTTCTGCTAGCCATACATGAAGGTTTTTATGTGTTTGATTCTCTCCAAAGTTTATCGAGTAGTTTGTTACGATAAATAGCTAGTTCGGAAGTAAACTTTAAAATTTTAGCTTATAATTATTTTCTTTAATACAATCCTTATACATGAAGCAGTTTTGTAAACACAACTCATTACGTAAATCTGGACCAATTTTAAAGCTTAAGATATAAAAAAAAATCATATCATTTTGTAGTTTTGTAAAGTTTTAGATTCTATATCTTTCTATTCTGGAGGGTATGGGCAGCCCTTAAAGTTCAGTTTTGTCCACAAGGTTAACAAGGGGAATAATTTGTATTAAATTTCTAATTAAAACAGCTGTTGGTAGTAAAAACAAACTACAAAAGCATAACACTTGTTAAAAATAGAATACTGTAGTAAAAATTGAACTACCGAAATGTCAAACCAACCTGATTAACCTAATCTGGTGCGGCAAATTCCGTTGAATAAGTACCCTTAGTAAAGTACAATAGAGCCCAGCTTATTCACCTAGTGAAGGGGAGCATTTAACAAAAAGAACTGTAGAAAAGTAATATTTTAGGATTGAAATGTTGTCTTTAACGAGCTGAAGAGTTGAAATATTTTTAAAGTTTACCTAGGATAGATCAACGAAGTACCAAAATATTAGTTACTCAAAGTACATTTTATGAATTCTGTTGTATACTATATTCTTTCAAAAATTAAATTAATATTACTCTATGTTTTGCACCACTGTGTCTAGTGATGTAAAACGCCCTGGCGTTTAAATCTCAGGGCAAATGCCCAGGGCATTTGCCCAAATAAACGCCCAAAATCCATAAGCGCCGGGCGTTTATCCAGTTAAAGGCTAATAAACCTAATTAATGGAAATTAAATTGAACACTACTCTTCTAGTCAACTTTTTAAACCTCTAACATTAGATATTTACATAATAGCCTATATAAAAAAAATTACTTGTATAATTTTAATTATATTGGTAGGAAGTCAGTACTAGAGAGTCAACACTTTTCTTTTGTCAACAAGAGGAAATAATTTAGACTGAAAATAACTTCATAGGTTTATTTTTATTTAAAATATCTGGCTAATGTAATAGAGTTTATTTACATTTGTTTATTACACACAATGAATCAGTCTTAACTTAAATAATTATGGGCATAATGAAAACTTCAGTTCATCAAACAAAATTCCTTAAACTAATGACTCTTCAGATTCAGAAGCATCTTCATAACTTTTTCCAAGGATAGTATAAGTATAAACATAAATACAATACTGGTTTCTTCTTCTTAGCAAACTTAATTGTAATAGGGCCTATAATATATGTTGTGGTAGTCATGTACAGTTAGTTCAGTTGAAGTATAAAAGCATTTTAAAGACGAATATCATTTGAATGAATGAACAATTAATCAATTTCAGTGAAGCCACCAAAATAAATATTGGCTAATTTTTAAACTGTTTTTGTTTTTAAATAGAGTAACAAGCCTCTATACCACTAACGGTTGAGCAGTTTACTTTAGCTTTAGGCTACTAAGATTTACATATGCCATCATAAGCCTACATCATATCATTTGATATACCGTATTTAATAATCATGTTCAGCTTCAAAATATACATATCCAGAATCAGAACTATACATTAAACTTAGGCCTACGCCATCACTAGCAAATGATGCTTTAAATTTATTAATGTTACTTATAAAATAATTGAAGAGTCTTGGGTACAGCCGGTACCGGATGATATAGTTAGGCCATGGTTTTGCAAAACTTATATTACCAGTTTCCATTCATTCGCTGATTGCATTAAATTAAAGTAACATAAATTTCATTTTTTAGAATCATTTCTATTGCTAATCTTTTTCCAAGACTGCTTTTTTGTAAAATTAATTACAACCCATCCTAATAACATGGTACATATGATTTACCGGCCAATCTCAAAATAGGACAATTTCAGTCATTAGTGGGCTAAATTAATTATTAGTTTAAAATGAAATTTTTTGTCATATTATAAGATTAAATAAAATTAGTATATTTTGATAAATAGTCCTAACTCCGTCCAGTAGAATTTGTGAATATATATATATATATGAATAAAAATAATTTTATAGGTGCCTTTTTATGTTGGGAAATTTACATTGTAGTTAAAAAGCACTTGTTTTACTAACAAAACCTTAATACTTAACTTTAAATTTAATTAATTAGACATTATAAATTTATCTTATGCACATATTTATGAATTACAGAGTAGAAACCTGCATAATCAGTAAATAAGATTTTATGTAACAATTTAGAAAAATATTTATTTAAAATACCACACTGAAAATATAACAGGTTTTATTGTATTGCGCCTTAAACTGAACTTTTTATAAACGCCCAGTTTTTGGGCGCTTAAAATCGCTTTGGGCAAATGCCTGGGCAAATGCCCATTTATAAACGACCCGCCCACTGGGCATTTGCCCGGCCCACATCACTAACTGTGTCTAAGTCCCACTCTTCATCAATAAAACTGTGCTTCTACCCCATCACGATCGTGTCACTACTACGCTTCTCTCTATAATTATCATGTATTTGTACTCACACTAAGCTGGAGCAAGCTCTGGTGCAGCAACCGAGTCTCGTAAAGGAGGTCGAGTTTGAAGTTGAGTTGCGCTAGCGGTCGTAGAGCCCCGAGCAGCTTATCACTGAGCATGCGAGCGTTGGTCTGGCCCCGGCACGCACACAACATCAGGGCATCGGAGGCGTAGTGGCGCCGTAACACACTCTCTCTGGTGCGAAGGTAGCTCAGCCACACGTCCAGGCCTTGTACGCTTCAAGGCAAATATTACAATTAAAGACTTAAGTTATACCACTGAGGTCTAGTAACAGTGAAACAATTACAAAACTGGTCTATATAGAGGAATCAACCTCATTAGTTATTGGTCAATTCCTTTCTTGACTAAAAGCTACAGATTGTTTTCAATGCTTCAATTTTTTCATCAAGGATTTATTTGATTATTTTACTTATTTTATTTTATCAAGTTTAATGGTTTTAGAAGTCATTTTTCTTTTTACAGGTTTTTAGATGTATGTTTGTTCAATCAGAAATAAAAAATAAAACATGTTAATGAAAAATTAGAAAAGTTATTGTTATTGATGCTATTTGTTAGTACTTAAGTGCCTATAATGAGAAATAAAGTGTATTTGATTTGATGGCATTTACACATTGGTTTGAGATCTGAGTTAAACAGAAAAACAGCCTACATAGTGAAAAGGGATACTAGTGAAATATCTACTTGTAGAGATTATGACCCAGAACATGGGTTCACAACATTAATCCAAAATCCAACACCAATCACAAACGCAGTGACTCAGCCAAAAAGATAATTTTTGTATTAATAAACATTACCGTCAACGTATTCATTTCGGTAAGTGTTTTCAAAGAGGTTCCTAATTTCAAATAACATATCATGGATTGAATAATGCAATGAAATACATAATGCAATTCAGAAAACACTCACTTGAGAAGACCAAAGATGAAAGCATTGAATTTGACGACTCCTTCAGTAAGGACGTCTTCACTGTTTAACTTGAGGACAAGTTCATTCAAAGCCTTGGTCATGGGACCTGAAAACACAATTTATTAGATACGTTTAGTCTTATAATGCATCTTCAACTTGATTGCTTGAATTACATTGAATTTAGAATAACGTAAAAGACAATATTTTGGATAAAAAATCTTGGCAGTTGTAAATCAAACAAGCATGAAATCTGGCTTGATTTAAAAAACACCTTCTATGCAAGTGCAGTGGCATTTTAATTGTTGATGGGGAACGTCCAAACCTTTGTGTTGTTACTATATGACATTGACCTGTTGTTAGAGTATTATTAACAGCTTAACAAATGCTATTAATCAACCCTGAAATCAACCCTGATTTCAAAATCAACCCTGGAGTCGGGAGTCAAATTTACAATATCGGAATTGTTTGGTGGGCGTTTTAACCACTCGGTTACCTAGTCAGATTGAGAAAAATCATGTACAACAATCTAAAAACCAGATGTTTATTGTCAGCTGAGCCTGAAGAATACGCGACAGAGCCTAAACCTTTTCAAACTAAATTTCTGATTGCACTGACCTTGTTGAGCGGAAGCTTCAACGACTTGCCAAACCGAGTTGTTGATGTCGCCGAAGGGAGTGTCGAGGCTGGGCTTGAGTCCATCGCTGAGGAGGGAGTAGAGGGCGGGACACAGGCAACTCAGGGTGACACTAGACACTAGCTCTGTGGGGCCGTTGGATTGGGCGACTAGCTTGGCGGCGGCCGCTGACACCACCTCCACCAACTCTGCCAACACACACATGGTCCAGTTACAACCATAGAGGGAGTAGAGGGCGGGACACAGGCAACTCAGGGTGACACTAGACACTAGCTCTGTGGGGCCGTTCGATTGGGCGACTAGCTTGGCGGCGGCCGCTGACACCACCTCCACCAACTCTGCCAACACACACATGGTCCAGTTACAACCATAGAGGGAGTAGAGGGCGGGACACAGGCAACTCAGGGTGACACTAGACACTAGCTCTGTGGGGCCGTTGGACTGGGCGACTAGCTTGGCGGAGGCCGCTGACACCACCTCCACCAACTCTGCCAACACACACATGGTCCAGTTACAACCATAGAGGGAGTAGAGAGCGGGACACAGGCAACTCAGGGTGACACTAGACACTAGCTCTGTGGGGCCGTTGGACTGGGCGACTAGCTTGGCGGCGGCCGCTGACACCACCTCCACCAACTCTGCCAACACACACATGGTCCAGTTACAACCATAGAGGGAGTAGAGGGCGGGACACAGGCAACTCAGGGTGACACTAGACACTAGCTCTGTGGGGCCGTTCGATTGGGCGACTAGCTTGGCGGCGGCCGCTGACACCACCTCCACCAACTCTGCCAACACACACATGGTCCAGTTACAACCATAGAGGGAGTAGAGGGCGGGACACAGGCAACTCAGGGTGACACTAGACACTAGCTCTGTGGGGCCGTTGGACTGGGCGACTAGCTTGGCGGAGGCCGCTGACACCACCTCCACCAACTCTGCCAACACACACATGGTCCAGTTACAACCATAGAGGGAGTAGAGGGCGGGACACAGGCAACTCAGGGTGACACTAGACACTAGCTCTGTGGGGCCGTTGGACTGGGCGACTAGCTTGGCGGCGGCCGCTGACACCACCTCCACCAACTCTGCCAACACACACATGGTCCAGTTACAACCATAGAGGGAGTAGAGAGCGGGACACAGGCAACTCAGGGTGACACTAGACACTAGCTCTGTGGGGCCGTTGGATTGGGCGACTAGCTTGGCGGCGGCTGCTGACACCACCTCCACCAACTCTGCCAACACACACATGGTCCAGTTACAACCATAGAGGGAGTAGAGAGCGGGACACAGGCAACTCAGGGTGACACTAGACACTAGCTCTGTGGGGCCGTTGGACTGGGCGACTAGCTTGGCGGAGGCCGCTGACACCACCTCCACCAACTCTGCCAACACACACATGGTCCAGTTACAACCATAGAGGGAGTAGAGAGCGGGACACAGGCAACTCAGGGTGACACTAGACACTAGCTCTGTGGGGCCGTTGGATTGGGCGACTAGCTTGGCGGCGGCCGCTGACACCACCTCCACCAACTCTGCCAACACACACATGGTCCAGTTACAACCATAGAGGGAGTAGAGGGCGGGACACAGGCAACTCAGGGTGACACTAGACACTAGCTCTGTGGGGCCGTTGGATTGGGCGACTAGCTTGGCGGCGGCCGCTGACACCACCTCCACCAACTCTGCCAACACACACATGGTCCAGTTACAACCATAGAGGGAGTAGAGAGCGGGACACAGGCAACTCAGGGTGACACTAGACACTAGCTCTGTGGGGCCGTTGGATTGGGCGACTAGCTTGGCGGCGGCCGCTGACACCACCTCCACCAACTCTGCCAACACACATGGTCCAGTTACAACCATATTGCAGCATAATTTAAGAACTTTTCAATGACTAGTCACCTAGACAAATCATATGGATTAAAGACGGAAAGGTATTGTAACCTACTATTATTAAAGCTTTTCAATGACTTTTAAAAATCTTCAATAATTTTTAAGGACCATGAAAAGTAAATATATTGAGATCAATTTGGTATATCACTATTAATCATGTGTAGTAGGCCTTTACAGAATAGGTAACGCTGGGAATTGGGCTTTGCACAAGGTAAAAACTTCAATGTTCAATATATAATCTTATACTCTAAAACAAGCTCTGTTTGTACGGGCAAACTTTTTTTTCGCTCCAAGGATTTTTTATTTTTTGGTTGAATATGGGGGTTTTGGAAATCGATTAGAGCTGGTCCCATGGCTGGGAAATATCCGGTTTTCGCGCTAGAGCCCTTCAAAGTTCCCATGTTAACCTTATGGAGCCCTTTAAAGTTCCCATGTTAACCTTATGGAGATTTTTAAATTGAACAAAAATCAGCTAATAACTGTAACTGTAATTTCCCCATCCAATACGTTACATCTTTAACCTGTGGTTTATGGAAATTATACCAAAGTGCAGCCCCCTTCGGCCTGGCGAGTGAGCAAAGCGAATGAGCTCATCTTAAAAATGAAGAGGGCGAGTGAGCGGAGCGAACGAGCTTTGTGTGAGAACGAAAGTAATAATTTTACCGAGCTTAAGCTTGGTCCCCCTGGTTAAACACCAAGCCCACTAACTGAATTAACTGAATTCTATTAAACACATACGGTATTCAATTAATTCATAAATTAAAATAATTAAATTGACAGAGTTGAATGGAAATGTGAGCGTGATTAATATATTGTTACAGTTTATTATTACATCATGAGAGATTAAAGATTTAGGCCTCGCTTAGGTGTATGAATGAACTTAATTTTTTACCCAAAAATCAATAGGTTATTACCAACAAAATATAAACGATAACAAAAGATGGTAAAACAAATTTGTTTCTAAACTGTTAATTTTGGGTTTATGATTTCCATTCGAGCTATCTAACATAACTTCACAGAATTCAATAAGACAATAAAAAAATTCCCGAAAAATTCAAGGACTTTTGAAGGACCATACGAAAAGTAGTGGAATTTTCAGTACTTTACAAGGCCTTTAAGACCAGGGGTTAAATTTCAAGGACTTTCAAGGGCCATAAGAACCCAGACACAAGGAGCACACAACCATAAGGTCAGGCACTACAACTGCTAGGATTAGGCTTTTCTATGATGGATCAAAAAGAAATTCAAAATAAGACTACTATAAATGATTAGAAAAGTATAAGATAAGATATATAAGTATTTTGATAAGACGCTATTCAGGTTGTTGACTATTTGATCAGATGAAAGAAGACCATAAATAAAAAACAAGAGGGATGAAAAACTCAAAATTGTTAGAATTCTCCACTTAAAAAAGTTTTAAATGTGAGCTACCTGATATTTCCATGCATTCCAGGTAAATCTTCTGGGGGTTTCCCACCTCCAAACAACCACTAAATATAGTGAATTTATTGCAAATTGTTTACCTTCAAACCCGAGATGTAAAAATATCATCCCCTCCCACCCTTGAAATTGTGCTAAAATAAATAAGCAATAGGCTAATTTTTTAGGCAACTAGATTGAAAAAAAAAGTTGGGAACCCATAATTACATCGCTCATTTACAGAGCTGTTAAGGTTCTTTAGTTGATTCAGTTCTGTAAAACACTAAATAAACGTAGTTTTTTTTACAAAATTTCTTTAATAAAAGGTTCACGTTACCTGTTTTCCGTCAGTGATCCCAAAGTAGTGTCAGACTGGATCACTGACAGAAAAAAGGTAACAAAAAACCTTTTATTTTTAAAAATTGGTGATCCAGTAGCATAAAATATTAAACGCTTCTAGCCAAATTATAGTAGGTTAATGTCTACGGTCCATTATCTTGTTTTCATAAATGTTAAGCTGATCCTGTAACAAAGGAGGAAATATTACACATTAATCAATTTGGGTTGAACTTATTTACTGCGTTGATGCTCTTTTCACAGGATTTTAATGATTACACATTCAGTATGGCGTTGTTACTGTTTATTACTACTAAAGCTTGGTTACAAATCAATATGCTGATATAATGATCAAACATTATCTGTTAACTAAAGCCAGTGTTGTTAAGCCCATTCAAGATTTGTGTAGTTGGAACTTTATTTAGGAAACTCTTTGAAAAGAGTAAACTCTGAAAGGGGTTTATGTAAAGTTGCTTAAGCGCTTCAAGATACCTATAGCCTGTTTTTTTCTATTTTTTTCTCAGAGAATACGATTCAATATATATTTTAATTAATGACATAACTTACCGGCTTTGGCAGAATGTCTGAGTCTTTCATGGCTAAAACTAACTTCCAGATCTTCTGTAATAGTAGTTTCATTGAGTCCAGGGCCTGTCTTTATCTGAAAAAAATATATAAAAAAATATTAGAACAACTTAAATATTGTATCACTGTATATTAATTTTTTATGATTAAAACCTATTTTATTTTATTTAAATATTTTGCCTGGCGACTGAACTTAATTGTGAGCTTAGGACTGAACTACAGTATAAAACAGTTTTAACGTACCTCAAACTCCTAATTTTGTTTATATGTGCCACCGTAATATACCCAAAAACACAAGCACCTGCCCACCCTTATATGAAATATAAGTGTACTACTTAAAAACAACTAAACTGTATGTAGCTTTATCATTTGGAGTTCAGTTAGTCTAAATCCTTATTCTTATCCAATATGATTTCAGTTTGGTCAAGTTAGTTTACCTGATAAGTGGGTTTATGGGTGACCGAGACCTGGGGGGAGTTGGGAGGTGTCATTCCCGTCTCTTCTCCGTGATCGGCAAAACTGACACTCTTACGTCCCTGGCTCAGGAATCGGCTCACCTGTAAACAACAGCGCAAGTTAAGATGAGACTGGTATCATTAAACTATTATCTGACCTATCATTTAGGGTTGAGTCTTTAATTTGTATTAGTGACTACAGGTAAACTTTTTATATATATGAAAAAAAGACTTAAATTTTCAACAATCATATGATTTTAAAATCCTACAGCTTAACTAAACAAAACATGCCATCAGCAACATTAGGGGGAATTTATGGTTTTAAGATGTATTTTTTTGTTGTTACAGCTGCTATTCTGCGTTATATACATGGTTAATATTAATAAAGCTGACATTAAAACCTTCTATAACAATTTTTTATTATTACCACGGTTACTTTTCTAACAGCTGTTTTCCCACATTACAATCAAAATTAAAAGCATATATTACACAGTCTTAAAGAGAAATCAGTGAGAATTAAGCCCCTCCAGGAAACTCAACGTTGACCAGACTCAACCGGACCTTCCACAATAACTCTTTAAATATGATAAAGTAAAAGTTTTTAAAATTTTACGTGTAATTTATCACGTAAAACTGATTGATCTGTTGAATTAAAAAAATCTAGTATAAATATTATTTGGCACTTCGGAGTGTAAATGCAATTTTCACCATGCTACACTATAAAATAAATTTTACTTCAGCCTCGTACAATCATGGACTGAAATAAACAGTTAACCAATCCACAAAATATCAACAACATAGTGTTTTGTATTTTGTTGTTACTCTTTCAATATGTCAATCAAAGAGCGTAAAAAAGTATGTACTTATTAGTAGGCCTACAACTGACATCTATAGTCTATGACATAAGCCAAGCAGTAATTCGGTATTGTGATCTACTGGAGATAAGGTAAACAAAGCTATCACTTCCGTTGGCAACACTTCTGTTCATGTTGATTGTTCACTAGAACCAATCATATTAGTGTAATCTAGGAGTAAAATCATATGAAATTAATTTATTTGAACGACAGATAAGGGAAAAATAGTTTCAGGCAAAACTGGTTAAAGCGATATTATGAAAAAGAAATGGCCGCTTAAAAAAATTGTTTTTGTGACATGGTAGGCCAGTTAAAAGGTAGGACGGAGTCTACTTTAGTTTCAGCTATGGACTGTAATGTTAACTGAGCTTGACACATAATATGTATTTAAACCAAACAAAAACAGAGCACGATACCGTTTTCACAGCAATATGATTACCTGTTGCCGGAGGATGTCCATGTCGCGGGGGTCCCACTGGTCCCCGCTCATCTCCAGCAGCTGCTGTAGGCGCAGGGCGTGGGTGGTGGGGGGAGTGGGCGGCCGCCACATCTCCCCGCCCAGTCCCTCGTCTGAGCCGGACAACGGGCCGCCGCTGCCGCCTGCCTGCTGAAACAGTGGCAACATCAATACAATTCGTTGTGGCACCAGAGGTGGCGAGTGTTGCCGCGGTGCACAGACTTGGAGGAAACTAGTGGTGGCCAGTGGTGGGACTCTAATTGTCATGATTTTATTTATGTTCACACAAGAAAATACCTCCAGCAAGTAGTTGAAAAACAAATGTCTCTTCTGTTACTAAATTTATCTTTTCTCCTACAGGTGTACAGCAGACACCAAAATTGCCTACGATAGCCTAAATAGTGCAGATGGAAAATGAATAATTTATAAAAGAAGCACATACATTTTTTCTTATTTTAGCGAATTTCCCTATAGGGAATACGCTATTACGGTAGTAGCCATGGTAAGACCTAAGCCCGGGACCATGATACTTTTTTGTTTTGAGGTCCCCAGAAGCCAAAAACACCGTCCGTTCATTTTCATATATATGTATATATATATATATCTATATATATATATATATATATATCTATATATATATATATATATATATATATATATATATATATATATATATATATGTGTCCGTGGTACTGATAACTTTTGACAGCGACCTCCGATTTTGATGAAATTTGGTATGAAGGTGTAAGACCAGGTCAGTAGATAGAAAAAGCCACTTTCAAAACCGGCCACGTGCCGCCGGAAGCCATGTTCCGGGGCAGGTGTCTTCCGGTCGAATATTAAATGAGGTTGGGGGAGGTGGGGTGAGGGTTTGAAGTAGATTTGCGCATAAATTAAAAGTTGGTTCAAAACTGAAATGCAACAATTGGTGGTTGAACTAAATTTGCGCATAAATTAACCGGGGTTGAATTAAAACTTCGCATAAAATATTGGTTAGTTCAAAACTGAAATTCAACAACTGGGGGGTTGAACTAAATTCGCGCATAAATTAAAAGTTGGTTCAAAACTGAAATTCAACAATTGGGAGTTGAACTAAATTTGCGCATAAATTAAAAGTAAGTTCAAAACTGAAATTCAACAACTGGGAGTTGAACTAAATTTGCGCATAAATTAACCGGGGTTGAAGTAAAACTTCGCATAAATTAAAAATTAGTTCAAAATTGTAATTCGACGGTGTTAATAAAAACTCTAATAGTTGAACGAAAATAAAAGTCAGTTCAAACATAGCGCAGTCATAACAAGAGAGAGAGAGAGAAGGTAGATAGAAGTGTTAAGTTCCGCGGATAGAACGAGAATGAAGAATGAAACATGACGCGTCGAAATATATGCGTGACTGTAGATGTCAGTTAATGGGGGGTCTAGAGCTTCCGGCCTGTCGGATGGTGAATTAATCAATGGGGGGAGTGGAGATGGCGCTCGGTTGAACTAAAATTGCGCATAAATTATAAGTTGGTACAAAACTGAAATTCAACTTGATAATGTGGGGTACGGAAAGTATGTCGGGGTTGAATTAAAACTTCGCATAAATTAAAAGTTAGTTCATGTTAGCTGAAGAGTGTACAGGAGAATGAAACAGGAACTGTCGTGAGCGCGCTTATATAAAGAAGGGTGGGGGTAAAATATGAAAACCTGCTGAACACAGTCGATAGGTGTAACAAGTTCGAAGTTGTGGAAACGTAACATCGAACGCAAAATGTTGTGAATAACACCATCGTCAACGCTAACTTGCAAAGTTCTAGCAGAGTATAAAGGGTTAAAACTTAATTTCTTCCTTACTTTTGTTAAATTAGTTTTAATCTTTGAAACAGAAGGTTTGGAATTACTTCGTAATATATGTTGTGTCCGCAAAAGTTTCAATTTCAAACATTGCGTATCCATCACAAGAAGTATATCAGATGTGTAGAAGTCAGAACAAGACAGATGAATGAGATATAACGTCGAGCACGCGAAGGTGATTCAAACAGGACGACATGTGCTAATGTAAATGAAACTCCAGGTTAGTAGCAATTAGACTTGTATAATGAAGTTGGCGAAACGTATATGTAATGAGTAGGAAGGATGCGAACAACACAAATGCGAGTTAATTAATGGTCGCGGTGCGATGAACAATCTTCTTTTATAACGGTTATCGCGTGAGAAGATCGGTTCCGCATGAGCGCCCAAGTGGAACCTCCCGTGTTCACTCAAGCGGAACCCCCCCCCCCCCCCCCCCCGGTGACTAATCAAGCGGAACCCCCCCCCCCCCCCCCGGTGACTAATCAAGCGGAACCCCCCCCCCCCCCCCCATAAAAAATGGAGATTAAATCCCCCCCCCCCCCCCCCCCCCGGTGTTCACTCAAGCGGAACCCCGCCGGGTCGATGACCGGTCAATGGCCGGTCACGACCGGTTGCTAACCCCATCTAATTACCACACTTCACATCCCATGCCAGCCATGAACTACTATTGTTTGAATGAAACAGAATTAAACATGGCAGCCACCATGGAAAATTCTAACCTCAAACCTTGGTTTTTTACGTCACTGCGCATGCGCCGCTCCCACTCCTTCGTTTCATTTTTATGCTGCTATAACTTGTACTGGAGTGAGCCAACTTCACGCTACGGCGCCTAGTCATGTATTACTCACTTTAGCGCTACTGCGAATGCGCCTAGTCTGTATTACTCACTTTAGCGCTGCTGCGAATGCAACGAGTTCTCCGGATCGGAATCACTCCTCGCTATTGCGCATGCGCCGAGTCCTGTATTACTCAATTTAGCTCTACTGTGCACGGAAAGTTCTAACCTCAAACATTGGATTTTACGTCGCTGCGCATGCGCCACCCCCACTCCTTCGTTTCATTTTTACACTGCTGCGAACTGGAGTGGATTGAAGACCGTACTGGAGTGAAACAATTTCCCCACCACTGCATTAAGTACCCCCACCACTCGAAAACCCGAGGAGCGATACGAGCCCGATTTTCGCGTCAGTCGTCAACGAGTTTTCATAGCGAAAAGTCGTTGGCGACTCGGTAAGAGGTTCAAATATATAGTAGGCCTATATATATTTGAACTTCTTATACTACGTTGCGTTCTTTAATGCAATGTGGTATGTGTGTGTGTGTGTGTGTAAATATTAGTTGTAAGTTGCACTTAATTTAAGAATTAATTTGCGCATTGCGATGTTAGTTATAAGTTGTGTTTAGCGTTAAGGTGTATTAATTTTAAGAATAATGATGGTATTTGGTTGTGTTGAATTATTTGATATTTAATAATGATGTGTTGTTAGTTTTAAGTGTTGGTATTAATAATTAATGTTGTTGTTTTGCCTTTCAGCTAGATGATAGGGGGTAGATTAACTGTAAATTCAGAAGTTCTGTTGAACTTCACTTAGAAGGGGTGGGACATCCGCACTAGCGGACTAGGTTTTTGAATTTTGTTTAGGAATATGATGGGTGGGATTAGCTTGGGTGGGTGTTAGAGTTGCGTGTCTGCATCAGCTGTTCCAGTTTCCCTTGTAATTAGTGGTTACGCTTTAATGCGGGCCGGGACGTTACGCTTTGATGCGGACGGACCAAACAAAATTGCGTCGATGTCCCTCGCAGAACGCAACTAGTGGGTTGGGAGTGGGAACCGTTAGGCAAACAGGGTGGTGGGAACAGTTACTACTGTTCCCATCACCTTGGTTCATTATAAGTCTTGAATGACCTTGACCCACTTTTGGAAGGGTCAATGACCGACCCCCCCCCCCCCCCCGTGTTCACTCAAGCGGAACCCCCCCCCCCCCCGTGTTCACTCAAGCGGAACCCCCCCCCCCCCCCCCCCGTGTTCACTCAAGCGGAACCCCCCCCCCCCCCCCCCCTCGTGTTCACTCAAGCGGAACCCCCCCCCGGAAAATTAAAATGCCTATAACTCGATAATGGATTAACGGATTAGGACAAGCGATACATCATTGAAAAGGTCTATGTAAGACGAACATTTTAGTCAAAGAAGAATTTAGTTATCTTACTTTAGTCAAAAGTTATGCGAATTATTTGAAATAAATACCCCCTCTCTTTCCTTCCCTCCCACCTTCCCCCACTTAACGGTTGTTAACCCTTCTCATTAGCATACCGTTATAAAAGACGCATCGACCACGGCTAACATTTCATTCTGATTCCAGACGTTACGCTGCGAACTGCGAATAGAACTACCACGATGTCATCCCTGCCGACTACAACTTCCACTACAGCCTGCTCTTCTTTTACAAGTTCAACTTCTACTTCTACTACGGCTTCAACTCCAGTCAAGAAAAATCTTCGCTTGAAAAATGCTCCCGACTGGTATAAGTGCAAGCTAGAGCGTTGTGTTTCTCCTCCATTATTTTTAACACTCTAAGTCTCGTGATCTACTTTTCTGAGGCCGTTGTACAGTTATATGACCTCTCCGACTTGCATTGTTTGCCGGTGTAGCTTCATATAGCGTGCAAAGAATGGTTCCTAATGAAATCTCATCAGCATTCAAAGACAGAGACAGTTGTTTTGCAAGTTAATTAGTCTTGAAATAATGAAGTAGGAAACGTATATGTAATGAGTAGGAAAGATATGAACACCGCGAATGCGAGTTAATTAGTGGTTGCGGCGCGATGAACATTTGCCTTCATTATCACATAACGACTATCTCGTGAGAAGATCGGTTCCGCATGAGCGCCCAAGTGGAACCTCCCGTGTTCACTCAAGCGGAACCCCCCCCCCCCCCCGTGTTCATTCAAGCGGAACCCCCCCCCCCCCCCCCGTGTTCATTCAAGCGGACCCCCCCCCCCCCCCCCGTGTTCATTCAAGCGGAACCCCCCCCCCCCCCCCGTGTTCACTCAAGCGGAACCCCCCCCCCCCCCCCCGTGTTCACTCAAGCGGAACCCCCCCCCCCCCCCTGAAAATTAAAATGGCTATATCTCGATAATGGTTTGATCGATTACGACAAGCGATACATCATTGAAAACGTCTATGTAAGACGAACATTTTAGTAAAAGAAGAATTTGGTTATCTTATTTGAGTCAAAAGTTATGCAAATTATTTAAAATAGATACCCCCTCTTCTTCCTTTCAACCCACCTCCCGGATCAATAATCGGTCACGGCCAGCTGTTACCCCTCTCATTAGCATACCGTTATAAAAGCGGAGCAAGCGTTGTTCACTCCTCATTCCGCTTCTACACGCCACTCTTGTTGTTTCGTCTCTGCTCTTTACAATATTACTTGCTTTAAAAATGCCTCCTCATCTTAGTGAAAATTTCAGTTCTTCCGAAATTTCTGATGTTTTTGAACAACCTGAAGACACTTTAAATAACGACAGTGAAACTGAAGATGATGATGAAGATGATTATTATAGCGTTAAAATTAGTGAAGAACTGAAAGTTATAGCAATTGATCCACAATTCCCATTCGATACAATAGAAAAATTCATGTCTGAAGCTCATAAATGGTTGGATTCAGGATCTTACGTACGAATCGGCTCTTTTATATTGTATGATGATTGTAATTCTTTTCTTGTAACACCAAATGATAGAGACCGCATGCTGCAGTGGGCTCAAACAATGAAGGAGTGCTACGAACAAGGTGTGGATGTTGGCGGCTATTTTACAGCGCAAGTGGTTTAATAACCAAATTACCCTTCCCCCACCTTACACCTTATCCCTTCCCAATCCTTATTCCTTCCCCCTCCCCATTTTTAAAACTCATAAAAGGCGGGCTATGAACCTCAAGGTTTCTAGTCTGTACTTGCACCTTGTGCCGTCAAGATGCTTACCACTTTGTCTTTTAATAGTATTACAGGCACTGAGCGGAAATTCTATAGAAAATTTTGTTCTCTACTTGATAAACCGCAAAAACTACCTCCAAATACTTTCACCTACAAGCTACCTCTTATGGACAAGGATGATGTAAGAAAAATACCATTAGTTCAAGCGAAATTTCTGGAAGAAAAAAATCTTGTTTATGTAAGAGAACTGTATCATAATGAATATTCAAAAAGATTGGCTTACGAATTCATTAAGGAACATGCAGGACGTGAAAAAGAACAGTATCCAGGACCATTTTATTTATATCTTTTTGAGAATGGAGCTAGTGTAACGGTAGAAATAAGTATCAAATTAATGTAATTCTTCCTATCAAATTTGTGGGGTGAGGGTTTGAAGTAGATTTGCGCATAAATTAAAAGTTAGTTCAAAACTGAAATTCAACAATTGTTGGTCGAACTAAATTTGCGCATAAATTAACCGGGGTTGAATTAAAAGTTCGCATATCTTCCTATCAAGTTTATGAAGTTAGAATTTTGTTTTGCTGTAAAGTTATTGAAATAGTATTTGTATAAGGAAAATTCATATTGAAATACATGTTGTAATTTAGTCGTAGAGATGTGTACTGTACGAAAGCTGGATTTATAGTGAGTCGGCGCGACAAATGAACTTGTATTTATGCAGATTGTTAAAATGGAATAAAGAGATGATAGTAGCAAAACGCTCGAAGTAGAAAGTGTGAATAATGTTATATAAAGAAATAATAGTTAAACAAGGAAAATATTGAAAATTAAAACTGGTATTAAAAAATATGAACGGACAATCAATTTTGTAGAAGGTTAATATTTTGTTGAAAACGTTTGATTTTCTTGGATAGTGAAGAAGAAGAAGATGAAATAGTGGTAGGGGGACCGTTATAAAAGGAGGATTGTGAGAGCCCATTTCATTTCTCTGCGAAACTTCGAAGAGTAAACATCTCAACATGTATCATTGCGATAAATGTTCGGAATCGTTTCACGATGAAATTCTATTAGACTGTCATAAAGAACTAATTCACAACAACGCAGAAGAAAAACAAGAAGAACAAGAAGAACAAGAAGAACAAGAAGAACAAGAAGAACAAGAAGAACAAGATGAAATATCAGCAACATCTTCAACTACTTTACCGAATCTACAAGTATTTGCTTTACCCGGTAAAGTAGTAATGCATCATAAGATTCAAAATGAAAACTTGAACTTAGAAGAATTTATTAGAGAAGCAAAACCAATCGTAAGTAAAACTTTAAAAGAAGAATTGAAAAGATTGAACTTTCTTAAATTTGGTTTACTACTAGAAGCTATGTTTATAAATGTACAAGAAGAATTATCACCAAGAGGATTCATAACAAAAAACCGAACCATCATGGAAAGTTCAAACATTGATTCAATAGTAGAGAACTGTATAGAAGAAATATTAACAAAAATTCAGGAACACGAAGGAAGAGGATCTGGATGGAGTCTTACAAGCATTGAATTATTAGATATAAAAGTACACAAACATGGTTATGGATTAATGGGATCTAGTTATATTCCTTTGCCACAAAGAATCAAGGATACAAGATCGTGTATTAATGTGAAAAATCAAGATAACGAATGTTTTCGATATGCTATGACATCTAAGTTTGTACCAAATCATTTCGATACACCTAACCAACACTATGAAAATCAAAGACATAGGTACAATTTTCAAGGAATTACTTACCCTGTATCACTAGGAGATATATCAAAATTTGAGAAGAAAAATCCCGGTACGTCTATCAATGTTTTTGCATTAGATAGTTCAAACAAAGTGTATCCTTTACGTATTGCAAAAGAAGAGCTACCAGATCATACGGATTTACTACTACTAACGCGAGGAGATGTGTCTCACTATGTGTACATAAAGAAATTCGACTCACTTGTTAATAAGCAGCTTTCTAAAGATCGACACAGAAAGTTAGTTTGCAAGAGATGTTTCAATTTTAAACGAGATGGACTACACGGAAGAGAATGGTTACAAGAGCACAAAAGACTATGTAACAATAATTATGAAGCAAAGATTAATTTACCTTCGGAAAACAGAGCATTCGTTACATTTCAAAAGGTTTATCATCAATACCGTATCCCTTTAGTTGTGTATGCGGACTTTGAATCAACACTTGTTCCAGTTGAAGATGAAAATTGTGAAGCAAGAAAAAGTGTCAAGTATCAAATGCACAAACCAAACAGTTTTTGTTTAATGGTTAAATCAACATTATCAGAAGAACATTTGAACAAATATGGATTAACTTCAGAACCTCTAGTATATCGTGGTGAAAATGCGGAAAAAATATTTCTTGATCACCTATATTCAATAGCTGGAAATACACAAAGATTATATACAAATATTGTACCAATGAAACCGATGGACGAAGAAGAAGAAATTCAACATGAAAATGCGACTCACTGTTTCTTGTGCAAAAATGATTTTACTATTGAGAATTATAAAGTTAAAGATCACGACCACCTCACAGGTTATTACAGGGGTGCTGCTTGTAATAAATGCAACTTGAGCTATCGTTTACCACTATTTATCCCTGTGGTTCTGCATAATCTTAGTGGGTACGACGCTCATTTTATAATACCTGAACTAGGAAGAGACGACGGTAAAATCGATGTGTTAGCTGAAACTTCAGAAAAGTTCATAAGTTTTTCCAAAGAAGTTGGAAACGTCAAACTAAGATTCTTGGACTCCTACCGATTTTTGCCGTCGAGTTTGTCCAAACTTTCTGAAAACCTAAGGAAACAAGATTTAATCGAAACAAAGAAGATTGTAAACAGCGACAAACTGGATCTGGTACTTCGAAAAGGTGTTTTCCCATATGATTACATAGACAGTTTAGAAAGATTTAATGAAACATCACTACCTCCAAAAGAAGAATTTAAAAGTAAACTGTACGACATGGATATATCTCAAGATGATTATGATCACGCATGCAAAGTATGGAACGAATTAGGATTTAGAACATTGGGAGAATATTCAGATTTTTATGTTAAATTAGATGTGACTTTATTATGTGATGTGATGGAAGAATTTAGAAATACGTGTTTTGCGGCATATGGATTGGACCCTCTTCATTCGTACACTTCGCCTGGACTAGCGTGGCAAGCCATGTTGAAAGAAACAAATTGTAAAATACAACTTCTTACAGATATAGATATGGTTTTGATGTTAGAGTCAGGAGTTCGAGGAGGATTGACGCAAAGTGTAACACGTCATATCAGGGCAAACAACAAGTATTTGCCCGATTATGATGCATCAAAACCAACAACATTCCTGGGTTATTTTGATGCAAATAACTTATACGGATGGGCAATGTCGAATCCCCTTCCATATGATAATTTCAAATGGATAGACCCAGAATCAATTGGAAACATAATGGATATACCGAAATATGGAGAAACTGGTTACATATTTGACGTCGATTTTGAATATCCCGAACATCTTCACGACGAACATTATGATTTACCACTTCTTCCGAAGACCGAAATTTCTCCAACTGGAAGATGGCCAAAATTATTGATGACTTTAACCAACAAGTCTCGGTATGTTTTACACTACTGGATGATACAACAGGCCTTAGACTTGGGATTAAGAATTACAAAAATTAATCGAGTACTACAATTCTCTCAATCTTGTTGGTTAAAACCGTACATTGACAACAACACAAAAAGAAGAGCCGGCGCTACATCAAGTTTTCAAAAAGATTTCTTCAAACTAATGAACAACGCAATATTTGGCAAGACTTTGGAAAACAAAAGGAAACATAAGGATATCAAATTGGTAACTGATCCAGTAAAATTACAGAAATTAGTGCAAAAACCAAACTTTGGTTCATCTGTAATTATTAATGAAAATCTAGTTGTTATTTCCATGAACAAGAAGTCAGTTCTAATGGATCGTCCTTTGTATCTAGGAATGTCAATCTTGGATATTTCCAAAACTCACATGTACGAGTTTCATTATAAGAAGATGGTTAACTATTATGGAAGAGAGAACATTGGTATTGCATATATGGATACGGATGCACTAATTTACTGGATTAAAACAAATGACATGTACGAAGATCTACGCACTTTTATGTATAAAGATGATTTCGACTTTTCCGATTATCCCAAGGATCATCCAAATTACGACTACGACAGAAACAAGAAAGTATTGGGAAAATTTAAAGATGAAACAAATGGTGTGCCGATGATGGAAATTGTAGCATTAATGTCCAAACTATATTCATTTCAACTGTACATAAGCGAAAGGAATCAACATCAAGTCACGAAAAAGGCCAAAGGAATAAAAACCTCTTTCCTGAAGAAGAACGTACAGTTTGAACATTATAAAAGATGTTTGTTTGAAAATGTTGAAACAACTGCAACGTTCAACACTATTAGAAGTTATAATCATCAACTCTTTAGTGTCAAACAAACAAAGTGGGCATTAAGCTACAAAGATGACAAGCGCCATATTTTAGAAGATAAAATTAATACTTTACCGTTCGGCCACTACTCCCTGAACCCTATCGACCAGTAAACCTATTCTTCGTCCTCTACCTTCTTCCTTTTTTTCCTTTCCGTAAAGAAGAGGGGACATGGCAAGCTCAATGCCATGTTCCCTCTTTTTTACACTAATATGAAATGGCCTTGACCTATATTCAAACTATATAAAAGAGAATGAACTGTTGTACGGATCAGTATTTTTACAAGCGATGTGCAAGCAACACCTGAAGATGGAAAGTGTGAAGGACAAGATTGTAAATGAACTACATAAACCAGCAAGAAGAAGATTTCCAAGAAGAAGTACAATCATTAAAGGAATGAATGATCTTTACCAAGCTGATCTCATTGAAATGATACCGCACAGTAAATTAAACAAAGGTTTCAAATATATTTTAACAATTATAGACTGTTTTACTAAAATAGCTGACGCTTTACCATTGAAGGATAAGACTGGTAAAAGTGTTACAAAAGCTATGGAAACAACGATACAAAGAAATAAATTTAAAATCAAACATCTACAGACCGATGATGGAAAAGAATATTTTAATAAAGACTTTGGAGCTTTGATGAAGAAATATCAAATAAATCATTATTCTACAAATTCTGAAGTTAAAGCTTCAATGATTGAAAGGTTCAATAGAACATTGAAAGGAGCGATGTACAAACAATTTTCAAAACGAGGATCATACGTGTGGTATGACATATTACCACAACTTATAAAAGAGTATAACAACAAATATCATCGTACCATCGGAATGAAACCTATCCAAGTAAACAGCGCTAATGCTAAGGTTGTATTACAACGCATCAGAAATAATACAACACCTAAATTGGAAAAGTTGCAACCAAAAAAGTTTAAAGTCAACGATAAAGTTCGTATAAGCAAATACAAAGGTGTATTTAGTAAAAGATATCTACCAAATTGGACTAATGAAGTATTTACAGTTTATAAAGTGCAACCAACTATACCTGAAACCTACTTATTAAAGGATAACAAGGGTGAATTACTTCAAGGTGGATTCTACGGACATGAATTGTTGAAATCAACAGTCGGTGATGTATATCTTGTTGAGAAGGTTTTACAAAGGAAAAAGGATATGGTTAAAGTCCGGTGGTTAGGATTCGATAAAAGTGAAGACTCTTGGATTCCTTCAAAAGACCTGGTATAGTAACTTAATAGCTCATTGTGTGTTTAACCTTGACACAAGATGGAGATTGTACAACAAAAAGATCGATTTAATATCAATAATATTGATGAATTGACAGTTGACAATGATAAGTTAAATCATGGTAAACATGGTGAATTACTACCAAATACAATAAGATGTTTAATAACTGGTCCTTCAAATTGTGGAAAAACAAATGTTGTTTTTAACCTTATAACTAATCCTAAAGGATTGCGCTTTAACAATATATACATTTTTTCAAAATCATTGCAACAACCAAAATATCAATTATTGGATAAAGTACTTGCAAGTGTACCTGAAGTGCATTTCTACAAGTTTAATGCCAGTGAAACAATTATGCAACCAAATGAAGCAAAACCATTTTCTATTTTTATTTTTGACGATGGGTCTTGTGAAAATCACGACACTATAAGGAATTACTTCGCTATGGGAAGACATCATAATATCGATAGCATTTATATTGGTCAAACATACAGTAAGATTCCAAAACAACTCATAAGAGACAATGCAAATATGTTGATCATCTTCAAGCAAGATGAAACAAATTTAAAGCATATATACAATGATCATGTAAATGCGGATATGCCATTTGAGAAATTTAAAGAAATGTGTGGCAAAGCATGGAATGAGAAATATGGCTTTCTCGTTATTATGAAGGAAGAAGATATTAAAAATGGTAGATATCGTATAGGGTTGGATAAATTTGTATTTATGCGTTGAACTACCGATGCTACATCTAGTTACACGTTGAACTTCACAGTGTAAACATGGTGAATCAAGAAAAACTATTAAAAGAAATAAAATCACTCAGTGATTCTATTAGGATGAAGAATCGTGCATTGAGGATGGGTTTAAGTGAAAGAGAAGAATTTCTAGAGACTACATTTAAACCTATTACGGAACCTTTAAAACAGATATCAGAAACTATTGGTAAACCTCGTTATGAAGGAGATGTTTTACTACCAGTTTCTAAACAAGAAGTACAAGCATTAAAAAAAGAAGAAGATGATGATTCATATACAAGTGCTAGTGAGCAAGAAGAAACAAAAGAAGAAGAAGAACCAATTGTTGAAAAGGAAGAAGAACAGCCAATACCTGAAGCTGAACAATCTATTCCAAATTTAACTCAATTGAGTAGCGATATATTACAACATGGACCTCTTGGAAGAAAATATATAATGAAAATGCTACATGACATGAAATCAAACCCGAATTTGAGTAGATCACACGTATACGGAGCAAGAATTGATGGAAATGAATTAAAGATCGGCGATTCAAAGCTTGAAATAACACAAGACGATTACATCATTATTGGTGAGCATAAATATAAAGGAACAAAAGGACTTTATGAATTAATTTTTAAAAACATACCACTAAGATATTCATCCAAAGATTTAAGTGTTTTTAAGGAAATTCTACAAAATACTAACGCTCATAAAAGAAACTACTTAAAGGATGCAATGATTAATCGTTCACGTGCAACAAAATATAACATTGTTATAAAAAAGTTGTTTCCTCCACGAAAATTGCCAACATTACGTACTGCACCAGCGGTGAGACAACCACTGAAAAGAAAATCTTTATCACTTATGGATTTATCACTTCTTGAACAACATGGTAAAAAGAGTAAAGGAGATACTTCAACATCTGGCAAAGGATTGATGAAAAATCTATACAATACGAATGTGATTTACTACAACGACATCAATAAATTGGTTGATAGAATGAGACTATTGCATGAAGCCATGGAAGCCGGTCATACAGGTTTAAATAATGAATGGGTAGCTCTGATTGACGAACTCAGGAATCGCGGCATAATCGTATAATTGTCCGCTTATATATAAGAGTTGCAGGCGTATAATGTGTCAGTTCTAACATGAGCGTCGACAAGTTCGGACGATACTCCGCGTTAGGAGTGCAAGTTGGAGAAAACAGAAAAAGAAGTGGATTACCGCAAACACCCGAAGGTGACTATAACATAAATAATAAACGTTTAAAGTTTGTTAAGGATCCAGAAGAAGATGGAGATGCAACAAATTTAAAAACAGTAAAGGAGGAAACATCTACAAGTTTAAAACTCGACAACAACCAACTGTATGATGCAAAATCTCACAGGGTTATTAATGTTGCAAAACCAGTCAACAATGGAGATGTTGTTAATAAAGGCTATTTTCTATCTGCGATGGAATACGCTTTACTGTTGGAAAAGACTAAAAGTGGAAAAAAGTACAATGCTTTAAATTATAAAATAACTAATGTGGCAGATCCAACCGAGGATACAGATACAATCAATAAGCGTTATTTGCATTCTGTAATACCAGAAAAGAAAAAAGATGGATTTTCCTTCTATAAATATACTATAAACGATATTGGATATCCTAAAGAAGAAAGTGATGGTGTTAATATTAAATACATTAAAGATAATTGTATTTTATATAATGGTGCTGTTATTGATTGTCATGGAAAAGTGTTGTCCAATCTGAAAGATGGTTCAACTCCATCGGATGCTGCTACCGTGAGACAAATGAATGAAAGCTTGAAGAAAGGAACATCCGCTTTTGTTAAACAAAATCAGGTGGTGTCAAAGAAAGGTGATGAGTTTATGCAAGGAAGTGAAAAGTTTACCTTACTACAACTACAAAATAACAAGTGGGATGGAAAAAATAAAAGATTGTCAAATATAAGTTTAGGCACGGAAGAACATGATGCTGTTATTTTAACACAAGTGCCACAACTATCAGCTACTGGTGTTAACTTTATATGTGGAGGTAGACGATTAACCCATGTAAAATCTGGTAAAGATGATAATGATTGTGTTGTTGTGAAACAAACTATAGTTTTAGATAAAATAAATAACTTATATGATGGAAAAAATAGAAGAATATCTAACATATCAGCAGGAATAGCTCCGAATGATGTTGCTACTATTAATCAAGTTATAGCAACCTCTAATAACGATCCATCTGTGTATACATGTAATGGTAAACGTATCACAAATCTTGATAATCCTACACGTAACAAAGATGCTACTAATGTAGAGTATGTAATGAATCTTGTAGGTAATGTAGTTATTGATATGCATAATCATTTGATTAATGCATCGATGAAACACAATAAAATCGAAGATTCTCAAAGAAACCAATGGATTAAAGATGAAATCATTGATAGATACTAGTAAAACTTATGAATATTTAAGTATAGAATACACAAAAAAAGGATTCATTATCATAAAGTATTTCATAGAGTGAAGACGTTGGTTACATAAAACAGCATAATGAAGACCGTATCGCTCAGTCGTCGTCAAGACAGCGGCAAGAGAGGACGTGGTTTAACATCAGCTGCATTATCCCTGCTCAGACGGATTCCAATTGGTGCTGTTGTGAATCGAACGATAGACGCTTTACCATACGAATTACATCTGCCCGGAGGTTATCAATATTGTGGACCTGGAACTAAGTTGGCAAAACGTTTAGCAAGAGGAGATCCTGGAATTAATAAATTAGATCAAGCTTGCAAAGAACACGATATAGCATATTCAAAGTATAAAGATTCAACAAATAGATCAATAGCGGATAAAATTCTAGCGGAAAAAGCTTGGCAAAGAGTAAAATCAAGTGACGCAAGTATTGCAGAAAAAGCAGCGGCTTGGGCAGTAACTACAGCCATGAAGACGAAAGCAAAGTTAGGTGCTGGAAGACGTCGCAGAGGAAGACCTGCAAAAGGAAGAAGCGCTCCCAAAAGAGGTGGAAACATTAAAAAAGGACGTCGTAGAACTCGTAAGACAAATGTAAAGAAGACTTCTGTTTGGCAAATGGTAAAAAACGGAGCAGGTTTATACCTAAGACCATACCGTGTGTACTAAATAAAAAGAATCAATTGATAATTCCAAATAAAGCCTTAACAAATCATCAGTTAAATGATTATGTAAAATGTTTGAAAATACCATTTTTTCGAGGAGTTTTTATGAAAGATGCATTACCAACTAAAATATGGGAAAATGAAACTGGAATAGTAAATTTGGATTCCACCTATGGTCCAGGCACTCATTGGGTATGCTATAAAAAGCTCGGACAAACCGTTTACTACTTTGATAGTTTTGGCAATCTGCCACCGCCGAAAGAACTGCAACATTATTTTCGAAACTCCAAAAACATTTTTTACAATTACAAAAGAGAACAACCTAACAACACTGAAATCTGTGGGCATTTATGTTTGGAGTTTCTAGCGAAGAGTGTCAGTCATCTTTAAGATGTCATCGTATACAGTGTCACTGAGTGGAAATTCATCCACATTGAAAAGTACGCTGTTCCCAGCATTGCGTCTATCCAAGGAAAGATTATGGGAAGCGGCATTACTTGATTTAACTACCTACAACTCAATTCCCAATGTTACGGAAGGAAAGAACAATTTACTACATTATTATGAAACTAAGGATGCTTCAGGAAAATACTCAGAATTGAAAATAATTACATTTCCTACTGGAGCTTATGAAATCGATGATATAAACCAATTACTACAAAAACAACTCGGAGAAGAAAAGATCACCGTTAAAGGAAACAATAATACTTTAAAAGCAGAAATAACTTCAAAATATTATATCGATGTCAGCTTGGAAAACTCCATTGGCAGTTTACTCGGATTTACAGATACAAAAAAGAAAATCTTAACTCCTGGAACTACTCATTCAGGTGATACAACTGTTACAATATTGAAAGTCAATAGTATCGATGTAACGTGTAATATTATACACGGATCGTATAGAGAAGGAGTGAATCAGCATATTTTACATACATTTTATCCAACTGTAGCTCCCGGTTTTAAAATTGTTGAGAAGCCACAAAACTTGATATACCTACCGTTAAACACCAGTTTCATTTCAGACATCGTACTGAACATATTGGATCAAGACGGTGTTAGTGTTGACTTTAGAGGAGAAACGATAACTATACGGATACACATCAGAGCGGCAACATAAAGGTCAACATGGGATTATCATTTAAACCGCAACGGAAGAGTCGGGAGCTCAGTAGCTCCTCGACATTGGAAGAGTTAACATCGGACAACATTCGTTTTCTACAGAAGATTGGATTGAAACTTAACAACGATGGATATCCTGGATATATCTCAAGGACCGACATTCGACGAAACACTATGGGAGAAGGAATATCACACGCACAACCCTTACACTTCATCAAAATTAAACAATAACGATGAAATAAGGATTCCCATTCAACAACAAGATATTTACACATTACCGTGTGAAAGTTATTTGTACATTGAAGGACGGGTATTAAAATTGGATGGAAAAACTGCTTCAACAGTTCCTTTTATAAATAACCCGATGGCATATCTTTTTGATGAAATAAGATATGAGATATCAGGGGTGACAGTTGATTCAACAAAAAAGGTTGGTATAACAACGACATTGAAAGGATTAACATCATTAACACCGCATGAGAAGAATTCAATAGTCACCGCCGGATGGGTTGCCCCTGATAAAGACACTATAACACCGGATTCCAACGGTCACTTTGATTTTCATGTACCCTTACGATTGCTTTTGGGATTCGCTGAAGATTACAAACGAATAATAATAAATGTCAAACAAGAATTGGTATTACTCAGATCTTCAACTAACAAGGACTTGATACTTGCAGACCCTGCAACTACGGAAGATAAACTGGAATGGCAACTACAATTGGATAAAGTTGTTTGGAGAGTACCTCATGTAAGATTGGCCGATGAACATAGAATCGTATTATTGAGAAAGTTAAAGTCTGACCGTGATATTGTGATGCCATTCCGAAGTTGGGAATTCCATGAATATCCTACACTACCTCAGACCGAACGACAAACATGGACCGTCAAGACATCAACTTACTTGGAACGAGCAAGGTACATAATACTCGGTTTTCAAACTAAGCGAAAAGATGTTATCACTGCAAATGCCGGTCAATTTGATAACTGTAAAATAAAGAATTGTAAAGTTTTCCTAAACTCTCAATTCTTTCCGTATGACAATTTGAATGTCATGTTCAGCAAAAAACGTTTTTCCATTTTATACGATATGTATGCAAGATTTCAATCGTCATATTATGGAAAGACTAATACTCCACTATTATCACCTGACCAATATTATTCCAAGGCTCCGATAATTGTAATAGATTGTTCAAAACAAAATGAATCGGTAAAATCATCAAGTGTGGATATAAAAATTGAAATGGAATTTGAAGAACCAGTAGCGGATGGAACTTCAGCATACTGTCTTATTCTACATGATAAAATAGTTACTTACACACCGCTGACCGGAATCGTGAAGAATGTACTTTAAACAGAATTAGTACAACGACTGCAGATTTTTGAGGTTAGAATTATCTGTCTCAATTTTTGAGGTTAGAATTTCGTTTGTGAAAGACAAGTTAAAAACAAACATTTATGTGAGTGTATAAATTGACGAAAAACATAAAAGCGAGAAAATCATGAGTGGAAAATTCATTATATCTTCGACCGTCGTATGGGAAACATCGTTCGCAAGATGAGTTCTACTAACGGAGAAGAAAATACACCTCTAATGGATGAGAATAGTTCAGATATAGAAAAACAAGTTGAACGAGAAATGGACGAGTTCCTCAAGTTTAACAAACATAAGAAGAGAGAAGAAGAAAACAAAGAAGGAGAAGCTGAAAAAGAAGTAAAAAGAAAAAAGGTTGAAGTTAACATTACAACTAATATTTTAACAGAAGTATTTCTTCGGATTTTCTACCCCATTTCTTCATGCATGACGAAAAGTATTTCAGTTGGAATTTTAAAATCATTGGATTATTCACCGATTGTTATTTTAAATCATGGAAATAAAATGGTTACATTCACTGAAACTTCTTGGGAATCATTTATGAAACATTTACATCTTTTGGAATGCTATTTGAGTAACAACACATTTGGAAGAAGAACAAGATTAAGTTTATTGGAATCAAATATTGAAGTTGATATAGTGAAACATCGTGGAGGACAAATGGTTCGCTTCAGAGATTTAACTAGACATGATGTAAAATTACATTTGACTAAAGAAGAATTTTACACTTTAAGTTGTACTACCGGTCCCGTCACCAGATATTTGAAACAACTAATATTTTCAAGTGCAATAATCAAAGACTATCTAATCGATACATTGGACAGACAACCTTTCGTTCCAATTTTATACGGTCCCGTGGATACTTCAATTTTTAATCGAATACCTCAAGAAGTGGATATGTGGAGACAATTGAACAACTATCACACCAACTTTAATATCGACGAAGAAGCGCAAGAAGTTAAAGAAGAACAATCGTGTTTGTAATACAAGTCAGTTGCTGACGAGACTTCATCATGAACAAACGGGTTTCGTTTTCTAATGCGCCACATATAATGGAAGTTAAAAAAGGTATAATTGAATTTCAAGCTTTTCGAGGAAATGATGGAAATTTTATTATAAAAGAATTAGTAATTTTGGATATGAACACATCTGTAGTTTATCATTACTTATTCAAACCTCCATTACCATTCAATAGACTAACAACTAAAGCGAAAGTTACAAACAAATGGTTGTACAAACATTTTCACAACTTAAGATGGGATGAAGGTTTTATTAATTATAACATGATGCCGCACATTATGAATCATTACTGCAAAGAGTTCAAAACTATCTACACAAAAGGATTGGAAAAAGCTAATTGGATACAATCATTTACAAGCAACGAAGTGATAAATGCAATAATAGATAGAGATTTCCAATGCTACTTCAATGAACTTTGTATTTCATCAAAGAGTTTTAAACATCGAAGGTCACAGTGCGCTTTGAAGAATGCTTACCGCTTAAATAATTTCCTTCAACAGAATGGTGGGGGTAATGTCGGTAATAAAAGTGAGAGCGCTACCATGACGCAGCATGAGTATTACTCGAACCTCCGAAGAGACAACATCTCCGACGGACATTATTATTAACAAGAAGATTAAGAAGAAGATTAACAATAACATCAAGATGGCATCGCAGAACTTTCTTCAAAATTTGGTTGATCAATTCAACGCTCATTCTAAATCAACAATCTTACCGACGAAGAAATGTTCTGAACTAAAAGAAGAAAAACATTACATCATACATACAATCAAGAAGATGGACACTTCAATTGGTGATGCTATTAATTGCACATTGAGCGAGGCGCCGTATACAGTTGGTGACGAACCGAAGTTTCAAATCTTCCTACCGAAACGGTTTGTACAACTTCTACAAAATGAAGATCTTCGAGTTATTCAACCTGGCGCACTCTATTTAGTTTCACACGGACCGAGTGGAAACAACTCAACTGAACTAACTATTCATGTAACACCTACTACTAACTAGTTTGTACATAACATTGTAAATATATGTGTTTGTAATGGTTTCTCAATAAAGATGATATAAAACAAAAAAGAAAAATAAAAGAAGCAACATATTGTTATGTCTTTGTACATAGCAACATGTTGCTTTTTTAAAAATTCCACGGGATGACCTTGACCCAATATTGTGTGATAATAAAAGTGAAAATCAACTTGTGAAATTCATTAGTCTACGACTAGCTTTCGTACCGTACACATCTCGCTCTCTATAACTAAATACAAAACTTCAACATGTCCCTAAAGGTCAAGTGTGCATCTTACGATACCAACACCATTACGAGTTTTGAACAACTTGAAGATTTAACCAACGAAATGCGAGTTTTACTTACCGGTGGTTATCACTTAACTGTTGATGTTAGTGCTACTAATGTAAGGATGTTTACTAAAACAAAATACTGCGATGATGAAGTATTTCTTTCTACACAACCTACAACATCTTCATCGCCGACTGGTCAACATAACATCAAGTTCCACAAGTACTACCAATGTTAAATAACTTTTAACAAATAAAACTAAGGAATCACGTGATCAATGTCAAGTTGATAAAAAGGGTGTGATACTTGGATAACTAATTATTCGCTTCCCAACTCTCGCTGCGTCAACACCTATTTTTAAAGATGTTATACAGAATGATGATTGAACTTGATGGAAAGATCTATGGAAAAGATTACAACACCGTTGAACAAATGACTGAAGATTTAGAAATATTAACCCGAGAAGGATATCAGGCTAAATTAATTTTAAAATTTCCTAAAGTACATCCACTATCGACTGAAGAACTTATCGCTATGGCTAAAGCGGAGAGAGAGAAAAAGTCTGAAGAAAACAAACAGGAGGGAGAGAAAAAGTCTGAAGAAAACAAACAGAAACAAACTTCTTAAGTATCAATTTTCCTTACATTAGTAAGGTATAATTTTTTAAAACTTCGTTTGGATGACCTTGAAATTACCCCCACCACTTTTTGTAGTACATAAAACTGACTATTCAACACTATACACTCTTATTCTTTCACTGGACTCAGCAGCGTCAACATGGAAAAACAAAATTACAAGTACGAACCTCGTTACTGTTGTGAACAACAGTGTACAGATTTAGGACCAATGATGGTGGACGGGTTAGCTTGCACTAAGTGTGAATTTTTCGGATCTTGTTACTGCAAATGCAAAACAAAACAACTACCGCCACCGGAATTGCGAACTTTCAAATTTTACAAATCAAGATATTTTCATACATGCTGTCCTCAAAGATGTTTCAAATTTCATCCTCTCGATCTAGCTCATTGTCAACGCACCATGTCTCATCAAGATGATTTTTGTACACATATGATAAAAAGATGTAAATACAGGTCGGATTGGTATTCAGATCCTGTTGAACCATCGAATGTGTAATTTCAGTTTTACACTCTTTTTTAAAACTTCAATTGGATGACCTTGAGATTTCCCCCTACCATTGGTTTTTTTTTTAGATTTTCCCCCACCATTAGTGTAAGTTTTGTATCTTATTGAATCCACCTTTGAATTATTTCACTTCCAACATTCTAACTAACAACATGGGAACACCTTTCGTCAGGTTTCATCATATAATAACTGAGAGGGAAGAAATGGAAGTATTGTTTCAAAACTTGCTTGCTATAATGGATAGATATTATATGAGATGGATCAGAATTGATGTTCAATATTTACGTCCTGGTGAATTATCTTCATCATCACAGAGTGAGGAGGACGAGGCAAATACTCCAGCTAAGATATTTGAATTAAAAGACGAAGAAGAAGAACTTAGCTTTTTATTTAATCATAAGCTCGCCGTTAAATAAGCCCCCTCCCTTGGCGGCGTTCCTCATTTACTCGCCGACTCTCCAACGATGAACAACTCTCCATTGGCACGGATGAATTCTAGTTTTGAAATAAACTCTAAAGAAGAGTTACAAGCTATTTTTAATATTTTACAAGAACTTGTAGATAATTTTACAACTATCAAAATGAATTTGGAAATAACATACGATTGTCCTATTTGTGATAAGGTTGAAAGTTCGGACGAAGACAGTTTACTAAATCTAACTCCTGCACCATCTGACACTACTGACGGTAATAATGAAGAGCAAAATCTTTCCCCCACCACTTCTTTGTAATTCATCTTTCCCCCCACCACTTTTTTATTTAACTAACATTTCTCGCTTTCACTCCTCATTCCGTCTTCGACTTTTGTACTATCAACATAACTTCTTTTAAAATTTCAAACACTAACACAATCATGATGGATATGATGGATGAAGTTCCCTTTGTAACTAGAATGGAAGAGGATAAATTGAAATTGGAAATTAAACGATTGGAACGGGAAAACAGACTCGAGATATTACGTTTCTTCAAACTTGCCAAATACGTCATCTGGGGACTCTGCCTTTACCTTATCCTCGTCGTCGGCGTTTACTTTTACAACTCCGTATTTCATCACAAAAATTCAACCTGTATTGCACATTGATTGTATTTGTTTTTGCACATTGATTGTATTTGTTTTTACGAATAAAGTTCAAAAGAGTCTTCTACCTATCCCGCTATCACCGGGTAGTTCAACTCTCAGAACTATTTCCTGTGGTAGCGGGATAGGCTTTTTTAAAACTTACTCGGGATGACCTTGACATACTTTCCGTACCCCACATTATCAAGTTGAATTTCAGTTTTGTACCAACTTATAATTTATGCGCGATTTTAGTTCAACCGAGCGCCATCTCCACTCCCCCCATTGATTAATTCACCATCCGACAGGCCGGAAGCTCTAGACCCCCCATTAACTGACATCTACAGTCACGCATATATTTCGACGCGTCATGTTTCATTCTTCATTCTCGTTCTATCCGCGGAACTTAACACTTCTATCTACCTTCTCTCTCTCTCTTGTTACGACTGCGCTATGTTTGAACTGACTTTTATTTTCGTTCAACTATTAGAGTTTTTATTAACACCGTCGAATTACAATTTTGAACTAATTTTTAATTTATGCGAAGTTTTACTTCAACCCCGGTTAATTTATGCGCAAATTTAGTTCAACTCCCAGTTGTTGAATTTCAGTTTTGAACTTACTTTTAATTTATGCGCAAATTTAGTTCAACTCCCAATTGTTGAATTTCAGTTTTGAACCAACTTTTAATTTATGCGCGAATTTAGTTCAACCCCCCAGTTGTTGAATTTCAGTTTTGAACTAACCAATATTTTATGCGAAGTTTTAATTCAACCCCGGTTAATTTATGCGCAAATTTAGTTCAACCACCAATTGTTGAATTTCAGTTTTGAACCAACTTTTAATTTATGCGCAAATCTACTTCAAACCCTCACCCCACCTCCCCCAACCTCATTTAATATTCGACCGGAAGACACCTGCCCCGGAACATGGCTTCCGGCGGCACGTGGCCGGTTTTGAAAGTGGCTTTTTCTATCTACTCAGGTCTATTTCCATGAGTTCGCGAACCAGCGTCATCGGGTTATGGGAACGGGGTTTTATGGGGTTTCAAAGGGGTCAAAAATGGGATTTTGGCATTTTTGGACCTCAGTTTTCAAAATTTATAAATTTTAACTAGAACCATTTAAAAGAGCTCAAAAAAACAAACAATTTGGTATTTTGAATTTTTATCTTAGCATAACTGGTTACGGGGAAAATTCAAAAATTTGTTTTCCATGTTATTCTTATGGGAAATCAAGAAAACCCTATGTCTTGCTTATTTATTGACATAACTTAATCAAATTCGTTATGTAGGCTACATTATCTAGATAGGGGTTAACTTATACTTGCTTTCAAAACCCATATGGCGGCAAACCTACATACCTCCCCCCCATGGGGTTTATGGGGAAAATAAAAAATTGCCATAGCTTGATACAATTTTGTGTTTACATTCACCAATTATTGATTAACTTAGATTTTCTAACAACACCCCATGGCAGCAAACCTACATACTCGATCCTATGGTGTTTTTATGGGGAAAGTAAATAATCTGAAATTCCATGGGAAATTCGCTGAGTACGCAGGTCTGCTGCGACGGGGGTTTTTTTTCAACATGGACATTTACGGATAACAGGGTTTCTACTGATATCTGATTTTGGAATTCCAGTATATTTCCAGTATTTCCAGTACATTTTTCCAAAAAATTCCAATATCACTCGCGCACTACTAATCTGAATATGGACTAACAATAACGACATTTTATACATATAAACAGATTTTTGTATTAAGAGAGATTTTTGTATTAAGAGATCGCCAATGGTTGAAATTCTACCAAAAATTCACCTGTTTTGGACTCTAATAAATTATCCTTCTTCTATAAGGTTAACACTGAAGCTTTGAAAGCCTGTAGGGTGTACCTCTGGAGGCTGATGTGAATTATAGGCATTCTGTTCATCTACAGGATGAACCTTTCTAACTGTAAGCGATGATTTCTCTTACAATACACACAAGCTGAGAAAAAATGAGGAAAATAAACATGCTTGCCTATATATAGATACTTATGATTGTGATTAATAAGTACTTTCCAATGTTAACACTTTTTAATACAGTATTCATTTTTTATCAGGCTATTTAAACTCCTCTTAAAATTTTCCATACAGTCCACTTTATTTTGTATTTTTTAATACAAAAATTGATAAAAAAGTACAGTTAACTGCAAAAAAATGATGAAATAGAATAATACTAAAAGTAAAATAAATACTCACATCATGAATAAAATTTAAGAAAGAAAACTCAACTTTTAGTACAAATCCAACATTTTCTAAACTTATTCTTTACACAAACGGTTAGATTTCTTAGTTGCTTAGTTAAATTAATTATTTGAATGTAACAACAAGTTTTCTGATTTTGGTTTGCAAAACATACTTGAACATCAATAATGACAAGTGAAATATTTATACATCGGAATGTACAGATCAAATGACAAAAGCTATATTTTATGCATTTAAAAAAAAATTTCTGGATTCTAATAAAATTCTATTTTTCCAGTATCTACTTTGAAATTCCAGTATAATTCCAGTATTTCCAGTATGGAAATAAAATTCAAGTATAATTCCAGTATTTCCAGTAATTCCAGTATCAGTAGACACCCTGGATAACTTCTTAAGTTTAGTGTCAGTTTTTAAATGAGTTTTACCCTAAACCTACCTTGTTTGGTAGCCTACAAGATAGTTATTTCAAGACATTTAGAGGTTAGACTGGATGTGATAATTTGCAAATCTTTTGAGCTTAAATTGTAATGCTAAATTTTTACAAATTATAACTGAAACAGGCTTAATTCAATTTTTTATTCATGTTGAATCTGAAATTTGCCCCGACTTTGTTAGTTAAAAGAATAAAAAACACATGTTAAGCAACAAATTAGGCCTAATAATAATGTAGATTTTTAAAAATTATTTAGTAAGCTCATATGGGGGGGGGGGTCTGAGAGTTTTTATGGGAGAGCTGCCACTGGGTGAAACATGTTTAAGATTTTAAGTTATGAGCTACTGAATAGCAGCAATGCTGTTTCGTGTTGTACTGTTTCAAAATGTTTGGGGACTTAGTTCTCAAGAAACTGCTCGGTCACAAAATAAGACAGAGTATTTAAGGCGCTCAATTTTTCCAAATGGAAGGAAACATTTTAAATAAATGAAATGGGAAACCTTCCTTGGCAGGTATAGAATGTGGGAAATGTTAATATTAACTTAAAACAATACAGGTACTGGTGCATACTAAACAGAGAATAAATATTTTCCAAATAAGGTATATCTTGGTAACAAACAAGGTACAACTCCTTTCAAACTCAATTTTCATGTTTAAAGTACAATGTCACCATTTCAGCCTAAACAAGCTAATAACTAGCTAGCTTTTAGCTTTAATAAAAATACTTCACACCAAACCAAAGAAGTGTGCAAAGTTGCAAAATAGAATAATACAAAAACTGGTTCTAGGTGAGGATAACCAATAAATCAACCACGTTGAAGTATTGCGTTACTCTTAATATGCATATAATAAATTTGTTTTATTTCTATACATACTTTCGTTTCTTCCAGCACTATTCTGTACTTCTTTGTCTTAAGAATGATAAAAGTTATTTTGACTAATTCTTGAACACAATCAATCAGGACCAAACTTTTGGAAGTTCAACAAACTGCTTTGTTGTTTATTTTTTATGCCAATTAGAAAATCACTGATACTGTATTTGTTTGCCAAAATTGTGTTTGCCAGACATGAACCAACTATATCTCATTGGATTGACTTAAATAGCTATTTGTGTATTAAGAGCGCAAATAACGTCATTGCCGCTCGAGAATGTAGTTGGCCGCACGAAGCGTCAGCTGAGTGCGGCCAAACATTTCGAGAGCGGCAATGACTATTTGTGCTCGTAATACACACAATATTTTTCCTACCACCATAATTACAACCGATCAAATGTATTTAATAAACGTACACAATTATATCAACTTTAAATTTAACTTCATTAACTTTGATTAACTTAATAACTGTAATAAATCGTAATCACTTGCATAGATGTGTAACCGGAAGTTAGTGTTATCAAAATACTGACCATGAAATCAGCTGATTCAGAGCAAAGCAACTACAATTAATTTGTAATAATTATGGTGATTGTCATGTGTTTCTGACCAATAGAAACTAGTCTGTGTTGTGACGTCACCTTCTTTACCGTTCTAACCTATTGTAGATTTAAAATAACCTTGATTTAGCGTGCGCCAATGTTCCATTACCGCTCTAGAGCGGAAAAGGACCGGAAAACGGAAATGAACTGTTTTGCGTAGGATTACAGCTGTGGCAATGTGATTATTTCCATGCAGTGGTAGGAAAAGTATATTGTTAGATAACAGTGATTGATACCTCAGTTGAATGGTAATTAAAATGCAAAACATCGCATTACCTTGGCTTTTGCTTTTTTGTCAACATCAGTCAGTTCGGGGTCATCAGCATTGGCTGTCTCCATATCAAACATGCTGTGCCTGAAAATTATTATCCCAGTTAGATGTATTTTATTGTATTTTCTAGAGACTAATTCAGGAGATAAAAAGAAATACAAATAAATAATTTGCAATACAGTTAAATATTATACAGTATTTTAATAAATTGAGATGGCAAATTTTACATAATCATTTTTAAGTTCTCATTACACCAGTGGAAGTCACTAGTTTTATGACTGAACACACTTGCTTGGAAGTGCATGGACTGCATGTATTATTAATATTAATACAGGGTGTTTAATTTTTTTTAAAGTATTTTTCATTCTACATAATAAGGCTGAGACAAGAGGAAATTGACAATCACACATCTGTTCTATATTTAGGGACCCTTTGTGACATTGTAGCCCAAATCGAGGATGGCCCAGCAGGAGTCAGAAGATGAACTCAAAGCATACATTAACATCAAAATAAATATAAGGGCTTAATTAGTAGTATACAATGCGGAAAACTCAACAACAGAACAGTATAGGCAACCAAACTTTGCATAAAATTATACCAATGATGCTAAACATTTATAATGAACCAACTTCCAAAATATTTATCCTTTGGGGCACAGGTTTGAAGAAAATGGCTTGGAATACAAATTATATATCTGGTCTTTAAGGAATTCCCCGAGAGGAAGTCTTGGGTGTAACGTCTTAGGATTAAGCCAGATGATGTATTTTTTTAAGTCTTTGATTTCAAGCAATTTGCTGTAAACAATAGCCCTGAAGTTTAAATGTCGTAAGTTATTGTTTTACAGGTACAGTACTTGAGCAATTGTGTGAAGTTTCGTCAATACACAACATGTTTCTTTTTATTATTTAGAATTAGTAGGGGAAGAAGCTTAGCATTTGACATAAGATAATATCAACTTTGGTAATAATATTACTATGTTAAGAAGTGACTGGTAAAATATTTAAAATTTGAAAAACCAACTTTTGGTTTAACGGCAATTCTTTAGTCAATCCCAGGTTATTCTTAAACTTTTCCAGGTTAATGATTCTGCTTCACCCAAGTAAGTATTTACCTTTTTAGACATATAGCAGTTATATGGCTATCCAAAAAATAATTTTGGTGGGCTAGAAAGAGCGAGGTAAATTATTGGAGGAAAAAAATGTGTTTTACTAAATTCAAAGCTTAACAGAATAATATTTTTAGAACAATACTAAAGCAAGCACGATTTGATTATTCATTTAAAAATGGTTTTGCCTGAAATGCTACTCTGTGACTTGAAGGAAACCAAAATTCTGACCAAAATTGGGATTACAAGATAAAAAATTACTATAGGAACCTGGACATTACAGAATAGCAAAGTAAATGAGCTCTTGTGAGGGACAGACATAACTTATATTCAATCAGGTGACTCATAGAGGACGAAATAGAAATTTTATTGATTAAACTTCAAATTTTAAAAATCCAAAATAAATAATTTGCACATGATTACCCACTTGTCAAAATTCAACCAAAAATTCAATTGATCTGAACCGTTTGGATACTATTAGTATATTTCATAACTGAATCATCTATTCTTCCTGATTTCCTATCATTTGTTTGCAACAGTTGTCTGTCTGAGGAATCAATATCACCCTTCTTCCATAAGATTAACATTGAAACATTGAAAAGCCTGTAAGGTGCAGCTCTTGGGGACAATGTAACTTATAATGGGTTTCTGCTCATCTAAAAACACTACCTTTTACGGTATGCAGAGATTTCTCCAGGGATGCACACAAGCTAAGAGAAAAAAGGAGGAAAAGAATCATGCTTGCATATTTATACATAGATAGATACCTTCCTTGTAAAATGATTTTTTAACCTATTGACAATATTTATTTTTACAGAAATATAGCATTAACGTATAATGTTTAGGTCATTAAGGTAAATTATTTCATTAGGATTGTAAAATGAGTGTTAATAAAATGTAAAATTTGCCTGAAATAAATTTGTAGCGCATGACCAAAATGCTTACAACCTTGATATTTTACTCAATTTTTAGTTGTATGTTTCAATGTTTTATTTCAGATTTCTGCAAAGGGCAATTAACAAAATATCCTTCACAGATGAAATAATTTTTTTTTAATAATCAACCCACATTCTTATTATAAACTTGATCATGCTTCAGATGTTTTACTGAATTTAATTATTACTATCACTCAACTGTTAGCATTTTTAAATTTTCTTACCTTGTTTGTAAAACACCGTGTGTGATAAGTTTGGTTTTAGAATTTTTATAAATTTGATAGTGAATAAAAACTCTGTCCGGTTAGCATTTGACAGGAAATAAAAAGTGATAATTAATTGCTCTAAATAACTAACTCACTTAGCAGAAATAATTTGTAAAACTAAGAGTGTTAAAATTACTTTTACTTGAGAACGGACTAAATACTGGTTTCCGTTTCTGCAAGCTATGGTAACTAAGAAAATATTTGTTATTTTTTTATAAAGATGTAAAAATCTAAAAAGTTATTTACCTTTTCTTGTTGGCTTGGTTTTTATGAAGTTTGGTGTTCTCAAGTGAGTTGCGGAGGATACCTCTGGGCAAGGGTGGCCTGGGAGGGGGAGGGACATTCTTCTCTTCTGGCAATGAAATTGATCTTTTTGGCAGAGGAGGTCCTGAAATCAAAGTTTACTGTTGTAGCACATCTTTGACTCTAATTAATTTATTACAGTTATTCATGTTAAATTTGAAATTCCTTTTCAAATTCCTTTAAATAAAAATCGTAGGCTTTCAATTGATTAACATGAAAAGGAAAAAATACAGGGTGTTTGGAAAAAAGTTTCAATAATTCAGGAGGTTCAATTCAATTTTTTTTTTCAATTCAATATTACTTTATTCAAAACATATACATCAAGTATACATGAATGGCGTCATTTTAACCTAAATAAAAGTATCATTAATAAATTAAACAATAATTTTTTTATCAAAATAATTACTCACAGAAAGAATTCTTCGAGAGAATAAAGAGGTCTAAGAAGCAAGTAACCCTTCAAATTCTTTTTAAATTTGGCAAAATCTTTTATTTCTGTTATTTCAGAATGTAATTTGTTGTAATATTTTGCCCCCACGTATGACGGTTTCTTTTCCAGAAATTTTAATTTGTGAGCAGGATATAAAATTTTATTTCTGTTTCTGGTTGAATAGTTATGGGTTGATCCCAAACTGGGCAAGTTTACCAATTGTTGTCTTACATATAAGCATACTTCAAAAATGTATTGTGAAAAAACTGTTAAAATACCCAATTCAGGAAAAATATTTTTAACTGAATCTGATTTTCTTAAATTTAATATTATTCGAACGGCTTGTTTTTGAAGGACTAATATTTTTTTTAAGTTTGACAAAGAGGTTCCACCATATAAAATAATTCCAAAAGATATGTGTGAATGAATTAGTGCAAAATAGATTTTTCTTAAAGTGTCTTCTGAGCAAACCTTTGACATTTTACGTAAAGCGTACAAACCCGATGAAATTTTTTTACAGATGTCATCTATGTGGATATCCCAATTTAAATTTTGATCAATTTTAAGACCCAAAAACCGTATAACTTCAACCTCTTGTAATGTATCGTTTCCCATAAAAATGTTTAGCTGATCACTTTGTTTATTTTGCGCAGTACTAAAAGACATATATTTAGTTTTAATTGGATTCGCCAAGAGATCTCGATTATTTAAATACTGGGCGATGTTTGAAATTTGCTCAAATGCCAACTGTTCAACTTCGAAAGGTGATTTGCTTGAAATTTTTAGGTTGATATCATCAGCATACCAACATATTTTCCCGGAATTTATACTGCTTGGCAAATCGTTAGGTACTCTACACATTAAAATAAGCAAAAAAGTTCTTGTAAACATATGTCCTAAAACGCTTTGTTAAGCCGCTAGTAACCATTGATTTTTGAGTTAATGAGATTTTTCTGCAGAAAAACATTGCTTTTGTTAATAATTAATGCCAATTTAGCTTATTTTCGTAGAAAATTTTCAATAACTCCGTTATTTTTGTTGGATCTTTACTAACTTGGTATCAATGTTTAGATCATTTAATCTGTCAACTTTTGTTTCTTATAAATTTTTGATAAAATTTGCCGTTTTTGAGAAATTTGATTCTAAAATATTTTAAATGGCCGCCATTTAAAAAATACAAATTGGAAAAAATAATTATTTATCTATAAATGGACATTGGTGTGATCCATTAACAACAATCCATTAAGGGAAAAATTTTAAGAGTAAAAAACAAATGGCGGCTAGTGGCTTACTAAAGCGTTTTAGGACATATGTTTAAAGGGACTTTTTTGCTCATTTTAAAGTGTAGAATAACCTTCTGAATTATTGGAAAGTTTTTCCCAAACACCCTGTATAAACAGCCCATTCATGAAAAATACAAGAAAGAGGTGGAGAAATTCTAGCAATTACTTAAGCAGGGCAACTTAGTACAAAATATTTTTTTAATATAACAAAAAAAGTATTATTTTTTATTTTTAAATTTGTTTTGATAGATAGAAATCTTCAAATAACATATTTAGTGTTTTTAACTGCTGCAGCTCCTGATCATCGGAAAACCTAATTACATATTCAACTGATGTAACTGATTCTTCTTTTAAATCTGATTAGGTTTAACATTTTAATTCTGAGGCGTAGGTTAAAATAGCATTTGTAGCTATTTAAAACAGCTAACACTGTTTCAACATAAGATTGATGTTATTTTCCCATAAAGGTGACCAGTGACTTATAAATTACTTTCCAGACAGTAAAATTGAAAAACCAAACATGTATTGCAGCATTATTTGGTAAATTTTGATATATTTCTTGATAAAAAATACTAATTAATTTTGGTCAAAATCTGTAACTCTAAATACTAAATGAGCAAATTTGTAGTCATAAACTAGTAGACACACCTGAGTGGCCAGACTCGGAAGTGACGCTGTCATATCTGTAGACGAACAGAGGGTTGTTGGCGGTGTGAGGGCCCGGGCTGGGGTTGGCACTCGAGTCGCTGAGCAGAGTGGACGAGCCTCGGTAGCCTGACGAGGGCTGGGTGCCCACACTGGACGATGACGAGTTGTTGCGACCTGCATACCATCACAACAAGATGACATGAGGAGTAATGAAAACTCTTGTTGCTCTCTACTTTCCAAAATTTGAATTGGTAGTTAGGAGAGGGTGTATGATCAAGGAAGATGTATTGGCAAAATACTGTTAAAGTCTGTATTGAAGAGTATAATCTTAAATGACAAATTCTAGCTGGCAGGAAATCTTACCTACCAAAAAGCATCTCTAAATTATGCTTTGTTATATTTTGTTAACTTCAATAGTATTGTGTTAAAAAAAATATTTGTTAGATGGAGTTTTAATTGTTATTATTGTTGTAACAAATCTGGTATACATGGCACTAAGTAACTGTTTGGACTATAAGAAAATATAGTACGGTAATTTCATGTTAATACATGGGCATCTCGATAAGCCAATGGCTTGCGTCTTGGGTTTCAGTTCAGGTCGTTGGTTTGTTTCCTTTAAAGAACATTCAAATAGGTATCACTTGTTTTGACACATTCTTCCTTAAAACATTTGAAGTATTGACTAAAATTGTCTATGGAGTTGGCATTAAACACCTAAATAAATAAAAATAGGCAAGAGTAGACAAGACTGTTTCCAGAGTAAAATTAATTAAAATGGAGCCATTGAAATCATATTATCTATTTAAAATTTAATTCATACTGAGAGGACTGGAAATATTTAATTGCAGCACAAATTGTAGGGTAAAAAACACCAGCCCTAAGAAATCTTTTGAAAAATTCCACATGCAGAAAATTGGAATACTGTGTCAAAAAGCAAAGCAGAAAAATTGCAACGCAAGTTTTATTTTAAATAATAACATGACATGTGAGGCGGAGAGGAAAAAGGGACCTGTTCGCGGCAATTTTTGATATTGAGTTTTTCATATTTTTGAATTTTTCATTTAATTCCTAACAATTTGGCGCAAGTCCCGCAAGTCTAAGACTTTTTTGTTAAAGATATAGTACTTTGAAATTACTGAGAAAAAACAGCCATTTTGAGAAAAATCTATTTGAATATTCAAAATTAGCATAAAACATTTATTTTTCATATTTAAGAAACAATTTTGGTACCAAAAGAAAGCGCTAAATGTCCTCTTTAATGGGAACATCTATTTTTGTCTTAACTCACAGTAGTTTTCAAGAAAATAATGTTTATATCGAAGCATGTCGTGAAAAAGTGGATATTTCAGAAAAGGGACCTCTTCGCGGTACTATGTTATTTCTCCATAACGAATTGCAAAACTGCCGAAAGCAACCTCTGGGCGGCATTTTCTGGTTTTTATTTTATTGAAAGATGTTCTATATTTACAATTAACTCCTAGCAGTTCACCTCGTTGCCGATAGAATTCGTCAGAGTACAGTTTTCAAAGTGTAGCATAGCTTTTAAATTGGTTTTGAAAAGGGACCTTTTCACGGCAATGTTATTTCTCCATAAGCGCGAAGAGGTATTTTTTCTCAAGCTAGATATCGACTACTTTAATCATTATTTTGAATGTTTTATTCCATTACAAGTGTTTTGTAATGTATTTAAACCGGTAAAGGACGAAATGGAGCATATTAAAATGCAAACAACTGAAAATCAATATTTTTGACCTCAATCGATAAAACTGTCCATACTATGATTTTTACTTTGCCGAGAAGAGGTCCCTTTTTCCTTTCCCCCTCATATATGTATACTCACTGTCTGGCACAAATGGAGTGAACTGGGTAGGTTTCGCCAGAGGCGGTGAGACACAGAAGAGAGGTTTGGTGGTGGTGCACAAGTCTTTGTACTCTCTCAGCTCTGGGATGTCACTCAGTAGAGCGCAATACTCCGGGGGCAACAGCACCGCGAGGCTCTCCCAGTCCCTGATATGACTGAAGCCTGCAACCACAACACCCATGTGGGTTAACACCAATGTCTGTAGAGGAAAAAGCGTAACTTCTTCCTAAGGTCAGCTGAATAGCTATTTTTTGTATTCCGGATATGAAGCGCCAAAACTAAAACGGAAGTCAAGTTACATGATAATATTTACCATTAGACAGCTGATTGAAAATGAGAATGAAGCAGTCTTGCTATGGGTACGATACTTATCGTAACAACACCATATTACTCTATTTTACATTCGAATTATTAGTTAATAACAAACCATTAGGTGATGACCAAATTAACAATTATCGAGCAAGGTAAATATAAAACCATAAATTCTATCCTAGTTTGCTTTGAAATTCCTTATTTTAGTAATAGTTGAGACAAAAAATCTCCAACGAGAAAGATTATTGTTTTCTTCAGTGTTGGCAACACTTGCAGGTAGCAAAGAGTAAAATGTTGGTTTTTTAACCAACAAAAACTCTGTGGCGACATCCACGGATGTCGCAGAAACTGACACCATGGCTCTTATGGGATGTAGCTCACCTGGCACTACAGTCATCTTGGGTTAACACTTGGATAACAAGTTCTCATTCATTTATTCAATAACAGACACTCTCAAATCTGGCCAGCTGGGGACTGGACCCCAAGGATTTCTTAGTATGTATTAACCGGTGGTTTATTAAAAAAGTTACACAGTAACCAACTATTGTGTGTAACAAATGTGAACTGTTAAAATCTAAAGATAAAATGTATATCTAAGAAGGGTAGGGTTCTCCTGATGAATGAATGCTTTATTATCAACTTTAAGTCATAATGTACTAGCTCAGATGATTTACTAGGGCGTAAATGACAATTAGACAACAATAAAGCGATGAATTCATAGGTCAAAGGTTTATGTCTGTTTATAGGATGAAATCACTTTGATTTCAAATACTGCAACAGTTCTAGGATAGATAAGACATAGATGGATTTGGTGCAGTTTAAATTTTGAATTTTAAAACTAATGATTTTAAATTATTAATGACTTGTTTCAATATATTAATTTTAACTGTTATTTAGTATTATTTAAAGGTCTTTACAGTAACATGAATTTTATAGGAAAATATTTATATACTAGACTGATTTTATTATGAAACAGCATATATTTAATTCCACTTACACTCGTTTTTACAACCTACCCATGCCACAAACATAACTTCTATAATTCTCCAGTGAGGAGTACCTTTCTTTCTGAGGTGGTCAATGTCGGCACAAGAGTGGGGGCGGGGCCGCTTGTGCTCCACATAAGGAGGGTTCGAGGGGGGCACAGTGGGGGACTGAAGGGGGGTCCAGCCTGGCGAGAACTTGACTGGAGTCAGGAATATCTGGTCCAGATCTAGCCTCTCATCTCGCAGGAAGCCCAGGTCTGGCAATGTGTAGTTGGGGTACATGACGTACACTGGCTGCTTGCCTTTGTCACCCGGCTACAGGAAAGAGTATTCATGGATAAAAACTCACTTTAAAGCTTTTTAAAAAATACAATCATAAAATATTCTTATCAGTTTTAGGTTAGACGAGGTTCATAATAATACTCAACATTCACATAAAATAGGAATCAGATATTTCCAGGTTGTGTAAAATTGTCAATAATTCTTCAGACATTTTTTGCATTTATTTTGAGGTTAGTGTGGCTCTAGGCCGGTTACAGAAAAAGAAATGAAGGGAAGAGACTGCCAGAGAACTTACCAACAGAGTAAAAGTGAACTGGTATAGTCGACTGGCATAGGTCATAAAAATGTCTTAACAAACTAACTAGATGAGAAAGCATCATGTTGTCACGAACTTCAATAGATTTATCAGAATTTCCAAGTGTACCTGATTTACTTACATTGTCTAGTGACACCCCTACATGGATAAGTTTGCCTAGGCAGTAGACTTGTCATTGTCTTAGTCTAGTTCTTAGATCTATAACGTGTGATATAGTCAAAATTACGTGAAACAAAAACACAATTAGTCAACAAATGGGATAATTCTCAAATCAAAACTGTTTCTTAAGTAATACGAGTTCATGACACTCCTGAGCTCTGATTTAGATTCTTAAGAGACCGGCTGAACAAAATCATAAACAAAGATCCCTCTTCGGCTGGGTGGCGGAGTTGCGAATATGGACTGATATCCTGGTGGTATCAGTGGGGTCACTGGTGCTACTGCACTTTGACTGGTAACAATACATGCACTTTTAGGACAGATTTTTGATTTTTTTTATTGATGTTCCTCTATAATGCACTAGAGGAATCTGTTGTAGAACTTAAAACAAGACAAGGAGGTAATTTTTCTATAAAAGTGATTCTCTGAATTGGATATTGTAAAATATTAGAACTTCTGGTTGAGGAATAATGAAGATGGCAATTATCAAAGAATCTTTCCGGGTTGGCTACACTTAACCACAGTGTAATTAAGTGTAGTCTTAATAAATAGACTACACTTAATCACTTTTTAAAATGCCGTAACTAGGTCTACATGGAGTATGAATGATCAAGGGAATGGTAGAATTGGACCCAGTCTGAAGTATTGTATGCATGACTTTCTTGGAATACCTAACAACAATCTGGCAGCCCTTTTTTCGCGTTTTGAACACTCTTGACTAATACATCTTGATTTGACAATGAAGTTAACTGAACAAGGCGAGGAATTTAATATTTGTAGAGTTACAATAATAGAAGTGTGATAAAAAAAGCTCCTTTAGTTTCTTATAGTTAAGCACTGCAATTTTACAAAATCTATTAATTGTGATCATAACCAAATTAAATGTTATATTATCGCACTTGACAAAGAAACTCACAAATTAAAAAAAGATCCCATAAATCATAAAATTCATATTCAAACTGCATTATTTTAGGTGAACCTTAACTCATCATTGGTGAAAAGGGTAAAGTTCATCCAAAATATTGCAAGTATAGTCCTAAACTGTGTATAACAGAGCAATATGAAGGTTAACCTTGTCGGCATGTTTGTTGTTGGCCCCGAGGGTAGCGGAGGTCTGCATGCTTGCGTCCACGCAATGCAGGGGGCACTGGGTGGCGGAGTTGCGAACATGGGCTGATATCCTGGTGGCATCCGTGGGATCACTGCTGCTACTGCACTCCGACTGGGTCTGAGTCCCTCTACGGTACCGAGACACGCTCACTGGCGATCTACATCACATGGTTGCTTTGACTTTCTGGGCTTTAACTCATTTTACACACAATTAGAATATGAATAATCTCACAGGATCATTGGTCATTTTATTTTTTAAGTATTAAAAAGTAAAGCAGCATACCTAATGGTGAAGCTGAAGAGAGATCACAAAAATTAATAATAAACTGAGTTCAATATGTCAAAACCACTCTTTTCTTAGTAAGGAACTTATTGCAGACAGAATTCTAAAACGTCCACAGGTCTTTCAAAAGTTCCTGGCGAAGAATGAAGTGGATTTTAAATATTCAACTCTGTTTATTATATACAGTAGAGACTCGCAAACCCGGACTAATGTGGATTAGATGGTGTCCAAGTTTGTGAAAATTCTGAGTTCTCGGGAAAGGAGTTTAAACATATAAAAGTACAAATAGTTTACCCAATTCCTCTAAAAAAAGGATTTATTGTGTAATGTACATAATACGAACACTAAAAACTTAAACCTCATATGATAAAATTCAAAATCAAAATCAAAGCACATCGTGCTCCGGTTGATTTCATGGCGCTTTGAGCCTTGAAGCCAGTGCACTTTTCAGCCTCTGGCAGGCTGTCCAAGCTATCCAGAATTTCGGGTTATTGAAGTCCAGGTTTGCGGGACTCTACTGTAATATTTTATGCACTTTCTTCAATAAAAAAAATAAAATAAAATAAAAACTCAAACACAGATCGTAGAAGAGCTGGTGGCGTTTCCGAGGCACAAATGATTACTATCTCTTAGAAAAAACTTTATACTAATTTGTCAATAAGTTAAGTTCCCACAACACTGAAGTTGACACTGACTGAGATGTAACCAAACATTACTTTAGGTGAAGTAAAGGATCCAAGATAAATGAGTCAGTGTCTCATTGAACGTATATTACTTGATTCCACTGAATTACAAATAAAATTTGTTTTTATACCTGATGTCATCCCTGTCAAGGCTGTTGTTGTTGTTCCCACTCCCCTGCTGTCTGGAGGTGTTGAGGCTGGCATCGCAGCTGCACACGGACACTGAACCGTCACTTAACCTCTCCACACTCTCCGATTCCGGCCCCTCGTCAATCAGGCTGTCGGCGAAGCTCACCCACTGCACCTGGTTCTGATTGCGATCTGACGTCACAAGGTTGGCGTTTACCCTGCGATCAGAAACATTTCATTGTTATTGATTCAAAACGACGAGCAATGGCGGAGCAAACAAGAAGTTGAGGACACTTACCTTGTCCATCCAAAGGAGAATATTGTCATGTTGGGGTAGTACAGATGCAAAATTCACAAAAGTATTGTTATAGTAGAAGGTAGAAGGCAACTCCTGGATGTTGTTAATAATTTTAACTCAACAAACTAAATGAATCTTGAACCAGTCAACTAATTTATTTACACATCCCTTAATTTGAAGCAAAATTGAAGTGAAGCAATGCGAAAAAGATATACATAAGACCCTCAATTAACCGGCCATTGATCAATCACCTTTGCCCTACCATTAAAAAAGGTTGGATTATCCGACTATTTCTGTGAATTGAGAGACATTCGTTCCCATTATTACTTAAATAGAACTGTACCCGATCAGGTTAGTCTTTGTTATGAATTAGCCTACATGGAAACTCACAATATTGTGTCGATCACAGTTCACCACAGGCATATACATCCTATTTTTTATATTTGTCTTTTTGTTTTATAATATACATTTATAACAATGCTTTTACTTCTACATATTTTACAGGTTTATGTAGTTACCGCTTTAACCGACCCTTTAGGTTATCCAACCTAGGCCCGGCCCTGTAAGGATCGGTTAAGAAAAAGTCTACTGCATAGAGATTGAAATAGATTACCCATAGTAGGACTTTAAGTATATACTAAATAGCTATTTGTGTATTAAGAGCGTACAGTACGTCATTGTCATCGAGAATTAATTGTAGATGTAACCAAACATCACTTTCTCGCTTTCATTGTTGTCAAACATTTGAGAGCGGCAACGACTATTTGCGCTCGTAATACACATGAGTTTTCCTACCAACATAAGTGCAACAGTTTAAATGTTTTATTGTATACAAAATGTCATTTAGATTATGTTTGATTTGTTTTTGTTAGAACACACTGTAGCAAACATAATCTCAAACTAAAAAAAAGCAATTACTAAAAGACAACAATGACCAACAGCTGTAGCATGGTTTTTAATAACAGCTGACTTTAAATTGCTGTCTGATTTATCGTGCGGTAAAGAACATTGCCGCTCTAGAGTGGGAAAGAAACGGAAACCGGAAATGAACTGATGCGTAGGGGTTACAGGTGTGGCAATGGATTCATTTCCATGCAGTGGTAGGAAAAATATTAAAAACTTTAAAACCTTATATCAAAATATTTAAAACTTATTATTGAAACATTATTCAAACTTTCTCTTGAAGTCGTGTCAAGAGTCTGAGATACGAGACCTATTCAGACAGTAAGGAACGTTTCCGTCTTACGCCGTTGGGTGCACGCATATCGCCTTTATTAGGGTATGAGAGCGCTCGGGGCCTCAGTGGCTATCCAGCCGTAACACTTGGAGCATTGTCGCGCAGCCCGTTTTCTTTATATTTAAATTCAAAATGGCCGCTTCCGTAAAAAAATCCCGCCAGTAGCGAAGTGCGATCGGTAACACAATTATTGTTGACAAAAACCTTAAAACCGATAAAAATTTATCGAAAAGTGTGCAAGGTGTATGGGAACAATGTCTTGAATGAAAGTTCTGTGCGTAAGTTGTGTATTCAGTTTACAAATGACCGAACCAATGTTCTTAATAAGCATTACAGTGGACGACCGAGCATTGTGACTGACGAACTGGTCACTAAAGTTGACGAGAAGATCCGTGAAAACCGCTGCTCCACCATAACGGAGCTTTCATTATCTTTCCCTCAAGTTTCACACACTTTGCTGTGTTGAAATTGAAAGAATAAAAATCGATAAATCTCTATCGGTTTTAAGTTTTTTGTCAACAAAAACTGTGCTACCGATCGCACTTCGCAACTGGCGGGATTTTTTACGGAAGCGGCCATTTTGTATTTAAATACAAAGAAAACGGGCGGCGCGACGATGCTCCAAGTGTCACGGCTGGATAGCCACTGAGGCCCCGAGCGCTCTCATACCCTAATAAAATCGATACACGCGGGCCCAACGGCGTAAGACGGAAACGTTCCTTACTTTCTGAATAACAAATCATAATTCCTTTCTTTTTTTTACTGTCAGAACAAAATTAGGCGTAGTATTATTTTGTTTAATAATTCATTTAGGTTTTATCATTCTGATCTAGATCAACTTTTATTATTCTAGTTATTACCCTAACACTAACAGGATGCCAAACCATAACTCAGCTGAATTTTATAATGTTTTGATAATCTCTGGCTTCCGGCCATAAACATACCTACCAGTCATAATTTCCTATTCACATCACAATTATTTTAATGTTATTGAAGAAGAATTAATTGATCAAGTCTACCAATTTAACCCGGTTCTGTTGATCTTTTTATTGGGGTGTGCGATGTAAGCATTTTTTATTGTTAATTCTGTGACGTAGAAATTTTTTTTGAAAGACTTTATGTATGTGATCTAAGGATGTTCTGCTTAGGCGCAAAACTAGATAAAAAATTAGCCACAATTTGTTTTTGAACAAAAATTCTTTTAGGAGATTTAGCTTTGGATCTCAAGAGGTTTTTGTTGTGTTTTCCTCATTATACCTGGCCATCTCAAATTACAATCGCATTTTGTAACTGTTGACATTTTTTCTACTTTGAGCTACCGGCATTGTTAGTGATCATGATTGGCAGTCACAGCAAATGAATCAACGAGATCGATGCAATTGGTATTTCAAATCATGTTAAATCTAATCTAATCCAATTCAATTTTTGATGCATCGCACACCTATAATTATCAAACTTATTAACAGAAACTGACATTTTTATCAATTCTTGGTGTACGTTTAAGAAAACTGGTAAAACCAAACCATCCTAAAATAAAACTCATGTGAAGTTAATTCTGGATATCTCTACCAAAATTTTAAATTTTCCATCGTTCCAATGTCATACGAGCATTGTTAACGTTCTTCAGGTAAACAATGGAAGTAACTATAGTCCTAACCATGTCTAAAATTTATGATAGCGATAGATTTATTATTTAAAAACTGAAAAGAACTTTACCTCTCACTCTTGGTGTTAAAAGACCATTACAGAAGGTAAGAAAACTACTTCCTTTTCCAAATGATCCCGACTAACATATGTTTTTGCATAACAAATTTAGGTGATGTAAATTTAGGTTTTTTTCTATGTAAGTAGGGATCACTTGAAAATGGGAGGAATTTCCTTACCTCCTGATAAAGTGTAGTTTTTAGGCAAAATCACTAAAAGAGAGGTAAAGAGGTAAAGAGAGGTAAAGTCTGTTTAAATTCTTAAATAACTATAACTACTTAACTATTTAGAACTTCCAAACTAGAGTACTTGCCTTAATAACTCGCCCAAGTAAATATAACAGATTTGTTAACTAAATAAAGCAGAGACTTCTTACATAATCCTATAGATTCATTTCCATTCTCACCTGTTGTCACAGAGTTGTTCGTGAGTTGTCTGAGTCGTGGCATAGTCTGAATGCGCCATGGCGCAGCCCCGCTGTTTGATAAACAATCGGACGAGGCTCAGTCTTGAATGTTGCTTCTCTGATGATAAACTGCTGTCCGACCCTGATACTGACGTGGAATGTTGCACGTCGTACAGCTTCACACAACCTGAGGCAACCAAAAGATTAAACTTACAGTAATATTTTAAGTTACTTGTGGGGACATCTGTTTACTAAAAAGAAGACTAACCATTTGCATCTATGGACATTCGATTTACCCTACTAACCAGAATGGCACAGGATAGTATATGCAGATGCATCTCCAAAAAACGGCAGATAAGTTCTAGTATTTTTATCTTATAAATGCTGTTACAATGATAATTGATGTATTAGGAGGATATGATGTCGGTTAAGATATTAAAGTATTTATAAGGTTTTTCAATTAGTACTAATTTTATGTAATGCAATCGAGACATTTTTTCATAAAAGAGTGCAGAAAGTGCAGGGAGCTGCATAAATACCTGACAGTTTTCATACAGCCAAAGTTTGTGGCATAAATAATTGACAGTTTTCATACAGCCAAAGTTTCTGGCATAAATACCTGACAGTTTTCATACAGCCAAAGTTTGTGGCAAAAATACCTGACAGTTTTCATACAGCCAAAGTTTCTAATGGGTGTGTTGGAGAGCTGTGGGGGGGGGGGGGGCTCATTCTCAAGGTCACTACACCCAATTTTTGTTGCATGGAACAGTGGTCCAGTAAGCAACATATGTCCTGTAGAAGCAAATTTTAAAAGTGGTGATCCTGCCATGTAACGGCATTTCCCTGACTTTTTAATGTGCGTAGCAGATAACTAGTTCCTTCATGAATTGCAATATTTTTTTGTGGTAACAACTTTAGAACACCTATATCAACTATGAAAGAAAAGTTCAAAGGAGGCTCAAGGTCCGCCAGAACTCCAGACAAAGTCAAACGAGTGAGGTACTTGCCTTAAGCACGTGCTCCTCTCTAGATAGTCCGCATTTGTCCAGTTTCTTTGTAGTCACCCATCAAGCCTATCATTTGTTCTGAAAATGTTTGACGATACGCAAGGTTTCGAGGTTTAATTTTTTAAATTTTGTAATTCTGTTTAGTCGAATCAAGGTGCAAAATTCTCCTCACAGTTCAATTTGAAATTTCCAGAGCAGCAGCTTGCCTTTAGCACGGGGCTCGCCTCATTCATTTGTTTTAAGTTCTGGTTGACCTTAGACATCCTTTGGGCTTTTGCTTGTTTTTGTTGAGTTGGCACAGTTGTTCTGAAGTTGTTTACATACAAAAACATTGTATTACATTACATGAATGTAATTGCGACATTGAAATGTATGTGAAAATGCCGTTGCAAGGCAATGGCAAAATCACCACTTTTAAAGCTCGTCTAAGGTACGAGCACACAATGCTCACTCGACCACTGTTCTACGGCAACAAAAATGGGGTCTAGTGGCCCTGAGAACGAGCCCCTCCTGGCAGCCCCCCACCACACGACTTCCAGACAGTAGCCTTATGAAACCTTTAGGTATTTTTGCCACTCCCTGTACAATTTCCTATGTAGAGCCATAAAAAACATGGTGATGTCATAAAGCACCGATTCATAGTCCAAATAATATTTGTGTTTAAAATTATAGTTTTGTCTGAATGCACTTTCCAGTCCATAAGGAAATCTTATACTAAATATAAATTTGTATAATAAAGAATGTATATCTTTTATGTTAGGATTATCCAAATGCTAATTAAAATAATGGGGTAAGAAAAATTTACCCCACAAGCTTAGGTACTTAATTAAGATTACAGTTCCTGTAGTGCACCCAAAAGAATATTACATAACAATCTTTGTCATTAAGTCTTTATCACTCTTAGAACAGGAAAGAAAATGACTGAAGTACAGGGTGTATAAAAAAGAATCATCCGATTTTATAGGTTTATAATTTCAAAACTAATGATCATATGGACATGAGGTTATTTTTATACTAAAGGACAACTAATAAAGTTTTTTTACATGGCATTTACAAATGCTCAATATTACCCCCTTTAGATGCACAGCAAAAGTCAATGTGATAGGCCTACTCAAATTCGTCTCAGACCTTAGATAGCATGTTTTGAGTGATGTATTTGATGGTTGCTATAATTTGGTTCTTCAGTTCAACCAATGTTGTTAGAAGGGGAGGCATATAAGGAGTGTTTTTACAAATCCCCACAAAAAGAAATCACAAACAGTAAGGTCTGGTGACCTTGGCGGCCAGTGATTAACGCGGAATCGCTAGATCCAGTAAGGCCGATCCACCTTTGAGAAAGCCTACCATTTAAAAACTCTCTCACATGATTTCTCTTGTGTGGGTTTGGAAAAGACACTGTTTATATCCCTACCCTTCCAACAACATTGGTTGAACTGAAGAACCGCACCAGAGAACCCATCGAATCCATTACTCAAGACATGCTAGCTAAGCTGTGGGACCAATTTGAGTATTGCATAGACATGTGCTGTGCATCTAAAGGGGGCCATATTGAGCACCTGTAAATGGTATGTAAAAAACTTTATTAGTTATCCCATAGTATAAAAATAATCCCATGTCCATATGATCATTAGCTTTGAAATTATAAATCTATAAAATCAGGTGATTCTTTTTGATACACCCTGTATTTCTAAGAAACTCTCCAAGCAACAAGCTTGTTGACTTAGTTTATTACGGTATTTGAATCCTTCTTTTAAGAGTCTCTTGGACTGTTACTTACCGAGATTAGGCCTGGACCGGGTTAGGTTGGGCAGGCTGGCGGAGGAATGGCGCATACAGTTGTTGTGTAGGTTGCGCCGGGTGACCATCTTGCACCAGGTGGTGCGCGGGGCGTCGGAGCTGGCCATGGCGGGGCGGCGGGTCTCCGCACTGGACCACGTGCCAGACCCGCTGCCACTCCCACTGCCGCTGGCGCTGGCACTGGCGCTCTCTCCTGGGCCAATGTTGTGATATCAATGAAAGGCACAACCACCAATGGGTTGGCGTATTTGGAATAAACGAGCACTGGGCCATATTAAAACGGGAGAAGTGAAGGCAACAGATGAAAGGCAATTTGTAGACCTTGAGCTTACTCAAGTAGCAGAAAGGAGGAAGACGTTCTGTGTTGAGTAAGATTTATAAATCAAAGGATATGAAATAGCTACAGGGTACATCCAGGAAAATAGAATTAGTTCAGACTAACGTTTATAATCTTTAAGATTTGTCTGATTTGGAAAGCCAGTAAGAACATTTTTTGAAACTTAACTGAGGGAGATCTAAAAATAAAGAAATAGCTTATTCAGATCAAATCAAAACTGCCTTAGCTTGTTAAATGGAATTGGTAAATTTGATAACGACAGAATTGATACATATCGATTATTAATCAAGAAATATTGTTAATAATAAATCACTGTAGTTTAAAATTTTTTCAACTTTAAAAAACCCATGAATGAATACAAAAATACAAATAGAGTTGTCAAATGTTTGATTTCAACTGCTTTAAATTTTTTCTACCACCCCATGGACACCCAAAAATATAACCAGAAGAGCCAAAAAGCTTTGCTCTACATAAGCTCGTGTTTTAGTAAATGTTGGATAACAACCATGAATGTCTAGATTATATTCAACATTTGGTTAATCCAAAACATTGACCATCGGTTTTCACACCTGTATCATGACAATCCGAGTCATCTCCCATGACAGTGCTTCCTTCGAAGGCTATGGTGTAGTTGTCCTTGTTTGCTTGGCATGTGAGCAAAATGTCTTGCTCCTGGCAATCCAGAGAGTCCACACTGTAGTTGGGACATTGGGGCAGAGGGCTCTCCCTCACTGGTGAGAACAGGGGCCCGGACTTGCACATGGACTCACACTGCCCTTCTTCTTCCTCCTGCACACAATGACATTTGTACATGGATGGCACTTGTACATTTACAAGCTTAAGTGACTTGCACTTCCAGTGGATATTAATAAATGATCTCTAAATTTTCTCCAAAGGTTTTACTATCTAAATAATAACCTTATAACTATCATCAATATAAACCTAGGCTGGGTAACTAAAATGTATAATATTGTCATAATAAACTGGAAAAATTGTGTAAACGGTTAGAAATACGGTAATTGGCTTTTAGCCTACCAGGATTACAAGTTTAATTAGCATAGACTGAATCGAATAATCATTTAATAAAATTACTATTGGCCTTCTTTGGTTTTTAAACCTATGTTTCATTTCTGTTCTTGTAAAAGCATTCAAAATTTTAATATCTAGGTAGAAAAAATGCTAACTACACAGAATGTAAAATTAAAACCCTGTAACAAGTTTAAGTAAAGAAGTACAAACTGAAATTTCAAATTTTATTTCTGGTTATTTTGCAATGTGAAGTAAAATAAAATTAACAATCCATCTTCACGTTATTTTAAGACAGTGGTAGTTATTCAACAGATATTTTTCAAAAGATCTTGAATCTTGAATTATCTATGTGTCATTTTATTCCGTTTGTGCAGATATAACTTAGCCTGTGTGAAAAACTCAAAATGTATTGTTAAAATTTGGAATAAATGACTATTCAAGTTAGGTCAATGAAATGAAATTATTTATATCCTTACCTAATAAATTGAAAAAAAAAACATAAGTACATAAAATGTTAATGATACATAGGGAAATTCCCCCTTTGATCTTCAAAGTACACTTGAGTCCGGCTAATCCGAACTAATTGGGACCGAACGCTGTTCGGATCATCTAATTGTTCGGATTATCCGAAATAATTCAATAAGGGAGAATGAAGCAATTTAAACGGGTTTACGTGTTGTAATATTAGCGAATAATACACAAAAACCAATTTAAACAGTGTTTTTACCCTTATATAAGCAAAACCAACAATTGCACGTAGCCCATAGCAGACAGCACAATGGCCCACTGTACGTAATTTTAGGATGTGATCACAGAGCGGGCAAGCAGCGTGTGCTGCCTGCATGCATGGCGTGAAGATACTGTTCGCTCGCGCCCAGCGTTGCCAATCACCTTCAACAACTTACCCTAGATCCTAGACGAAATTACCCTCACATACTCTCAAAAACACCAAAATATCGGAAAATCAATAATTAACAATCTAAGTTGTTAGTATGCAAGAATGATTAATAAAAGTGTATCAGCAGTTCAATTGGTATTAGTTTTTCAGGTGATATTAATCACTCTTGTATTAAATCTACTTTGGATTTCGACCCATTCCCGAAAATTCACACATTTTAGTCAAACTTGACAATTTTAGTAAAATTGGCCTTCAATCCTAAAAAATCATTACCCTCGAAAATACCCTCGAAGGTCCAAAATACCTTCAAAAAGGGTAATTACCCTCGAATTGGCAATGCTGCTCGCGCCTAGCGCCACGGACTGTATCCACTGCCAGCAGAGACTGTACTGCAACGCCCGCAGATGTGATGTTTATAAGAAAATGGTGGAACTACGCGGCAAAAAACAGACTGACTAAACTTCAACAAAAGACGATGTTGGACTTTATGGTCAATAACAAATAAATTAATGTTACTTTTTATGTGTTACAGTATTAATCTACTACGTGTGCAATACTTTTTACAGGGTATACTGTATTGTTTACTTTTGTTTACGTTGTGTAAATTTAGTCTAAACACAATAAACTAAATATTTGTATAGTATATTCCTCAATGGAATAGTTTGTTTTCATTTCTTAACCACAATTCTTATCTTTTCCATCAAAAATTCTATTTCTATTACGTAAATTTTATTTTTACATTAATGAAAATGTTTTGCAAAATGCATCCGGAGCTTGTTCGGATTAGGCGGACGTTCGGATTACCCGTGTTCCGACTAGCGGGACTCAAGTGTATATGTATGTTATATAAAAATATTACCTGGATAAAATATTATAGTATTCCATATCTTTTTTTACATAAAAATACATTAAAACTAATTCTATTCATTTTAAAAACATGTTTATGCAAAAAAAACTTTTTGGAAAGAATGTTTTTTCCATCTTCTCAATTGTGGAGGCAACATCCGCTTGCACCCGACTACGTTTTGATATTATTGCGCCCAATGGAGGGCTAAAGGTAAAAAGCTTGTTAAGGGTAGAGATTCAATTCTTAACTTCTGAGAGGGAAACTGTGTAGACCTTTTTAAAGCTCTGATATTCTACAACCGCAATACATTTCCTACTTATTTTCGTTAACAGAATTTAACCGTTTAGTTCATTAAATAAAACAGGATTATTTTTTTTTTTTTTTTTTTTTTTTTTTTTTTTTTTTTTTTTTTTTTTTTTTTTTGAGGGAGAGGCGGAAAAATGCATTACGCACACAGGTGGCCAGCCTGTAGTGTGGGGCTCCCCAAAAAACGGGTTTACCCACTAAAAAACCTCCTCTACTCTTTAGGAATCTAACCTGGAATTGTTTGTCACATTACGTCAGGCTAGGCCTAAATTTGGCTTACGCCCGTGGGGCTCGCTCCTTATCCAGCCGCTCGATCAAGGGATCTGGGCCACTTCGCGGTCCAGATCGGTTTTCTTTTCCAGGAGGATGCCCCGGACGAACTGTGACAAACAATCCCAGTTGCCCTCATCCTCCAAAATCTTTTGGCAGACCGAGTCCACCGAAAATACACCAAAGATTTGTGTGGCCTCCAGGCGGGGCCCTTCCCAACGGGGACAGCGGAAGAATGTGTGTTCCGCATCGTCGGGAACACCCGGGCAATAAATGCAGTCCGGTGAACCGGTCTTTCCCATCCGGTTCAGGTACGACCGAAAATAGCCGTGACCTGTGAAAAATTGGGTCAGGTAGTAGTCCACCTCCCCATGCCGCCGTTCCACCCATGGTTGGACCTGCTTGATAAGTCGCGCAGTCCATCGTCCTCGGGTGTCGTGCTCCCAGCTGTGTTGCCACTGCTGGAAGGTTCGGGAGCGCTCTTCTGTTCTTGCCGTGTCCTTGCCGATCTCGCCTTGTCTCTGATAAATCGCTTTCCTCTCCCCTGCCAAGAGCTTGACAGGGATGACTCCGGCGACCACCAGGACGGCAGGCTCGGACACTGTCCGGTAGGCGGAACACACTCGGAGCGCAGCTTGACGCTGAACCCGGGCGAGTCGCAACCTGTAGCACTCCTTATCTAGAGCGCCTGCCCACACCTCTGCCCCGTAAAGAAGCACGGACTGGACCGCGGACATCAACAGACGTCTTCTGCTGGATCGGGGACCCCCGACATTGGCCATCAGCCTACTAAGGTAAGTCACTACCTTAGCGGCCTTGTCCGCCGTACGGAAGATCTGATCCCTCCAGCTTAACTTGGTGTCCACCATAACCCCGAGGTATTTGGCGGCACGAGTTGATGTGACCACCTCCCTTCCCACTCGAAACGGGACGACGGTGTCGATCCTCTTCTTCGTGAGAATCACGATCTCCGTCTTACTGAGAGCAAGTGAGAGACCGTGATCGGACATCCAGTTGTTGACCACCCGCATAACTCGGTTCAACTTCAGTTGGGCCAGCTCAACGTTGCGTGCAGCAATGAGAGCTGCGACGTCATCGGCGTACCCAACCAAAGTGGTTTCCTCAGGCATCTCGGACCTCAGGAGGCTGTCATAGGCAACGTTCCAGAGATCCGGGCCGAGTATTGAACCTTATGCGGCACCAGAAGTGACTTCCATCGTCCGCGTTCCGTCCCTCGTGTCATAAATCAGGCTTCGAGAGCGTAGATAATCCTCGATGAGCCGCAACAGATATGCAGGAATACGAAAGGTGTTGCGAAGCGCATCCAGCATATCGACCCACCTCGCAGAGTTGAAGGCATTCTTGACATCAAGCGTAACAAGAAGCACTACTCGGCGGGAGAAATGGTTGTGGCTCTCGGCTCTCTCCACAGCTCTCTGAACTTCGGTGACAGCGTCGATCGTTGACCGTCCCTTTCTGAAGCCGTACTGACGGGGGCATAAGTCCCCGGCAGCTTCCACGGCAGAAGTCAGGCGGGAACGGATCAGCTTCTCGAACAGCTTTCCAGCCGTGTCCAACATGCAGAGAGGCCTGTGGGACGACGGCAGCTCGGGATCACCTTTGCCCTTGCTGATCAGTACAAGCCTGGCTGTTTTCCAGGGAGCCGGAAACACCCCTTCTACCAAACAGGCATTGTACATTCTCATCAACAAGTCAGCGTTGATTAAAAATGCTTTCTTTAAAGCCTCACTGGGAATCCCGTCCGGGCCAGGAGCCTTGTTGCTCTTCAGGGAGAGAACGGAGGTTTCTAGCTCCTCGAAAGTGAAGAGTGGAACGTCCTCTACCCGTCCGAAGTCAACCGGCGGTCGCTGTGGATGTTCAGGAAACAACGCAGCGACGATCCTCCCCATGGTGGCGCCCTCCATGATGGAAGGTGGAGAGCGGGCGCCGAGTTTCTGTGTTACAAGTTTGTAACCCAGGCCCCAGGGGTCGGAATCAACGTCGTCACGAAGTCTCCTCCAGCTATTCGCCTTGCTCCTGTTGATCGCCTGGCGGAGAGATTTTCTCGCAGCTTTATAGGCCTCCGACTTACGAACTCTGTCTGCGGGGATTCTCGCTCTTGTGGCGGCTCGTCTAGTTCTTAAACATGTTCTTCTGAGTTCCGCAATCTCTTCAGTCCACCAGTAAACGGGTTGTTTGTCGCGTCGGGGTTTCCTTCGCGGCATAGACTGGTCGCAGGCCGAGACGATCAGTTCCATCGTGGATGTTACTAGTGCCTCGGCCCCAGCCTCACCAGGATTCCCCTGCGCTCCCCGAGAGATGACTTCGGTGAACTTGACCACGTCCAGTTTGTTGGTGTTCCACCGGCGTGGCCCTTCCCGAGATGCGGAAACTCGACGATTTGCCTGATCATGCAGGTCAAACACGACGTATTGGTGGTCGCTACCCGTGTAGTCCTCCACAACCCTCCAGCCAGAGATCCTCGGAAGGAGCGACTCAGACGCAAAGGTGACATCGGGGATCGTGCCTCTCTGCCCGGGGCGCCGAAAAGTAGGTGTGTCGCCCTGGTTGAGGACGACAAGACCGGCCCTGGCGATGAAATCCAGGATGTATTTCCCCCGGGAGTTGGTAGAGGGCATTCCCCAATCGACGGCCCTGGCATTGAAATCGCCACCAACGACGACATGCCCGGTGGTGCCGAGAACGCACTCCTCTAGGTTATCTATCTTGTCGCGGAAGTCCTGGACGGCCTCGTTGGGTGTGAGGTAGCAACTGAAGATAGTCACGTCCCCACACCGAACCCAGACGAATCCTCGGCCGCGCCCGTGACTCCGCACCAAGACATCTCGTGTATTACGTGCCCAAAATGCAGCAGTACCGAGGCTGTCCGAGATCCAAATGTTTGGGTCTCTGTCCCGATACTGTTCGCTGATAAGGAGCGCGTCAGCACCAAGTTCTAGGGCGAGCTGATCTAGAAGGTTATCAGCTCCCCAGGATCTATGAAGGTTGGCCTGGAGGATGCGAATTACCGGCCGCTGCCTTTTGCCTGTTCAAGTGCGGCTCTGAAGGCACCGCACTGACCAGACCCGGGTAAGTGACCGAGGGCACTGGAGCCTGAATCCTTGCAGAGGAAGCAGGAGGGGCTCGAGGAACATTCCTTGCGTTTGTGGCCCTGGCTTCCACACTGGAAGCAGTTGGCACTCCTGTCGGGCCCTTTACAGTTTCGGGAGGAGTGGCCGAAACCGAGACAGCGAAAGCATCTCGAAACTACCACCCTCCGTTTGAGCCTGCAACTGACCCAACCGACTCTGAGGTGCTGAAGGCTAAGCAGCTTATTGGCGTGCTTTTCGCCCATTTCAGCAACAGCCATCCGGAGTTGACTTCGGTTGGGCTTTGTTAGCCATACCCTCACTCCATCAGCTGGTATCTCCGGGAGTGCCACCTGGATCGCACGGGTCACCTCCTCTTCGGTGGAGAGGGCATCAAGGTCCCGAATCTCGACCGAACACTTCGGTTCTAGGGCCTTGATTGAGCCTTTGTCCCCAAGTGCAGTCTTGAGGGAAGCGGCAAAACCGATCTTGTCACTCGACTTCCCCAGTTCGAGGAGGACATCCCCGTTCTGGGTTCGCCGAATAGACTTGATTATATTGGATATCATACAAACCTAAATAATCAAATTAAATATTTACACTATTGAATATACAACTTGTAATACTTACAACAATAAGGGAAAACATGGCATTACCATGCAACAAAACTGACCTGGGAACTTGAATGAGGGCTAAGAGAGGATTCAAAATCAAATTTGACCATCATTGAGCCAGAAACACTAGCAAACATCTCCCCTCTGCGATCCGACTGCCAACACAACACAAGGAAATATCAACGGCAAGCCAGGCTTCATGCAATAAACACGTCTGGACAAAATTAATGATCCAAAAAATATATATACAACGTGAGAATTTGAAAATGTTTATGCTTTATAAATATGAAAGTTTTCTATAGACAATTCTCATTCAAGTAAAAGTAAATTTAATATTGTAATACATTAGGCATAAATATATATTTGTTGAATAAAGATAATTTTAATACTATTAGTGTTGAAAAGAAAGATATAATTATGTTTTAATCGTAACACTTAATATGAACAAATGATCTCATAATCCGTATGTCATTTAATTATATAACATTGAATACAGTAGAGTCCCGCAAACCCGGACCGAATAGTGTCCGGGTTTATGAGAATTCCGGGTTATCGGGAAAGAAGTAAACTTAAGAAAAAGTAGGAATAGTTTATATTATTCCTATAAAAACATGTATTTATTGCATAATATATATAATACAAAAACTTAAACCTTATTTGTTAAAACAAACTTAAAAGCAACACATTGTGCTCCGGCCAATGCCGTTGTGCTTAGCGCCTTGAAACCCAGTGCATTTTACTGCACTGGCAGGCTTTCCGTGTTATCAAGAATTCCGGATTATCAAAGACCGGGTTTGCAGGACTCTACTGTATCAAGGGTTTAGCAATTAGCTAATTTTCCTACCAAGAAATATTCAATAATAAAGAGAAAGTTACACTGCATTTACTAATTTTGTCCACAACTGAAAATGAAAAACAACGATCTACAAGGGGTGTGTAAACTAAATAACAGGTGCAGCAAATTAACACATAAAATAACAGAATCCCACAAGAAAATAAGACTGTATAAAAAGTAAAAATTGTCAAGAATTACAAAATACTAATCTAAGATAAAAGTAGTTAGGCCTAATCCCAAATAGATTACTGTTACGGGTATCAACTTTTAGGCTATATTAGATGTTTAAACAAACAAAATTTAAATACTAAGCAATGGGTTTAGGAGAAAGATAGTGAGTCATAATATAATTATGCTTTTTGAACACCTTTCATAATTTTTCATTTAGGCCTAATATAATCTTGGTTTTTTATAGTTAACCTTTCTTGGGTTTTTTGTTAAAAAGCAAATATTTTATGATTTGCCATTTTTTGCAATAAAATTGTTATGTTCTGTTATGTTCCAGTCATGGCAAAATAGAATATAAGTTAATCAAGTTTGATAGGATAATTATTAACTGTGGTATTTGAATATTAAAATTTAATATTTTCTCAGGTTTACAAGTCAGTCAATCATTTTGAAGCAAAACAAAAAATAAAAACTGGTAATCTAAAACTGTACAAGCCAAGAAAATAAAAAGTAAATATGCATGACTAGGCCTACCAATAAGCTAAAATATATACACATTTACAATAAAAAAATTTATAAATTACATTGATTTTAAAATAAAGTTATTGAATTTGAAAAAAGTATAGACAAACTTTATGAATCAGAATATTTGTTTGTTTAAGGCGGTCAGGTAAAATGCTTAGATTAATGAAAATTTTCAAATTAGATATTTGAAAACTCACTAATAGTTCATATTCCTGTATTAGATTTTTTTTAATGGGTAGGAGGTGTAATGTTGAGAAGCTCATTGTCCTATCAGGAGTTTTGGACTCCAGCACACTCTACGTTCCACCGACTATCCAACTAACCACCCCCTCAGCACCAAGGACACTAGCCTGGAACTGCACTATTAGCAAATTACTTCGGGCTAGGCCTTTGAAATTAAGCCAATGAGACAACCTTCCGTGGGGAAACAATTCATTTAGTAATAAATTCACAAATAAAAATAAAATACAGAGTAAAAAATGCAAACTGAAAGTTCCTGTTGGTCGACTGAACGTTTACGCTGAAACTATTTATACTTTGGCAAAACATGAAAATGGATAAATATACTTAACGACGCCTGAAGGTTCTTTGGTTTACACATATACTTGGACTACCGTGTGTTTGCATTACGACATGCTACAGGGAACATGGGATTGAAGGCCTAAATTAATGCAACCTGGTTTATTTATAAACAATTCTGACTGTCTAACTATCAAACTACGACAAAATAAACTGTTTACCAAGCATTGCGAACATGGTCATAGTTATATGTTTATTTAAGTATGACTTATGTATTCACCTGCAAGTCCTGGCAACACATAGCAGGCAGGGTGGTCAGAATGTCCTCCGCCCTGAAGTCTTCCATGTCGACCTGGGCCAGCTGGGTGTCAAGGTCACGAGCAAGATCATCGTAGCAGCCTTCTTCATAGCTGGCCGACAGTGAGAGAATACTGCGGTGTTGCGTCTCTCGATATCTACAACAAAACACCTCCTTTCACAATTGTAATGGCCAATGTATTAAGTAAGAACTACAGTGAACGTGACACTCAACATTAAACTTATATAATATGAATACATGAATATATATGAGGTTTTTTCCTATGAAAACATTTCTTCAAATATTCATGGGCCGATAGAAAGCAACAGGAAGAGTCAGTCTCACAGTGGTTAGCACGCTGGACTTCGGAACTATCACAGCAATGTTGTGGGTTTAAATCTTGCCCTGTCATGTGATTTTATTAAGGTTACCCGCATGTATTGCAGTGATTTAAAATCCCCATTCTGTCTAACAGGCTGAATCAGATCTGTAGTAGGGTACATTTTGTATGGGCACCAATCTCATTGATTAGGCCAAAACCAAACAAAAATACACATTGATAGCATTTAGTTTGGCTACTGTACTTAAAAAATATTTTACACGCCTAACCATTTTACGGCAGTACATTTAAAACTTAACTAACATTGAATCTCCTTGAACCTGGCACGGATCTTGTTCTAGATGGCATGATTACAAAATTGATGACACTAGCTCATTTAAGAATGTGTGGTTGGTAAAATAAGGTGACTGTTAAAAATTGGCAAAAAGTCAACGTGAAATCTTTTCTCCTTCCAGTTGTCAATTTGAAACTGTCTCTCGGCAGAACTGTAGTTTTGGTTTGCTACTGATGAATGGTCACATTTAAATGTTGCTTACGAGTCCAAAACTGATTAAAAATGTATTACCGGTGAAAAGACATAATACCAATGTCTTTGATATACCCTAGTTCTTTATGTCACGATGATATTCTACATCCCTGAAGAACAGAGTCGTGAACACTAAGGAGCTTAGACACGGGACTACGCGGCATCTGCAGAGCACAGGTTGCAACACGAAAGAAAATAGAAGAGTTCAATGATTCAATGTTATAAGTTGAAATTTTGCAGCCAAAACTTTGATTTGTTAATAGGCCCTATAGGCACTATAAGTTTTCAATATTGAGGTTATCTTGGCTAATCCTTTTATATATTCAGGAAGGAAAACATAAAGAGAAAACATTTGGGAGTGGGAAAACTTCCTACATCAAGGAGTTTGATATATTGATGCAGGGGTGCAGAAAATGTATTGAGTCCTAAAATTTCCCCAATTGTACTGTTACGGATCTAAGATTCCGCCAAGATACACGACATGACTTTGCCTTCAAATTCAACAGCTTACAATATGGCAGTGAAATGATAACGATATTTAAAATTTTAGTTTATTATATTAAAACACAAGTAATTCAAATCAAATCAAAACTACAGTACTTACCAGTACTTCTTAATAGGTACTTATATCTATCACAACTAAAATAAAATCTTGATTAGATGCTCAGTTTTAACTTCAATTTTTAAGAAAAGAAAAAAATCAAAACAAAAAAATTTATAATTTTTCCAGGAAATTTCCCCCGATTCTAGATCGTCGGATTGAACATATTCTGCACCCCTTTATTGAGGTTCGATTTATCAAGGTTCCACTGTAGTTATTGAGTGTATTCATTCTTAAGATAGAATGATACTTTTTAATTAATTTTAAGACATGAGTATAAACAAAAATAAATCGGTAGGCCTACTTTAAAAAATAGTTTTCTTGTTAGAAGAATAAATCAGTACTCTAAACTTTTTTTTTTCAAGTACGGTAAATTAAAACAAACACAGGTTTTTATTGCATAAACCTAGAAAACATATTCAAAGAATGGAAAGGTTTTAATAATCATGATACTTTTTAGGACATATTCATTACTTATTGCTAAGCATGGTACAAGTCAACTAAATATCAATTTAAATTCAAAATGTAATAATCGTGTATTTTTCAAGAGTCCTATATTGAATGTTACAGTTTTTATACTTTTAGTTAAACATTTATTTGATAGATGTTTATAACCATTGTTGACTTTTCCTATCTTCTATTGTGACCGGTCACTGGAAATAAACGTTACTCTCTGACTATTGATAATATTCTGATATTTTTGTGTGTCATGAAAGCAGGGCCGCCGAGAAGGGGGGGCAGAGGGGGCAGTTTGCCCCGGGCCTCAAGAGACAGGGGGCCTCATCTTTAGGTTTTTTTACAGTAGCAAATTTTTCCTGCTGCATATAACTCATGAAGTAACACAATAAATGTATTGTTGAAGACCTATAAAAATTATCAAACCGTAAAAAGTGTAGCCTATAACTTAAGTAGTGATCAGCCTTTTTAAGTCTCCGCGGTTTGAAGCTCTGTGTCTGTGCCGCGGCACCGCGCCGCTATTGGAGAGCTGCGACCCCAAGTCACCTATAGACGCGATGTTGTGGTGCGCCCTTAACAGTGAAGGAAGTATGGCAGTACATCCAAAAACAGATTAAAGTTCCTGAATATTTCGTAGTTTGATTGAAATGAGCGTGGTTTCTCCAGATTATTTCATTAGACGTTTAATACTGTTGTAAACAAAATAAGGTAATCAAAACATTTTTAATAAATTGCATTTAAAATTTCCCTGTAAGCTTAGTCATTTCAAAATACTTAGGCCTAAAACCTCGAGGTAGCTCTCCGACAAGGACTCTCAGACCCAGCCAAAGTGCACGTTTGATAAAATATCTCATATACTGTATACTTAAATACATTATCTGTATCTTACAACAATAATGATAAAATATTTATGATTCACTAAAGAGAAAAAGCATATTGTGTGCATTAATACTAATAAAATGTCCAAAGATATGAAAATAGAAAAATGTGTATATTGTATCTGGTTTGACCACAGACGGCGGGCAGAGATTTGGGCTGAGCGAGGGGGGGGCCTCACACCGGAACTCTGCCCCGGGCCCCAAAAATTCTCTCGGCGGCCCTGCATGAAAGCATCACTTAGCAATTTTCTATCACACAAAAGGTTAGAAACAAAATAGCATAATACATAACAAGCTCTGAATGAAGTCAAGAGTCCAAATCCGAATGGGAATATATGCTACGGCGAAAGTGGTGCAAAATCGTTACATTTTTGTGAACTAATGCTTACTACCATTAAACTGCACGACAACATCACCTGTCAAGATACTTGGTGACACAGAACGGATATAACTCTCCAACCATTAACTATGATATGGTTAACTATTAGAAAGAAGTATGAGAGAACAAAGCTGGCACTAAGACTGTTCCACAACTGGCACAAATGATTCACTTGTGTGCAGGGAACAGAGGATGTCAACTATTAGGCCCATCAAGCAATCTCCAACCACTCACTCCAAGTATCAGCTGATGTTTGCAACCTCACACTCAGTTGGCAATCATCCTACGTAACAGAAGCCAAAATACAAAGTCAGATATGGCAATTTTGTAATGCCTTGTACACCAATTCATAAAACTTGTCCTGTCAATAAAATTTGTGATTTATCTCAGGTAATCAGAATCTATGGGTATCGTCATGCAAATTTTAAATGTAGCCTAATCTGGCATCTTTTGAATAAAGTGGTCGAACGTTTCTAAGACATAACTATGAAGGCTATGTTTTGTTTCAACAACAAAATTACGTCAAGAACATAATAGTTAAGTTTCTTTGAATGCTATTTCATTTCATTAATGAAGGTTTAAATAATCATTTTCCAATTTATTCTGAACTATGTTTATAATAATAATAATTCATTGTCATTCAGCAATATATAATTGAAATAGACAACGTCAAAAACAAGTAAAAAATTACAAAATACTAAATGACATATATTTTATGCCAATCCAGAAAGGAAAGAAACCATTATCATCAAATACTCTCTTGATGAATAAAAAAGACTATGATGATAAAACCGTAAAAAGGGAAGGTTGGGACTAAAATTTGAAATCAAATGAGTTTGACATTCATATATGGCTCCATTCACCTAGGGAAGGTTGATGAGGTGTACGAAAAAAATCAATGTAGGCTATGTTGAATCAAAGGAAAATGCTGTGCCGGAGGTCAAATATTAATTTTAAAAATAATTCATCAAACTGGGCTTGAAAACAGAAGGGTACTAGAGAAACTTAAAAATACAAATTCCTCTATAAGATTTTATGTTTATTATATGACCTAAGCTAGACTATTAATGAAGTAGGGAGAGAGCATATTCCAGCAACGCTTCAACTTTATAAATAATTTAACACTGTCACACCTGTTCAAAGATTACAATTGACCACTATGTGCAAAACAAACAGCACAAATTTATAAACGAAATTAACTATTAGTTACTGCACTTTTTTAGTGAAAGACATATTTCCATAATATAAAAACAAATCATTAATTACTAATAACAATAAATAGTACTGGTACCTGACATTTCTAATTCCCTGACAAAAGTAGCCACAATATTCCACATCATCACTCAACAATATAGCTTCTTCAATATTCCAATAATTAAATCCATGTCCTTCCATTATTTGTCACAGATCCAAATGCCAAGTTGAATGACACTACACTCAACAATCACAGGTGAACTCCATTACTAACCATCACTTTCTTTGTAATTCAAGTCCACTTTAACCACAATGACGTGAACTTTTTGTAGGCCTAACATTAAATAAATCAAATAAAGCTAGGCATACATACTGATGGCACTGATAATCCGATAACTACAATCACAACAGATATCACATCCCTAAAGGTACCACTAGGATATCATTGACAAAACGAACGGCCAAAACAAAATGCCAGTTGCAGGCCAGTTTGACTGGCGACTTGCCATTTGGCGGGAACGGTGACCGGGCTCCGACTATCTTAGCACTTCACCTCTGGTGGGAGACGGTCTACATAAACAGGCTGTCTACATACATTGTCTGGCTAACCGAGAATATAAAAACAAACAAAATAATTCCTGTATAGCCCATATATTTGGAATATATATGTGGGCAATACAAATAAACTAACAATGGTAGCTGGATAAGTGGTAAAAAGACTTCAAATTGCATAAAACTATAAAAGTTATATATATTTGAAAAAGAAAAAAAAACAATGACATAAAATTAGTTTTTAGCTTTTATGTAAAGTAATTTATAAAAAACAACTGATATTATTAAGGTAATTATGCAGTTTAGATGCCACCTCTCAAAAATTGAATTTATTTGTTCTACACTGTTTCAAATAACCCCCTATTGAAAATGACCGGGATGTTGAGCTGATCAAAGATATATAAAATTTATTTTGATCCAATTTAAAATCAACCAAAAAATGCGGGGAAAGTGTTGGAAAAGCCATCAGATGAACTGTTTTTATATGTAAAGTATGTCATGAGGGTACTCAAATGACACGGAATTTCGTGTAGAATACAAATAGGTATATAATATTTGAATACAACAATTTAGTACCGGTAGTGAATAAAGATAAGAAACATACTACTATAATGGTAAAACATCAATAAAATAAAATAATTGGTAGCAATAACACCACAAAATGTCAAGAAAACACATTAAAGTAATAACAGGAGACTAAATACTGCCCTCAATGATTCAAAATAAAGAATGGAGGAGCACATGAAAAAATCACAGATTAACTTGATATAAACTCAGTTCATTTTACTTGGATGATTATATGTCATAAACATTGAATTGATTTACCTACACGGAAAATCAAATAAAACATCCGTAAGTAACATAGGCTTGAAGCAGTAACACTAAGCAGCAAATAATAAATCCAAAGCAGCACAACTAAGTAGGGCCTATATTGTTAATTTTACTGTTATAAACTGTCTAGCTTTAGTCATCTGTGAATTTGAATTTTGAAAATCTACAATGCTACATAGATTGACTCTGAATCATAAGAAAACTTCGGTCAATCATTCTTCTCTTATTGTTTCATAAGAAATAATTTTATCCCCTTCATTTTAAAATAATTTTTCAAAATCTTTAAGGTACCGTATTAACTTTGGACTATTTTTCTTAAACAAAATTTTAGTAAAACAACTGTGATTGGTCTTTATAAGCATGAGAGTAAATCTACAGCAGTACCATATAAATTAATTTGATTGATTTTTTAAATTAACTTTTAAGGCATAACCTAAACCTAATTCCATCCGAGGTGCTGGTCAAATTATTGACCTTCTGTTATCATCATTTAACAACATCAATAAACTTACCATGTCCTAACATCTGTACCATGTCCTAACATCAACAAAGACATACACTCCTTCAACACTAGGAGTAAAAATCATTTAAGTTTCCAATTTTGCAGACTCAGTAAGTCGTTGGGCAGCCATATTGTTCTCTCTAAGAAAGTATATAATAAGCTGTACAACCACATTGCCATGTATCCTGCTAATAAGTTCTTGAAGAAACTAAACAATTGGTTGGTCAAAAACCCTTTCTATAACATCAATGAATTTTTTGAATGCAAAGAAATAATATTGTAATTTTGCTAAGGAGGCCAATTATTTCTTTTGTATTACTGTCTTGAACATTTCATATTTATAGCCTATTGTATTCTTCTGGCTAGTTACCACACCACACCAATGTATTTTCAGCCTTTTCTATATTAACCGGATACTGCATAAGTTTTGTTGAACGTATTAACCAGACAATGTTTTTACTGCCACTGACTCTTGTCCATGCATGTATTTGCCGATGACAATAAATATATTCATTATTCATTATTATTCTTTATTCATTATTCATTATTAGGTTTACATCAATATTAGGCTTAAGTAGGTTTTAAAAACCTAGGCCTAATTCATATTTCAACACTCAAAACTCATCTCTGACTATGACACTAAAACCACACACATCAGCAAGATAGAAGTCACAAGTAGGCATTTCTATTACAATCATGCTTAAACCTGGATCTGCCACCCGCCGCACTCCAGAACAATGAGAGTCAACTATAGCCTATAAGATTGTTGGGGTAAGTTGCTACAGGAATGTGGTTATATAACTGCATTAGGCCTGAGTAAAGAATGAGAATTCCAACACAACAATGTTGTCATGGTTTTGGATTTAGGCCTACATACAGTAACAAAATGATGCTCAAGATCACCTTAAACCTGGATCTGCCATCAGCCACACTCCAGAACAATGAGAGTCAATTATAGCCTATAAGATTGTTGGGGTAAGTTGCTACAGGAATGTGGTTATATAACTGCATTAGGCCTGAGTCAAATTAAGAGAGCAGAATGAGAATTCCAACACAACAATGTTGTCATGGTTTTGGATTTAGGCCTGCATACAGGAACAAAATGATGCTCAAGATCACCTAAATGGTCATGTAGAAAAATTTTGACAATGAAAATATAAGCTAGGTCTTTGAGAGAGGCCTAAAGTAAGTTTAAGGACAGGAAGGTTCACATGTTTGATCATAAGTGTTTCCCATTATTTGATGTATAATTACTTTAGGATCAACAGCAGGCTGCTCACATGATAAGTTATTACCCAGATTTTAAGAACTGGTCTGCTAAATTAACTGCTCAAATCCTAATCAAACTCACCCATAGTCAAGAAACCACTGGTAGTCAGAGTTGTCCTGAATAAAGTCAACGTCCTGAGATGAGGTGTTGCTGAGATAACTTGCAGTAGAGTCTAGTGTGTTGGAGTTACAGTCCGACTCCGGGCTGTGTAGGGACACCAGCTTCTCCTCCGTTGTCATACCTCGTGGCTGTCCCGCCACACCTGCAACATTTTTTTTTAAATTTACTTGCTGAATGGGTGGAGAAATTTGACATTGAGGTCTAAGCCCAGACTTGCATTCTTACAAATTGGCCAGATAAATCGCTGACAAAACAAATAACTTATATCATCATAATATAAATGGTATGGTGGCTGTGCACAACCAAAAAATAATACCATTGGATAATCCATCTAAATTTAAGGATGGAATTATTCAAAGCACAAAAGCCTATGAGTCATCAAAAATGAGGTTAAGTTCCAAGTTTGGGTCACAAGGACTACTTGTAATTAACCTCATACACAATGCAAAGTGAAAAGATCCAATTCATATAATAAAACTTGTGATATAAATAATACGCAAAAGCTATCTAAAAAACTTGCTGAACCTCAAATGATCTGAATGCAACCTAATAACCTGGAAATGCTCACCATATTCGTCAAATTTTATACGGATCACCATAGCACACTTCATTAAACTTATTACACTTGAAATAATATCAAACCGCTGTGATTATTTCATTTTAATTTATTTATTATTAGTAATCATTTCGTTCGTGTCGTTCTATAACTTGATCGTAAATTCGTAAGCGATAAGTATGAAGATAACTTTATCGTTTCACTTCCTCCGTAAGCGTCATAATCGCCATTGCCATCATCTCATCTCATCTTATCTTTGTTGTCTTTGCTTTGACGACAACGAACGAACGAACGGGATCAGTGAAAGACAGTTCGTGGGATATTTTTCCCTATAACGGGAAACTTCGGCATAATCTCAAGTGTGAATCATCACCCTTCCTCTAAAATTAACTTTTCTTATAATAAAAGGGAATGAAATTTTCTTCGAACAATCCAATCTAGTTTTATATTATGTTATTATGAGTACAAACAGATAAGGTAAATTAAGTGTCACACGTAGACGGGTTCTGTGAGGGAATTCAGGAGCTCCAAGTTTTGTTATTATGTACGAACAGTTAATTTTCATAGTCGAACACATACAAACTAAATGATCTTTGTGTTATCTAATCACGGAAAAGACTACTAGAGGCCAAGGGTTAGCATCGAGCTAGCCCTTTTTGGGATTACCTAGCCAACATTTTTGCAGGGTTATGGATTTTTCTCTGTGCCATGAAAAATAACTTTGCTTGCGAAAAAATAACTTAAATGAAATCTGAAAGCTACACTAAATCTCAAATTTTTGTTTACTTTCTATCTCCATGCAAATAACATTGACTGATTACACAAAGAAGCGAAATAATTTAATGCTATTTTCAATAGGGCTCAAATATTAATAATATAATAGGCCTAAGTTTTATATGTATAGAAAACAAACAAAGGCTTCAGCTGACTTTTTCTTCAACTGAACTGCTCTATATGTTGTTTTTTTTATAAACAACATACTTGCTAAACAAACACCTGCCGCTGTGTTTCAATATTGCAGCGATCCTTTAAAAATTTTTTTTTTAATTTTTACCGGTAATAAAAAAATTGAATAAAATTAAAACAAAGAACAGGCTTAAACAACATAATAAATGGAATGAAAAAAGGAAAAGAATAATAGGGGGGAAATTTGGGGTAGGTAGATTGGAGGGAAAATATTTTTGTACAGCATTTCACATCAACAAAAATTGTTTTTGATGAAATTATTAGGCTAACTATGCAACTTTATCTTGTAAATTGTTATCTTGTAAGCCTATGTTTTATTTCAAAGTTTTTTATTCTTATTTTTACATGGTTATTATGTATTGTATTAATTTTAATTGTAAGTAACATGATTGAAATAGTTTGACTGGTGCAGAAGAAAAAAAAACATAAATTCGTAGTTTCAAGCAAATTTTGAATCTTAATTTGAAGTCAAATGTATAAAAATTGCAAAAATTAAATAGGCCTAGAAAAATTATATTACAGTACTGTGTAATGCCAAAATGGCTTTTTCTTGTTCGTATATTCAGGCTTTTCTTCTGATGCTAATCTATTTCTAATGTCATTGTCTTGAAATAAAATGAGTGGGTCACCGGTTTCAACTCAATGTACAGTATTGATTGGGAAGCAAACCAAGGAGTTTTTTTATGGGTCTAACTTACAATGAGAAATTGTTCCTCCTCCTAAATGTTAATGTGAGTTAATAACAGTTAAGATTTAGCTTTAAGATTCGTTTTGGTTTCAAATAAAGTTCTCATTTTGTAATATTTCCCAATTTATTATAAAACATGGAACTATGAAAAGCTATATTTTTTGTCAAAGCCACTGGAGCCACATTTAAGAAATACAAATTTTAAATAACCTTTTGGAACGGAAGAAACAAGCTAGAATGCTTCACAAATATAAATACAAAAATGGCATACATCTAAATCTAAATTATTTACAAAACAGTGCTCTTATTAATAAATGGAGTTAAACAAGTTTTCAATAATGTTCAATTTTTGAATACAGTATTAAGTTGAAAACAAGGCTTATAGAGAATAATGTATATTTAGAGAAGGATTTTCTGGAGTAAATATATTGCATTCATTTAATTTTATTCACAAGAAGATAAATAAGTTACATTTCATATGATTGAATACCCATAAAAATCACTTATATTATCTGAACACACAATTTTTGGCAAATAGACTTACCGTATTCTAATTTACATTAAAAAACGTGTGATAAATAGATCTGTTAGCAGACCTGTGTATTCAGTAATTTCCCAACGGAATTCCCTCAGTATTTTTTTTATTTCCCCTATAAACACGATGGGGATGAGGATGTAGGTTTGCTGCCATGAGGGCGTTGTAAGCAAAAATAATATAATCCCTTCCAAGTGCAAGTACATACTAAATTTCATCAAATTCTGGAATTTTTTAATTTTAATCATAAACCTTATGGGGGTGAGTATGAAGGTTTGCCGCCATATGGGTGTCAAAATCAAATATAAGTTACACACTACCTAGTTAATGTTCATACAAATTTGTCGAAGTCATATAAATAAATAAGCAAGAAATACGGTTTTGTTGATTTCCCATAAGAATAAATATAGAACCTGTTATTTTGTTTTCTCCATCATCTGTTATAGCAAATTAATAATTAAAAATGATAATAGTCATTGTTTTTTAACCTTTTTTAAATGGCTTCATTTAAAATCATTGAATTTTTGAAAATAAGGTCCAAAAACCCACTTTTAACCTTTGAAACCCCATAAATTCCTGTTCCCATAACCCCATTATGCTGGTTCATGAATTCATTAAAGTAGCCCTGTTCTTAGACATTCATACCAATTTGCACTAAAATTGGAGGTCCCTTCAAAAGTCATCAGTAACACATAGTAAATATCAATAGATTGAAAATAAACTAATGGTGTTTGTGGCTTCTAGGGACCTCAAAATGAAAAATAAACATGGTCCCTTGTGTTTATTTGTTGAATAAAATGGGTTTTTTATAATAAATAATTCATCTAAAATTCACGTGGTGCTTTATTTAGTCTAATCAATATATAAATTTGTAGGATTTGGTATATTTATTACAATGAGTCAAAGTGTGGGTGATAAGTAAGTAAATCTCATCTATTTTTCTCTATTTTCTCTATAAATTTGTTGGAATGATTAAACTGTAATTTTGAACAAATTTTATCTGGAAATCTACCTAAATTAACAAAGTTAAAGTTGAATATTTTCAGCAATATGGGGTTGAGGGGAAATAGAATATATGACCAAAACTTACATCAATTAAATATTTAGGCCCAACAAGGAAAATCAGGTGTTCGCTTGCATTCTATTAACATTTTAAATAGAACCATAAAAATATGGTGCCCAGAAATGTGTTGGATGGGAAAAGAATTTTTACTCATTAAAATTTTACTATTGCAAATATTGTCTTCCAAGTTATGAATAAATACCATACATTGTGATCATAGTGGAACAGACAGGACATTTTTGTATTCATTGTAAGTGCTTAAATATACTTCTACTTAAACGTTTTAGACTATTTGTAAAAAATATTAATATCTTTTGGCTGTCTATAATTCCCCATATAGAATAACATGAACTGATCCAAAAATATCCAAGCCAGGATAACCTCAATATTTCAAACTTTTGTAGCCGATGCACAAAACCTAGGAACCTCTAGGCCAACATCAAAGTTTTAATTGCAAAACCTCAACATATTGAAGTTAAAAAGAGATAACAAACTTGAACTATTCAATTTATTTAGTCTTGTTACCGGTTTCTCTACAGATGTCATATGGTTCCAGATGTCAAATTATAATAATATATACAAATTCTTGAATTCCACTTCCAACAAGCTAAAACTTGAAATTTGGCACAAAAACTACTTGTAGTAATAGTTACAATGGTGATAGATAACATGTGAAATTAATGGATGAAACTTCCCTAATCGATCATAATTATTACGGTAGCAATGTTTCCAATGCAGTATCGATATTAAAATTTTATCAGTATATGGGTTTTATGAGTATGGTAAGGCTAACTGATTTAAAAAACAGATGGTTACCAATTTTAATGAAAAGTACTGTTATTGCTGGTTGAGAAATTAACTGTAAAAAAAGCTAAGTTAATTAAACTAAACTAAATGCCTAAATTTGTAATACAGTAAAGCTCTCTTAACCAACCACAACGGTAGTAGACTATGGTCGGATAACAAAAAAGTCGGTAAACCGAATAATACCAGAAATATGTGTTAAAATCACTTACACAAGTGAAAAATGTTTAAAATTGTTACAACTTAATCAATTGTTCCATCGCAATAAATTAGGTAATAAATTAAACCTAAAGTTATGGTATAAAAAACTGTTGAATAACAAAAATTTAGCAAACACAGTTAGCACAGTAAATAATGCCTGCACGAAATATTGAGAGCAACTGACTAAATTTGACTTCCAATAGAAACGCACAATCAACCTGTTGTAACATGAAATTTATTATTAGATCATTATCGCAACATTGGCTTGCATGGCGGAAGTTTGTATATTCCTGGAAAATGGTCGATTAATCCGACGGGCGGTTAATACAAGGTTAGTCAAGGGTATAAAGCTTCTTCTATAATATTTGATCACAGTATGTATGGCAACTATCAAATCCAGCACATAAATCATATTATCGGTAAAATAGACGATTATACATATCAATCATTAACTTATTTCAAATTAAAATTGTTTACAAACATAGATTTATGTTTGCAAAACCCAGCAAAGGTTTATCTGCACTTTAGTATAGATACTTTAATCAAAGTGTTTAAAATTACAAATGGCCCTATTGACATTAATTTACGGTAGCAGTCTAGACAGGTTTTGTGTAGTTTTGGCTCTGCATAACCAAAAAAAAAAAAAAAACAAATAAGAAGAAACAACAACATAAACAGAACATCAAAAACAAAAATACAGCATAGGCTATGTTTATATGACAATAAAAAACATTTATTTACTTATTCAATTTCATCACATGACATCAACACAATTGACTGATGATTAGTCAAATAAATATAACACATCTTTATTGATATAAATATTATTTAAGAAAAAGGTTTTTTTATCGCGATCACTATACAAAATAATAAAAAATTACAATAATCAGACACATTATTTCTCCTCCAGCAATTCTACTTAATAGAAAGCCTTTTCTAATAACCACTCTTTTATTTTATTTTTTATTATTATTTTCTTTACTTGGAAAACGAATCAATATCTATAATGGTCGGTAGTACTTTTTTATTATAAATTTTGGGAGCCATGTATTTAGGGTCGAATGAGGGTTTCTGAATTTCATGAAAATTGGCCTTCAACTAGTAATTTGAGGGACTTTTTCATTTTCTAACGTTACAGTAGGTACCATTTCAAGAAAACTATGCAAAGCATGATAAATTAAGATTTTGGTTTTGAGATTTATAATACAGTAGAACCTCGATAGTTTGACTGTTTATGGACCATCTATGGAGAGAGTCGAACTATCAAAAAGTCGAACTAAAGGGAGTATATGGAAAATTTTACTACTAGTACAGAGAGCATAAAAATCAGGAGTTGAATTTAGGAAACACTAAATTTTAATGAAAACATATCTTGATTGAACTATAAAAAGCATAAAGTAAAATCTTTCACCATTTTCACTTCAATTGTTTTTATTTTCACTTTTGTTACTTTCCAACAAAGACATTATCAGTCATTAATGACATGCTAATTAGTCATGAACTGTGTCAAACTATAAGGAGTGTCAAACTACCGAGAGTCGAACCTTCAAGCTTCTACTGTATCCTTAATTATGTGAATAACAAAAGTGACTGAAGTTAAGCGTTAAGATATGAATTCAATGTGTGATTTCCATTTTAAGTGTGAATCAATTTTTATTCCCCAATAACTAAGTCGAATAAATTTTAAGAATTCATAACAGGAACATTTGAGTTTCCAAATTGGAACCGAAGCTAAATAAGTTTTTTTTGTGTTTTTTGACACATTTATTAATATAGCCTAGGCCTACTGCTTTCCAATTAACAATGTATACCTAGGTACAGTAATTGAATTTAAAATATAAAATATTTTTTATTAGGTCTAGTATGTTGATAATTTTTTTTCTACACCATTGATAAGTTTTCTATACGGAACAGTCCAAATCATTTTGTTAGATAGCATTATTATAAAAGCCAAATGGCAAATAGCAAATCAGCTCTGTTAGTGATCAAACAGACAATCAGGCGCTGACAATCAATCGCGTATTCCTCCCTAATCCAATTCCTAAGAATTGTGAGAAGAAACCTGTACTTAGTTTATTTTATGACGTTCTACAAGCCCAAATCAAAATGTGAACCATCGATAATAATTATAGAGTCGGATAATGAAGTTTTGCAAAATAAATAATTTTTATAACTAACTTAAGTACCATTATTTTAGATTCCACTTTATCTAACCCAAGTTCAAATCATAGGCCTAAGAAAAAACTTAACGGTAACTCTGACATGGGTACAAATAAGTAACATGCCGACCTGATATGGTTGAATACAGAACTTCAGACAAAGGCCTGGAAATATTAGGCCTAAGTTTCTGATCTTAAATGCTTAAACCCTTTTAGTGCTAATTAAAATGTTAAATATCGGTAACTTAAGAAAAGTGCTGGGGACTTATTCATGTAACTTCCGAAAAGTGCTAAGACGGCCAGGCAAGCGCATGGGATTAAAATATAAAAAAATTGACCCAAAAAGGCTAGACAACGATATTTTGTATCTCGATCGTATGGACAATCAAATGAAATCATTGGTGTTTCAAAATAACAATTGAGACAACCAATAATCCCATTTAAGTCCGCCGTATAGATAACGGTGGCACGCCGATAAATCGTTGCTTTGCACTTTTCGGATGTAAGGCGAGATTGTTGCTTAGCATTTCTCGGGGAAAGACGATGAACGATTTATCGTTCCATAGCACTTAAGGGGTGAAAATTTGATCAAACAAGTCAGCTATTTCTATCACGGGAGTGATGTTTGTTCGACATAGGCCTCTAGGGTGGGGGTTGCCTAACTTATTAGGTTATGCTTTGGCAATAACTTAATTAAAATTGAGCAAAAGTGACATTTTATGACACCCATTATTTACCGTATGTAGTTACATTATTTAGCCTACATTACAAGAAGCACGATTTCCATTCCCACTTAGCTTTGCCAACATTTCTTAAGACTTACTGTAGGCTAAAGGCCCGCCACAAAAAGCGATAGAATTTAATCAACTGTAATGGAAACATAGGCATGTTAGGGCAAGTTAAAAATTTAAAACAACTATGTTTAACACTCGTTTTTACGTAGGCCTAGACCTAAGTTAGTCCTATGTTTTTTCTAGTGCTTACCTACCAATGCAGCGTCGAAACCATCGATGAATCCATCGTACAATAAAAAAGAAACCAATATTAATCACAATTTTAAATACCATACATGAAAAATCGAACAGTGTAAGATTTGTCATTGTTTATGCCACCTTTCTGATAACAGATCTAAAGAGCGGAATTCAGTCACACTCCCGTACCGGTAGTTTATCACACGGTGATTTCTTGACACTCATTTAACTCACAAACTCAAAATTATGAATAATTTCTACACCACCGTGTGTTCAAGAATGGCGAACGCATTAAACGCTTTTTGGAATTAGGCAAATAGTAAAATGCTTAGAAATCGGGCGATTAAATAATGTTGCAAACGAAAATAATGTAACCGCGGTTGTGATAGGTCAGTTTTAAACTTCAACTGATAGCAGGCAAAAAAAATCATACCTAAAAAAAGGGTTAAAAGACAGTCAAAGAGCGTAAAAACTATTTCCAATCATAGCAACATAGATGAAATATACTGTATTATATTTCATCTATGATAGCAATGAACATGTTAAGCATTTTAGAACATTATAATCCTATATAGTAATATAAGTTTATATTACAAATCTTATTATTATTACGATTGCAGGGTAAATTTAGGAATAATTTTTGTTATCTATTCTGAGTGTATTTGTTTATTTATTTTGGAAATCTACTTTAGTGGGGGATTCCTTCTTTAAAATCTCCAAAAAATGTCCGGCCGATCCAGAGATTTTATTGAGCCGTTCAGTTGGGGATACAATTAATTGGCCAGATCACTTTAAACTAACAAACCAAGCAAGTTTATCCTCTTAACTCACAAAGCGAAGCTTATGCACTCCACTGCGGCAAAAGCCGCTCCCATTGACAAAAATGTTGACGTTGAATGACGCCCTAACGTCTTACGAATCAGACATTTGCGTCGTTTGAATTCCAATAAAACCAACAATCCAGTAGGTCTACTAGAATATCTTCCATTGCAGAGTGCGTTTTCCACGTTGTGTTGTGAATTATTTTTATGCGAATGCAGTACTGCGTCTTATTGAAAATAACTTTTTCCCCGACCCCTCTACATCCAACATGGCATTCGTTGTTTTATATTTTCACTTATATAAAATCTTACATTATACTAAAAGTCACTCAACAGAAAAGAAAATCGAAATACTTATAGGGCCGTAGACCTCGGTAATTTAGCTCGGTGTAAATTACTATTTCACTCAACTGTGTGGCAATATACAGAGTGTAAAAAAAGTCTGTCCACCCCTTGATTTTTTTATTTGTTAAGATAAACCAATGTCGTTTGGGGGTGGTAGTAGCACAAAGTACTTTTGGGTTTTTCCCATGTTATATAAAAGTATTGTATAACTGAATATTAATATAAAAAAACTCCTGAAACCTTTTTACTGTACAAAATAATAGCAATTACACCGATAACAACTGTCAAACAGTACTGTTAAACGGTAGCAATACGAGTTTTGTGTTCAGTGAAATTAAGATTAAGACAGGGGAAGGAAATGATCGGTTTCCAGTCAGTTAACCACGAGATTGCCGTTTCCTCGATTGTTATGGGTGACTCGACTCGAGCTGCGGCAGTAAGTTGCGGCCGCGGCGACGACCGTCTCGCCGCAGTAATGCACCTGACTTTTTTTGACATTTTGGAACATGTCCGATGGAACTGTGACTAGGTGCTTCTGTCACGTTCCAGTGAAAAGGAACGGATAGCTACGTTGTAGCATGGCTTCAGAATACATCCAATCAGCCATCTATCTTTTAGGTAGCGTTATAGCTATTTTGATTTGTGTTTTAATTGGTAGACGCTCAACTCAATGAACGGAAAAGCAACAAGGCTGAAATTCTACATTTTTCGAAGTCATTAAACAATACGTTAAACACTCATCTCTCATTTATACTTGGCTATATAGGCCTACAACTACCTATTTAGTTAGGTCGCCAAATAAACTACTATTTAGGACTGTGTGTAAAATTGTTACACAGTATTTTTTATTAAATGAGTTATAGATAATAAACTATTTTATTAAAGAAATAGAAAACTTACATACAATTTTTAAACGCTAAGGTCCTTTCCATGAAACATCAACAATTTTACTCCTGGTATAACAATACTTTCAATGAAACTTGATGGGTACCTACCATAGTGTAAAATCAATGATAATTGAGACAGTACTTGCGGTTTGATCACTTATGGTACTCAATAATGCATTATTTTAAAGTGATAACTTATAGGGCCTATTAGATAACTTAAGTTAATAGGCTACTTCAAATTAGAATCATACAATAGGCCCTACTTAGTTTTTAGCAAATTTCCTTAAGGGATACACTCAAGAGTGTGGTTTTATTATTAACCTTTGTTGTTAAAAATTAATATCTACACCATAACAATGACCTGATGTAACTTTAGAAGTCACTTAAAATATATATTTTCTAACTCATATTTATCAGTGTAGAAAAATACATAAAGCGCATTAACACATTAAGATTTGGTCACAATCGTACTAACATCTTAGAATCATTAGATAACTTCAGAAAAATATCCCTAACATTTAAAAAACTGTGATACATACTAGCCTAATTGCTGCAAGCTTTCAAACAAGAATAAATTAAGCCCAAGTCTCAATATGATTATACTGAAATATTTGGTAGGTAGTAAGTCAGTTCAAGGTGGAACTCAGTCAGAAAAGAGCCACAACAAAAGAAGCAACAAGTAACTTAAAGTGATGCAACCGTTCTACCGAACCTATTCCTTACTTTGTCACTGGAACAATCCGGATCGTGAAAGTAACAGTTACAACGTCAAAAAAGTCAGGTGCATTACTGCGGTGAGACAGTCGTCCGCGGCGGCGTCAGTCTTTGTGATGGGATGGGGGGAGTATGGGGACTCATACAGCGTCACGGGAGTCACTGTCATTCGAGATTTGGGAACCGACAGCGATCACTCAAGCACTGCTACCGGGAAGTAACTAGTGTCCGTGCACTGTGCAGCGAACGACCGGCTATAGAGCTTGCCCTAGCAATTTAATTGTTAAGGAAGGACGAGCAACAAAAATCTTATGGGTTTGTATCTTTGTATGGCTTCCCAAAAAAAAGTATAATGGGTTATATAGTTCAATTCCCTTTGGCGTAGACAGTTAGTTCTACAAATTACCCCATATGCTCAACCCTTACAATTAAATTTCAGTCTTTGGAAGCGAAGTAAAATTCTACTAAATGAAATAATAATTGAATATGATATCCATGATCAATATAATAATAAAACGTTTACTGCTTGAAATTAACTAACAATCAACGCTCTGCAAGGCACTAAAGTGTAATTTTGAAACAGTTTATTATATACCTGAAGGGCTTGGTTATTTAATTCTATGTTAAATCGCAACTGAAACAAATACCAATAGCTAAACCAAAATAAATCATTTAGGTAAATCATTTCAATATTCTTAATTCAAGGTTTACTTCACTTACAGCACGAGTTATTTCCAATACACCAGCAGAACTGACATAGTTTCATAGAGTTGAAATAACTTGCGTGACCATCCAAACGTATGACTAACCTCGGAATTTTTCGTTAGGAAAAGTTTTAAAATCACAGAAGGAAACAGCCAGTCTTTGCTTGATGCTTTTTATTTTCATTAGTACGGAATAAATGTAGGTATGTGGTAAGCTATGTAGTATTAACTGTTTAATATTATTTTATTTTTTAATTTATTAACATCGTCTACTAAAATACTCCTCCTAGAGCTCCCGTACAGAGTCGGGAAACGATTAGGCCTAGTGCTTGACTTTTCCGGTCTTTTCCAACTCTGGAGCCTGAGCTTGTATAGCTATAGCGGAACACAGTAGCTAGCTCAAGAGTGTAACGGCCATCAGATTACCTATATAATGAGCTTCCCGAAAGTAATTTCCCGTACAATAGAACAAGTAACAGTTTTACCGAAGGCGTTCTCCCAGCCGCTCGGCACGCAAGCCTTCGTGAGTTATAAAATCAAACAAGTTTTCACGATTAAGTATTGAACTCTAATAACACGCATAGTTACATGATATAAATTCAAATAGTGAAAAAAATAATACATTCTTTAACATTCAGTGAACAAAACGTAGAGCAAGGATTTTATTTTATTTTATTGTTCAAGGATCAATTTTATTTTAGCTGTATTCCTTTCTTGCGTCAAGTCCCAGTATCTTTAACAGATTTTGAATACTTTGTCATTCCCAGAGAATTCTAGACAGTTTTTATCAACCGCTTAATATCCAGTTTTAGACTAACTTTTAATCGTATAAACTTGTATTAATTATAATGTTTCTTTTATCGTTTTAGCTTATACAAGAGATGTCATCAAATTCAATAAAGAAATGATTAGCTCTTTAATAAAAGAAAAAGTAATTAAAATATTTCTAATCGAAACATTACTACGGTATATTTTATACAAAAATGCAGGATTGATAAACGTTATATTATTGTTGGATACATATGAAAAATTTGTGATTTAATACATTATATATTTTATAAGTGTAAGAATTTAATTAGTTTTCGACATGTAACTGGCATTCACTACTCACCCTTAATTGCTCCTAAACTCCAGAAAATGCATGCGGTGTGTAAGCTACACAGGACCGTATTTTCCAATAAATGTTGAATATAAAGCATTACAGAAAGTTGTTAGGTAAGCGAATTACAGCTGATTGAAAAATTGATGATTCTAATGAAAACATACTTCAAGTAAATTAAAAAATGTCAACAAATTGTTAATAATGTTCCTTAGCATAAACCAAAAAGTAAACCGCACGTCAAAATATTTACCTACTGACTTCCTCCGCGATGCAGACGGCCCATTGTGTCACGTTGCGTCGCGTCGGTAGCTAGCTCGGCCAGCTGATATGAATCACTGTGTTACTCACTGCCACAGCGAGTAGCTATACGCGCTGCGAAGAAGCTACCCACGTACACACTATGCTTACGGGAGGTGCACTGCTTTGCCACCGTTTCTTATCAAAACCCTGCATTCTCTTATCGCAATGTCATTTCTTCTCAGTATTTGCTTAAGTACGGCGTAATGTCGCTATGTTAAGAAGTGTTACCATTGAACTAGTTTCAGGAATGGGCTAATTATATTCTCCACAATTGTGAGAATAAAGTTAAGTAAAAATATGCGTTGTATTAGGAAAAAAGGGGTTTATTAGATTATTTGTGGATTATTATTTTTCGTGTAAGAAAGCGTCTCCACTCCATTTTATTCTCATGTTCATCCTCTTCATTATTTGAAAGGTTTGTTTGGAGCAAGAAAAAAACTGCTAAACTACTAGCGACAGCTGTTGTAAAAAAAAAACCATAAAACGTTTTGTGTAATAACAATTATGTAAAAAAAACTAAAAATTCAATTGTGTTATATATAGCATTTAAGTTTTTCTAACCCTATGGGATAGCATATAGTTTACCATATATGATATCAGTTGAGCATATCCAGCCCCTCAGTTTTCAACAGTTGGCGGGACTTTGATAAATAAACATGGAGGAACAAACATCACCATAAGCGCACCCTGTCTGGTATGCGCGGGAAGCAAAACAAAACAGTCCGATCTGATCAAAGACTACGTATCGTTATCTTTTATCCATCGTTTGATTGTGGTTCAACCTAACCATGTGAAAGTGTTCAAAAGTGTCTACATTGTGATTGTAAGCTTCATGTAACAGAGATATATTAGGGTTTACAGTGAACATTTGTATGTCAAAGGAGGATCTCAAGGCTGGTCAAAATTGTGCTAAACCCATATATAGATAATTTTCAATTAATACGCCTCCCCGACCCTCTCATCATAATCTGGCCTATAATGATTTGTTTGGATGGATTTATTTCACTGTCTTCAGTTTCACACATCTGACAAAATTTAAGTTTGTCGTTCACTAAACAATAGTCTATAATTTATTAAATTTCAGGCGAAATTCAAAATTTGATTACTCTTAACAATTTTTCATGTATAAAAAATGTTATATATCACTTCACGGTCTTACTGGATGTTCCACGTCATCAAGATGTACTTTCAAATAAACTAACAAATTAAAAAAAAAAAAAAAAAAAAAAAAAAAACACTGGCCCTACGTATTTTTTTTAAAGGAGGCATTACTTTCGCTGCTGATTGCCATATATTATCATAAAACTATATTTATTTCCTAATTTATGCTAATTTGCATTTTTCTTTATTCAATTAAAAAAATTAACTTAAACAAAACATCAATACTCTTATATGCTTTACCACAACGGTATAAAATCAAATCACTTCACTTCTGGGTTAAACGCCGGTTTTTGTAATTAAAAACAGACAAATCAATTTGAAATCATTTCATCCCCTCGGATACATCGAAACTAATCAAATCTCTTTAAATGAGGGATGGGTTTGTTCAAATTAGATTAATCATAGACTGATGCTGCTTAAATTCGGAAAAGTCTACATATTAATATCCAAATTAACTTATTTAAAATTAAATTAACACGGAAATACTTATGGAATAATTTAACAACTCATCGCAAAACAAAATAAATAATATGCAGTAGGTTTATTCCATGTCGTGTCTATTACTGTAACATAAAAACATTTACACTTAAGTGTGGCTGCGAATTTATGATTATGAGGGAGCGTTATCCAGAAAATTAGCTACAGTGTATTACTCAAAATCTATACTTATTTAATACGCTAAGGGTTTTTTTGTCTTGAGAACTCCTCCAACAATTTTTAACCGACTTTCAAGTTTTTGGTGTCGTTGGATAGGGCTTGGTCTGTAGTTGTTTCGGTCAAAAATTGATGAAAATCGGACTTAAAATAAGGGCGCTATTCACAAATTAAATTTGAAATTTTCCCATTAGAATAACATTGAGATTGGTTTGAGCAATCAGCTGTAAATACGTGTAGTTTCTGGTGATTAAAGATATTCACAATATTGGATTGGTCGGATGTCATTGATTTAGAGCTAAAAGTAAAATTTGTATTCTATTAAAAAAATTGCTCGATTTCGAGCAACACGTGTACTAGTTTTAACTAAATATTCCTAAACAAAAACGAAAGAAATTTGATTCTGATTATATTTACACACACCATATACATCTAAATATTTCTGGTTTGCATTTAAAAGTATTACAGAATTTTGCAAAAAAATCTGGAAAAAATATACCAGTCAGAGTGGTATTATTTATTCATGCCACAGAAAAGTACGCGATTAACATACATAAACATACAATACTTTTTTTATAATTAATAAACTTAATGTTTAAATTTAAACTTATTGAATGGTTTGTTTTGTCGCCATTTCATACTGCTGTTTTAAAACTTCAGACTTATTTGTTGGTTTGAAATAGTATGAAATATTCATTACATAAAGTGATTTTGTATGAATCATATATTTGCAGACATTCAATTGCACCGGACAATGAAAAATTTAATCGATTTAACTAAACTGTTTACAGGGGCAATTAGAAAACAACACGTTCTATCACTATAAACCGCAGGAAATGTTTCATTCTATATTCCTGTGAAACTTCCCGCTGAGTTATCTGTGACTTCCTCATTCCCTGGGGTGACGGAAACACCTTGCCGCTGCCACTTTGTCGCAGACACCACGCCACCGGCTGGCTGTGTCTAGTGTCTCAGTGTCTGCGCCTAGTTATCCTTGACTGAAGCGGCAGCGGCACCGGACGCGCGCCTACCTCAGCCGATGGGCGCTGGGCCCTGGGCGCTTGATGGACGGACCCCCACGCTACCCCAGCCTCCACATCCACAGCCCATTCAGAGTCTCCTGGCAGGACCTTTGATACGGGTGCGGTTGCTGAATGCTGGGCGGGTCTTGAGGTTCAAGGCCAGTTTCATCAAACAATTCGCATATGCAAATTTACATGTCTTGTAGATGTTAAACCGCTGTAGAAATTTGTTTTGTGGGCGTATTTTCAGAGGAACACATTTTTTTAGACTTGAGACACCAAAATTTCACAAAAGAATTTATGAACTAACAAGAAAGATACTTTGATAGTTGCCAACATTACAGAAAAATAATTGCTAACCAAATCTATAAAGTGTCTGCACAATGCACAATTTGTCGTCTTCAACTTTGAATATACATTATAAACCTAAACATTATACTCTCCTACATTGCAAGTTCTGTTCAAATAAAAGCACTGCGAATTGGTCTTCCCTGACCTCAGGGCATCGAGTTCATCTCGGACAATGGTTAGGGGCTGAACATAAATATCCTCGCAGAGAGAGAGAGAGGGAGATAGCTGTTTGTGTGGGAGGGAGGGAGAGAGATAGTCATAGTAAGACAGAGAGCGTTGCCCCGGCAACACTATTGATTGTTACTCCGCATCATCTGAGTCGGCTGGGTACAGAGTTGGGATTTCCCATGTCTCAAGCTAGTGTTTACGTGTTGAAAAAGTTTATTTGGAGAGAATACAAGTAAACCTTTGTATGTCTTAAAAGCGAATAAACGGTTTTATCTTGACCTAAGGTCCATCTTTAGGTTGTCCCGGCGTAAACAAACACAGAGCTGATGTAACTGCACTCCCGGTAATCATAATGCAATTGCATATTATCGACAGATGGCATATATGCCTTTTATAAATAAAATTTAACTAGGCCTATACCGTCCCGCATCTGTATTAAGCGATGTTTACCATAGTTTTTACGGGAAATACATCTACCCTGGAAATTACCCTTTCAAAGATGTAGGCTTACTTAAAGATGGTTAACAATGTTAGGTATTCATGTTTGAATTTTCATTTTTTTTTTCTAAATTTCAAGAATATTCCTTTTCACATATCAACATTTTTTATATTTTTTTATGTAAAAGAGATTATTAAAGGCTCGTGTTCTATATGGAGTTGAATTTTAAGTCTGCTTGGTGGATAAAATATGAATGCCACTCTGAAACTAAATGAAACGAAAACAGTCATATTGTCTAAATTGTAAAACCAAAACGTGGTATTTAGGCAAATCCCGGTATCGAGAAAACTGTATAGAACTGAATAAATGTATTCTACTGAAAGAAATAAATGTATGGATGTTTTCAAAGTCGTAAAATATACATACCAAATAAAAGTTAATTCAGTTTATTGCAATGAAAACCAAATTAAATATAAAAGTTTGAAATCTCAACCCTTAAAATAGTTATACAATCACATTCAATTAATGACGAGTTTACAGGTTCTCATGTTATAATTCTAAATAAGTACAATTGTACAGTATTTTTTTAAGGTTTTGTCCCACCACATAGCGAAAAGAATAACATCAGAGGAAACAGAAAAAATTGGGATTAAGACAAAAATGTATGAAGATTATTTCGATTTGTAACATCATATAAGCGCGTTTTAGCTTTTTTATTACTTTTTTCAGGAGTATTTTATAAGTATGAAATTAATTTTGATAGCTATATATTTGCTTTATTTCATCCTACCACATCCACTTTTTAAATGCGTTCAATTTGTATTGAGTATATTGATGGATATTTGTAGAGTATCTGTAGAGTACGAAAGCTTTAATAACATAGTAAATTATTTTTGGAAATTGTTATTAGTATAATTCCAACTGGACGTATACTTAAGAAATAGAACACACAATGAAAATGTTTTAAATATTCTTTAAGCGCGTAAAACATTCTACAATGCTATCGTAATGCGCTGTGGAGCGCCTTTTGCGACCCAACGCCTTCAATCTCTTGTGAACGCAACCCTAGGCCGGACCGGGTTGAGTAGCGGAGCGCGCGATCCAGCAGTTTGTATCGGTAGATGATTCTTATGGGCTCCCTTAATTAGGGGTCAGGGAGCCTCCAAAAAATGTTGTCTCTTAAACAACAGCTGTTCTCTGATGCCTCTTGAAGTCTTAAGTCTGAAAACCAAAGAATAATGAGGTTGAGAAGACTGTGGTTTTATCACGATATTGTATATAAACACAAGCGAGAACCATAGTAAAGAGCTGATTATAGCTTGTTTTAGTATTGGGTTAAATGCACTTTGAACATAATAGATAGATAAAAACTAAGAAAGCATTTTAAAATGATTTCTCATAAAAATAGTTTTAAATTTAAATAAATATGTTCAATATTCAAAGAAGGTGACACGGATAAGACCAGTAGCGCGGTCTAGCGGAAGCGGCAGCAACTCGGTGGTCGAAGCTCACTGGAGCACATTCATTTGGCATTCCCCTCGATACTGAGTGACTGTGTGATCATTGGTTGAAAATTTGAGAATTTAATTAATTTAATTGACACACGTTTTTAAAATCGCTACTAGTGACATTTCATGTATTTTAATGAATCTTTTAGATGACTCGTCTCTAAACACATTGACCAAAGGCATTAATAAATTATTGGCAATACTTTACGTAGGCCTAATCGAGATTTAGTTTTAAATACTGTAGTACTTTATGTACATAATTAAACTTACTTTGGATTTTGAACATGCATATATGATCTAGATCTAGGATTTCTACTGTTGTGATTTGTGAATAACATTAATTTAACTAGGCCTATGTATCAATTTTGTTTTCTGCATTAAATCCCCTTTTGATCTTAGTGTTACAATTCATCATTTTTGTCATAGATTGTATTTATGGTTTTTTGAAACCAATAATATTTAGTTACTTTAGACAGTAGAAAATGATGATTATACAGTTATACCGAAATCAAATTTTGGTACACAGTTCATATAACACATTTATGATGTAGCATTTCCGTTAATTTGTAACCCATAGAGTATCTTCCTGAGAGGAATAAGAAACCGCGACAAGACATAAGTCCATCACGTGTATTTTATAGGGTTTATTAATTTTGAATTATTGTAAAAGATACAAATCAGTGGTTTTATCAATTTTTCGGAAACCCAAGTCCCAATATTCTACCCTCCTTCAAAACAAAAACGAGATTCAAAACACAATAAGGCAATGCGGGATACTTTTTGGTGGGAGTTTGACCGCCTCCCGCTGCATTAAATGTAAATAAATTACGCAACAAGTCGCATAAAGTTCGTAACTACGTCTACAAATCTCTTACAAGACCCTGAAGTTTGAGATGGCGATAAAGACGTTTGTATTGGAAACATAAATTTTAAATAGACCCAAACTACTTGGCGAAATCTAGAGTTCCCTGGGGATAAATACTATAAATAAGCCAGGGCGTATAAAACATCGTAACATGCAATTGTCAACAAACTGGGAACTTTGTAGTCGCTCTTCTCAGCGCAAGTATATAGTAGTGACAGATTGTGAAGCTCATACACATGCAATTGTGTCGGTGGAGTGTATTAACAACTAAGCATTACGGTTATTTGTGCAAGAAAAAATACCCCCGTCGCAGCAGACCTGCGTACTCAGCGAATTTCCAAAGAAATTTGAGATTTTGTATTTTCCCCATATTAAACACCATGTAGGTTTGCTGCCATGGGATTAGAAAATGTTAGTTGTTAGGAAATGTAATGGTTAGTTAAGGTAAATATCAATTTCTAACAATATTCGGCACTTTTTTAATTTTCCCCATAAAAAACCCATAGGGTGAGTATGTAGGTTTGCCGCCACATGGGTGTTGTAAGCTAATGTCAGTTAAACCCTAGTGAATGTACATACCAAATTTTATCATGTTATTCCAATAAATAAGCGAGATACAGGGTTTTGTTGATTTCCCATAAGATTAACATGGAAAACCTATTTTTAGCTTTTCTCCGCAACCTGTTAAAAATTAAAGCCAAAATAAAAATTCAAAATACTAAATTGTTTGTTTTTTAGCTTTTTTTTAATGGTTTTACTTAAAATAATTGAATTTCAAAAATTAAGGTACAAAAATGCCAAAACCCCATTTTTGACCCCTTAGAAACCCCATAAAACCCCGTTCACATAACCCGATCATGCTGGTTCACGAACTAATGAAAATAGACCTGGTCTTTACACCTTCATACCAAATTTCATCAAAATCGGAGGTCCCCTTCAAAAGTTATCAGTACTACGGACATATATATATGAAAATGAACGAATGGTGTTTTTGGCTTCTGGGGACCTCAAAATGAAAAAAAAAACCCCGGCTTAGGTTTTACCATGGCTACTACCGTAATAGCGTATTCCCTATAGGGAAATTCGCTAATAAGAGGGTACATTATCTCTGAACCTACATATAAATGTTTCGATGTACTGTAATATAAAAACGTAATCTAAAGGGCGTACAGCTAACTAGCCGCTCAATAAATTGATTAATCATTCATTGTCGTGATAGTGACTTTCGTTAAAGTTATTGAGTGACAATTTTTAAACACAAAACTACGTAATACAATTAAATCAAGTATTTACTAAAAAGTATAATAACTCATTATGTTTAGGTTAGATAAAGATTTATAAACAAACTAAATATTATAATTTTATCATTTTCATTTATAAAAACTCGCCCACGCTGATATTCTTTTCCAAACCAGTTTCGCAGTTACAATAGTAATGTCAGGATAGAAACTGTTGCTGAGGAAGTCTGTTAGGAAGGCCTTGACTCATTAGCAGAAGATGCTTGAGTTCCGTAGCGAGGATTGTTCCTTGCTCATCCTCTGTCTTGTATTTCAATATGCCTTGGTGAGCTACATTTACGAGCAATAAGTGCTACATGCAGTGTGGTTTGTTGCTTCTATTTTGTTTAATTATTTTTAATTAATTTTGGTTAATTAATTGTATTTACTGTCTACTAAGATATTATATTCTGATGTAGTATATAGTTTTATGTTTAAAAATACAATATAACGTTACAATACATTAATACGGATTTTGGGGAAAAAATCATCGTGTGGTTATTACAGCAAATTTAAGTAGGGCCTAAAATAATCGCACTGTTGTTAGGTACTTTAACTGTAACATATTATTATTTATTGCTTCGAGTACTATGTGTGGGGTAAAACTATAAACCAGGAAGAGTTCTGTTTAACCTTACTTATAAGAGATTAAGAGACTGCAATACGAGTTTTTCGTATTGCAATTTCTTATCAGTCAAGTTAAATTGAGCTCTTTTTGGCTTGTTTGGTAACGCATATTACTCGTGAAGAATAATAATTGAAATAGCCTACACAACAGAATAGGCTGTTGATTTTAAATTCGGATTTTTTCTGAAACAAGTTTGTAACGAACATAATCAAACACATCAACGACACCCGCGGTTAAGCTCGAGCGGTTTGGGAACATTTCCGCTTCATTTGCGCCGCGTCCGAGAGACTATTTCCGTCACTTTGACGCGAGGAGATGCGACATTTCCACACAATGCTGCGTGGGCCGGCTCCGGGGGCCTCGTTGGCGCTCCACACCAGATGTTTGTCTGTGTAATGGTGCTGACTGCTGACAGCGAAGATGGTAGAATATTCTACGAGGATGTACGGATGTAAAATCCGTTATACGCCTCAAAAGATAAAACCTTGCTGAGATAAAACTTTTGTTAGAGGATGTTTTCGAGAAATAACGCTTAAGAACGGCGACACACTACCGGACCGTACATCGCACCAAGCATCGTACCGGACGAAAAGCGCAAGTCCGGTAGTGTGTCATTGTTTCGTACACCGTACCAGACACCGGGCCGAGCACCGTACCGAACGTCAACAGCGTTCTAGAGGCTGTTTTTTGACGTAACGCCAAAGAAAAGATCGGTCCGGTGTTCGGTAGTGTGTCAGGGTCAATTTCGCTCCGTACGCCGCAGCGCCGTCCCGAGCGTCGCGTCGCCCCGAACGCTCGCGATGGAACGCCCCTCCCCGAATCCTCCAGCGCTCTCACTCAGTCACATTATCCCTCTCTCTCTAAATTTCCTTCACCTTGCTCGGTGAATTTGCCCGGTACGATTCTCGGTCCGAAGTCTTGTTCGGGGAAATGTACGAAGTAAATTAACCTCTCCGCACGGTATAATATTCGGTTCGATGTTCGGTCCGATGTACGAACCGGAGAAAAGTCCGGTAATGTGTTGCCGCCTTTAGTGCTTATAAAGGAACTAAAGGTTACATTGTGGTAGGGGGGCCTAAAAGAAAAACTACCAAACCTAACTACGCAGAGCTGTGTAATGCTCTTCCTATAGTTTCATTTTTGGCTCTCTATAGATTATATAGGCAATTTTATATTATTATTGTATTGGTGAAGATGAACCGATTCTACCTTTTGAGCATAGACTTTCACTGACGTTTCTTTCAATGTACGACTACAAACTTAGTACAGAACCAATTTAAATATAACACATAATTCTCACAAAATTGCTTTTTATTTTTCATAGCGTAAAATGTGTGTATACGCCTACATGCGTTTGTATTTAAAGTACCTATAAAATATATAGTTTCCCTGAACCCAAAAGTACTAATAACCCAATTGAAATTTAATCAAGCAAAATATTGAATTTCAAAGTATTTCATGCCTCACATTAAATGAAGTTTTCTGCATTTAAAAATGGAGCAGAAACATGCTGCAGCGTGTAGGGCCTAGAGGCTAAAACACACATTAAGCCTACGTCAAGGTATTTGGTAATTTATATAGTTTTACGGTTGCATTGTTGCATCTCCAGATCAAAAGAAAATTTTCGCGGTATCCAAAGAAAATCTCGTTCCATAACGACAAAAATACAGCGAAGCGAACGAGCTTGTCTTGAACAAGAAACAAGCGTTTTTGCATTTGGCATTTTAGAGCACCGTCTGTACTATGATATTACTCTAAAGAATTGTTTAATTTTACCGAGCAAATGCTCGGCCACCAGGTGGATTGTGTAATCTATTTGGTGCGGGTGATAAAGAATGTGTATAGGCCTAGTCTTAGGTCGACATTCCAAAGTGGTTTCCCGAAGTTCCGGTTTAGTTCAACAAGACTTCCGGTCAGGCTTAAGCCGTTGACACTAGAGGACATGACAGGAATTAATTCTTCCTGGCCTTTCTCCCTCCCCCCCCCCAAACCACGACACTGGGCCGCTAAAGGAGTTGCTGCTAGGATTACGGTTCAACTCCTGACTTAGGCCTAAGTACTTAGTAAGAATTGAAATTAGTCCAATGGTTCCCTCCCCCTTGCCCACCTTTCCAATAAAAGCCGTGTCAATGGCAGAACAGTGGGAGGATTGAATAAATATAGGACCTAGTAACTACATTTTAATTGAGTCAATAATCAATCAAAAGTGTTTTGCATTGATACTGCAAGAATTATCATGATGAAAGATGACGATATAAGATAGATCGCAACGAAATTTTGAAATTAGATTAGATTGGTCTCACTGTATAACAGACCCACCAGCAATCTCAGAGTGATGGATTGACAGGCGTTGAAAGGCATACATACGGATAAATTGAAATTATTTTACCATGTCTATCACTATTCACTACACTACTATAAGTTGCCTTAAAAATCTTGTTTAATTACGTCAAGAAACCTGAAGAGTGAGAGACGCGTTGTATAACGTGGGAGGGCCTGATCCAATATTCCCTGAATATATCAGCACATTCCAAGATGTTGACAGCAGCGAAGGCGTGTAGACTAGAGACTGAATGTTTGAAAATATTAGCTTGACCGGTTTTTTTTGTTTTTTTGTTTTTTTGTTTTTTTTTAAATCTGAATAATCACTCAAAATCAGGGAACTGGCAATTAATTTCGATTTCATGGAAGTTTAGACTATTGACAGTTTAATCTGTCAACGAGAACATTTCAAGCGAAATTCGTCAATAAAGGTTAAAGCAAAACTTCAGAAAATTCAGCTCTCAAGGAAACTGCGACGGCACTAATGTTTAACTACTCACGTTTTTTTCGAAATTCTGAATATTGCTGTTACCGGCTGATTTTAAAAGAATATCATCGCCTTTCAGAGGAAACCAACATCGACAAATATTTAACTAGAGGCTATAATAAAATTCAAATAATATTGAAAATTATTTTTTATTTTACGTTTTACACTAAACGTTCAAACTAGGATACATAAAGTTTTTTACGTTTGGGGTTTTTAAGTGAACTTACATGTAGGAATTTACAGTGGGGTGTAGGAATTTACAGAAGAGGATTTTGTGTTATCGAGGATCAAACTTTAGTTAGACGCTACGTTTTATCCAATACCACATAATGGAAATGTACTCGAATATTAAATTAGGCAATAGATTAATTTTTAAGTGTCATGATGGTTTTAAGTTATCTTTGTCTATGTAGTGTAAGTGTATTGTTAATTACACTGACTGGTTGTATTATCATGTTTATGATATTGTGATAGAGATTCAAAATATTCGTTTTGGAGAGTTGCACTTTTCCAATTGAATTGTCATCTGGTAATATAAAACAAATGCTGCGTCTTTCACACATTGCACATAGGTTTCGGTGTAATGTGTTTTAACATTTCAGTTCTTGATGGCAATAATTCAATTGGGGAAAAGTCATTTAATATTAAATAATGCAACAGTTCCCGATACACTCGACCTTTTGAGGTGGAGTAGGTGACAAATTGCTCGGAATGCTCTTTAAAGTGACATAGGCTAAGGCTAATGCAGTTTTTCTTAAGTCTTCCTCCAGGAGACGTCCGGCCATAGATATAAACAAAACAACTGGATCGCTATCACCGTGCTGTTAAAACGAGCCGTTACCTCCACCACTAGTTGGAGTTAATTCGGTAAGTAAAAGAAAGTAAACAAACTAGACTGCAGTGGATCCACCAATAATAACGATGCCAGCTGACATAAGGCGCGTCGTGACGGCGGCGGCGTCGGCCGGCGGTGACCCCAACTAGTGGTGGGGGAAGCCGACTTGTTTTTAGCACTCACAGTTAGATATCCAGATGTTTTGTTTATATCTATGCGTCCGGCCCTGATGGAAGTGGTCAGCTAAAACTCGCGTACAGACAAACTAACATTCGGAAATCTAGGGTAAAAATATATACGGTATTAACTATGATTATCTACCGCATTGATAGTTGAGGAAATTTGTTGACTAGTCCTAGTAAAGCCCTAGTCTGTTGATTTGTATGCTTATATTTTGTTATAAGATATCTAAATAACTAATTAACCTAAATAAATAAACGGTATTAAAATTTAATTCACTAACATCGATAGATTAATTAATATTAATTGAACGGGGTGGGGGTGTTACACATTTTATTGTTGTCCCCACACTCCCCTTTAGCCTGATCAAAGTCATGTTATGAAATAACTTATATAAAATTAACCTTTTAAAAACCCATTTTAAGTCATCCAGAATTACATTCAATTTTTACTCAATTTCTGTATAAAACTCTTCCCAAAACTTTCTTTTAACTAATATAACATTCAAGATACACGATAGTTTATGCTTAAAGTTAATTATCATTAATTATACTGTTCTTTTCTCTATGACTTAGTCTTTGTACTGCAATTAATAGCCTGTGAGTAATGAGTTCACCAAACAGTCCACCAGAGGAGAATGGGGTAGCTGTCAAAACATTGCAAAAAAATAAAGGCGGGCTGTCTGCAACATATGGCTTAATGTTATCATTAAGTTGGCTCATAGCAACTGAAAACGTGTTTACAACGAACTAGAAAGACTAATTAATTAATTTGTGCTTTAGCCATTTTTAATTGGAGACAGACTAAGCTGACGTTGGCATAATATAAAAGTGATAAAGTGTTTATACAAAGGAAAAAAGCGGAAGGAAAAAAGCAGACGCTGGGAATTTCTTTGATAACGTCCAAAAGGTGAGTCAATGAAATGTAATCTAAATGATCTCATAGTTTTAATAACAAAAAATTGAATGATTATGGTTGTTAGTAGGCCTCTGATATCCGTTCGTCGTCCTTAAGATAGGACATCCATTGCAACTTATGAATATTTTAACACAATTTTGCCACTGGCAGACAAAAAATAAGTTAACCTAGAAAGGGTTCAGTAATCCATGAACATGGTCATTGATAATAAGTTAGTTGTTTAATACCTACCACAAACTTGTTCGTTGACTCCATAAAATGTCACAACTAACTTAGTTTAATTCTATTATCATAACTCTTTGCTAAATTGTGTTCATTAAACTATAAAATCTCTATAAGTCAGTCTAAACGTAAATAGGCTAAAAGTTTTGACATTTTGTGAAACTTTTAATCTCTTTTTTTGTACATCTAATAGGCCTAAACACGGATTTTTCATGTACTCTCCATTTGTAGTAAACGTTAATTAGGCTAGTCCTACTACATTTTTACAAAAAAGTCTATAAAAATGTTGTTAATTCAGATTTTCCCGGTATTTGTTATTACTACCAGATAAGTTAAGTTGCCTACGGTAGGCCTACTTAAAAAATGTTGGACCCAAATTTTAAGTAAATCTAATCTAGGGTTATCACATTCTCTCGGATGAAAAAGAGGACACCAAGTACACATCATGAGTCGGATTCTTAATGAATCTCAAAAATGTGAATTCCTGACCCTCCCCTCTTCCAATTAATATTAGAGAACATGAATTGGTGAACAAACAACAACAAAATTTAAAATTCTTACCTTTTCATTTAAAAATAATTTAAATTTTTCTTGTTATATTAGAAAGTGAGAGTTCAGAATAGTTAAATTCAGTATTTAGGTACCGGTAACTAATAAGGTTTGACCAAATCAGTAGCCTATGTTTTAGTTTATTATCTACTTTATATAATTTTAGAAGTATTGCAGCATAATAGACAGTAATAATTGTAAATGTCAAGACTTGGTAACGTTAATTTGCAATCACAAATTGTAATAAACAAGCAAATTAAAGAAGTTTCCTTAAGGCCGAGAAAGAGGAGCGGTTTCAATATTCACCTTGCCTTAGATTAAATTAAAATTTATGTAAAAGAATTAGAAAAAATACCATATTAACTTTATTAAACTTAGCATTTGTCAATGAAATAATTTATAATGATATCTGGGTGATTTTCAATACTCGAGCAATTACTTTCATAGTCAGTGAATTTTAGCTCTAATTAAAAAACTTTTCTTCTTGGACACCACTACTAACGACTAATCAAAGTCTGTCAGAAAACTAATGGTATCGTTAATCTGAGCTGGAATGAATCGGAAGCCGATTACATAAATTAGATCTGCTAAAGCATTTAACCTCTCTTGCTCACTCAATAGACCCAGATTGCAGATACGGCTGACAGCAATAAGAATAAACTATAATGCTCGCTCTGACGTCTTATTATAGTTACCATACATAGAGTAAAAAGAAAACGGATTACTTTTTACCCTACGCTAAGAATTTAAACAAAATAAAGGACAATTTAATAACAATCTCTACAAAGTTTTTTAGGGGTTGATAAAATCATAACCACAGAAATTCAGTTTGCTGCTTCCAAAAAGCCGGACTAATGGTGGTTTTCTAAAAAATCCGCCCGGATGGTGTCTTATGATCTAAAAAGAGGCCGTGTCTGGGGGAAAGAAGACGTACATGGTAACCCCAAGTATATCGGACTTGCCCTCGGAAACCATTGCTTCGGCCCCTTGACGAGCTCTCATCCGAAAGGCCTCTCATTTTAAAGCTCAAGGAATATATTTTTTAATTTGTTTGATTTTGTTTTTAAATGCACATGTTTGCACATTGAATTTTAAATTTGTTTTAGTTTTGTTTGTCATTTGTTTCATGGTTTTTAGTATAATCTAAAAATAAATAAGAAACATAAAACTTTTATAGGAATTCGCTTATTCTTCTAGTTTCCACTCTGTATTTTTGCTGCAAAGTGCTTGTGACTTGTGACAATCTTTTTTTAATTTTGTACTTATTTACAATTTGCAATTATGAAGATTCTATAAAAAATATTTTCTTAGAGTACTTCAAATTGTTAGCCTAATATATAACACAATTATGATGATAAGATATTCATGGTTAAATATAAATTAATCTTGATAGATTTTGTAAATACCCAAAATACTCGGATATTTATGACTTTTGGGTATTTACCTGGAGAGTTTTAAATACCCGGGTATTTAACATCACTGACAAAACTAAAGAAAAAAATTAAAACATTAATAAAAATAGAAACAAACAGGTGATTTCACATTGAGGAATAGGAAAGGTGACAGGTCTTCTATCAGTTTATATTTATTTTTGTATGCAATACTCTGTCTATTTTCTCAGGTTGAGGCCAGAGGGATGTTTAGTTTGTAAAACTAACTGACAGTTCAGAGTGCTGAGGTTTGGCCAACATACTGTTTTTCTCAGAATTAACAGTCCAGTATATAACATTTTTGCTGTTGCAATCCATTTCCTCTCTGATGGGATGTGTTTCATTTGTGGAGCTGTTCTTAAATGTCTTTATGTTGTAATTAGGTTTTTCAATCATCTTGGCTTCCGGCATGGCTTAGATATATTTATCTTAATTCTGGCGCTGGTCTTTGGTCAAATCTGTTTTTACCAACATGTTCTTGAGGTTTGGTGATTTTTTTTAATAACCCGAGGCGGTTTGGTAAACAGATTTTTTGTTTCCAGTGATGAATGCAGGATGTGGAGGGATGTTTTTATCACACTATTTATCTTATGGAGTCCTGGGTAGAACTGAGTAATGAACGGCTCATTGCTGGTAAATTGACTTGTCCCCTGACTTTTTGTTAAGTTAATTTAGTTATATATGTTATCGGAGAACCCAGATTGTTAAAGAAAATTTGTTAGCTTTCTTATATAATTTTAAAAATCTGAATTTTCACTATGTAGTTTCTTGGCCCTGAAAGATAGGCTTTATATCTAGATATGTGAGGACACGATAACCTTTGAAAGAAACCTTCGATTTCGTTGAAATTCGGTATGAAGGTGTAGGGTAGCTATCTGCAGGTTAAGTTCGAAAACTAGCGTGATATGACCATGGGAACGGGGTTTTATGGGGTTCCAAAAAAGGGTCAAGAATGGGTTTTGCATTTTTGGACCTCAATTCTCAAAATTCAACAATTTTAACTAAAACCACTAAAAAGAGCTTGAAAAAACAAGAATTTTGTAGATGAACTTTTAACCTTGCTTAACAGACTATCTATCTCATTTATTTATTGACGAAGGTAACTCGATAAAATTTTTAGGTACATTCACTTGGTAGATTGTAACTTATATTATTTGCTTACAACACTTCGATGGCGGCAAACCTACTTACTCACCCCCATCCAATGGGTTTTATGGGAAAGGTAAAAAATTACAGATTTTATACAATTTAGCATGTACTGTAACACTGTAACTGCACCGGGAAGGAATTATTGTCTATTTGCTTAAAACACCCCCATTGTAGCAAACCTTTATTTTCATTCCTATGCTGTATATGGAGAAAATAAAATATACCAAATTACATTCGAAATTTGCTGAGTACGCAGGTCTGCTGTAACACGGGTATTTTGCATATGACATTACGATGCATATGTCAAATGATTTGAATAAAGTAAAATCTTTCTAAAACGGGTTTTAAGGGGAAATTCTTCTGGATTACCAGAACTGTGTGTCGTTTGAAATATAATCTAGCACAGACTATGTGCCATCACTCAGCATATGACACTGAGCATTGCTGGGTCACGTTGCCGGCTACCGCTGACGCTGCTCGCTGCTGACTTGCAAAGCCATCCCACTGGATGCTCGCTTTACTCGTCACCAAAAATACTTATAATATTGCTTCCATTCATTACATGCTAAACATCGCTCGAAAGTTTCCGCGTTTCATGAGGATTTACTCTATTCCATGAATGCCATGAAGAATATCTGTAGAAAAATTACAGATATTCTTATTCTTCAAAAGAGGGCAGTCAGAGTAATGGCAAAGGCTGATCCCTTGGAGCATTGTAAGCCACTTTTTATCAAATTAGAATTACAAACAGTGATGAACTTGTACATTCTTGATCTGGTCTCAATTGCTCTAAAAAACCTCCAGTCTTTAAACCTAAATAGTGATTTCCATCAATATACCAGAAACAAAAACAAAATAGCAATAGAACATTGTAGGTTAACTAAACTCTTAACAGCCATATCATCATATCTCAAAAAATCCATAATAAATTAAAGCATCTTATTGACAAATATCCTATAAACATATTTGTCACAAAATTTTACAATTGGCTTTTGGAAAATCCTTTATATGCCCTCTCAGAGTTTTTAGACTTTAGAGACATCTGTTTTTAGTTATTATTTCTTCTCTATGATATCTAAATACATAATTGTAACTTCCCTTGTGTTTTAACCATAGTTATTTTTTTAAGTTGTATATATTTGACTTGTCTGTATCTGACTGTATCTATGACTTAGTCATTGCATTTAATGTAAAATGGCAAATAAATTACTATTACCGGTATTATTATTATTATTATTATTAATGTGATAAAATGAAATAAAAGCTTAAATTACATCCAGTCCAGCGATCCAACTTTTGAATACTGAGCTTCATTGTCAGGCACATACAAAAATGAAGTAAAATAAAAAAAGGTCATAATGACTATGTGAATTGTAAAAAAAATTTCGACACGAAACATTAAAAGACACTTGGCAAAGTAACACATATCCGCCCCGCACAAAACAGTAGGCCACAGAAGCTCTATGAGTAGGTAAAGTTTATGTTCACAGATTTATTATAGACCTATTTGAAATATTGTTGCCCTCTATTAATGAAAAGTAGCAATAACAACAAAGGCAAAAACATCTTGATATATAATGGGAAAGAAGGGAATTGTAAATCTACATGAATTGCTATAGGCTACAGACATATTCAATGAAAAAATGTTTAGAGTTTATTAAATATTGAGGTAATTTTAAAAGATGGACATGTTTATGAATTTAGGACTTTTCCATCACAGTACAGGTACCGCATCTCGGTTTCACGCATGGCTTAGATATATTTTTCTTAATTCTTTTTTCTTATATAGTCAGACAAAGAAAAATTCCTTGAGAAATTTTTTTACTCAGAATATTTATTTTTAACTTTCAGTGTTAAATTCGTATCGAAAAGAATTTCTTAATGTAGGCTATAAAGAAATTTACGATAGTATTTGTTGATAGTTGGCAATCGTAGACGTTCGCTTTGAGTCTCGAGCTCTCACTGAGACTGCAGATTATTTTGTTGTTCATTCAATTATTTCCTCGGAAAAAAATTTGTTTACAGATAACCAAGTTTTTACATTATAGAATTTGTAAGTAAATGCCCAACACCGATAAAAATCCTGAAAATTGACCTTAAGAGGGTTCCCTAACTTGTATGTTCTACACTAACCTCTTCAGTTGCTTTAAGTGTCCACTACTAGGGATCTGGGTAGTATGGTCAATACTGAGGGACTCTAAATGCCAAACTCGACATTTATTGAAAATAAATTCATAACCCGTATCTAAGAATGGTAATTACTCTTCATCATCGCTCAGTTCCTCTTTATAAACAATCATATATCAGTAATGAATAGTCATTGAAGAGAAGATTTAATAAGACACTATTTATCTTTCACAATATAGGTTATCACTGTGCATTCCAGCATCTACTATAGCTATAAACAGACAAAGGATATCCTCGAGCGGAAGTCACAAACCTTTCTCAAACCTTCTTCACCTCTAACCTTCCTTTACCTTCCTCTACTAGTTGTGTGAGAGGTTAGAGGAAGGTTTAAGGCCGGTTTAATTAACAGCTGATTACAATAAAACACAGTTGAAGAAATGTTGTGAGATTATGTTGTGTACAGTATGTGTCAACAAACATAAAATCACTCCCAAATTCGTCTTACAAAAATAATTTTAAAAATATTACAATTTCGTTGAACTAAATGGAATGTCATTTATTTACCCTGGGATCGTTTTAAAAAATTACATTTTATCCTACATTCTTATTAAAATGACTTTATTCTCTATCTTGTTCCTGAAAAAATTATGCAAATTTTATATTTTTTTTAGTGGACCTTCAAGATACAATTATAGCATTATTATCGTAAAAAAGCCAATATGAAAAGGGTGGAGTAAAAAATTAAATGGGACATAAATTAATTAGAGTAACTTATACAGAGACAGGTGTTCAGTGTTGAATTTAAAAATACGTAGTTGAATATTTATAGTTTAAAAAATTAAAATTAAAAAAAATAATTGGGAAACATTATGAAAATGCGGTGACGGTTTTGTTTTCCTATCTTTACTAACTACTAGCATACTCAGTGTATGAACCACAATTTCTTTACAAATTTACGATTAAGGTCTTTAAAAAATATAGGTTGACCATCACAAACCGATTGGGTGATTCTGGCCAAAAGCTCTGATGGAGAAATTTCATTTTAAATATGACTGTCTTTTAGGTTCATGAACAGAGACAATTAATAAATAAACCACAAAGTATTTTTTATGAATTCAAAATACCATTCATCACCGTTTGACCGTAGCACAAAAAAACATTTCAACCGCGAGATCTTCTATTACTACATGAATGTGGATAACTGTTTTTAGCTCATGTAAAATTTTATCATCATATTTTTTACAATTATGTAGAGCAATGTTGTGTTAGCTAACTGCATTCTTTTAGCAAAGGGTACTTAGCCTTTCTCTGGTGCAATCCGCCGTAAATTAATATATTTATGGTGAAAAAAACAAATTATAATTAATAATTTGCGTTTAAATATAATAATGAGGCTAAAAATTAATACACTCCCATAAACCTTGCATAAACAATCACAAAAGATCTATAAAAAAGAATGAAGTGTGGTTGATCTAATATGTAGTCTATTTTATTTAAAACATATGCCAGATGCAAGTACTAAAACATTTACAAATAAAACATATTTTATACTCCAAATAAAACGTCAAAGGAGCAATATAAGCCTACGCCTAGTTTCTACAGTACATAGCATCTTCTGGACTGCAGGATACTTTAAAACTACATCTGTAAACAATTATTGAAATTAACTTCTGTTTCCAAAACATGTGGCATTTGTGCCATGTCTATCAACTGTCTCACACTTCCCCAAATCAATTTGTAACTTTTCAATTCACTGTTTTTATAAAGAGAAATAGTCATAAAATAATTTCAGTTTGACTTTTGGAAAAATTAAAAGCCAATAAAAGAGTTGCAAATAGAGTAGTAATTTATTTCTGTTACCATTAAGCAATTCTTTAGGAGTATTTTATTTTCTAATACAATAGTGGTACTTCTCTCTGTGAAGAAGGTTAGAGGAAGGTTTGAGAATATTGGTTTTCAATTGAGGAAGGTTTGATGAAGGTCTGAGACCGGTTTGAGGCCTGTTAGAGGCGAGGAAGGTTTGAGGGAGGTTTTTTAATTCCGTTCTTGATTTTATCACATAAGAATGGGTAGCATATAACATTTATTTACTTATTTAAACACAAGACGCCACCCTATATTTGAAAATAAAATTCGCTGTTAGGTATCGGTTATTATTTTTTCTAACCTAAGACTTGTTACTGTACACCATTTTAGCGTTTGCATCTACAGAAAATGTGCACATACAAGAAAATATCTCATTTGAAGAAAAATATTTAAGACCGTAAAATAACCAGAAACCTCGGCCTGTCAGTGCCAAAGCGCAGCGCTGACCGCAGAATTTCGAGCTTACACGAGCATAAAGCGTGACACGAGGATACCCTTGAAACCCTATCCGACCCCTCGGCGAGGCGATGGGTCAAGGGGCCTACAGGTGAGTTGCAACGTGAGGGACTTCATAAACAACCACCGGGCATGAAGGCATGGACGCACGCTATTGGTGTTTGTTCAACGTCGCGAATTATATGATCTGTGCAAGTCGATTGTAGTGATAACAGTTTTCAAATTCGTTTTTCTTTATCCCTTTCAGTGCTATGGAACGATGTATCGTTTATCGTCTTATTCCCGAGAAATGCTAAGTAACGATATATCGTCGCTTTGCCGATATCGATACGGCGGACTTAAAAGGGAATATCGGTTGTCTTAATTATTGTTACTTTGAAACACAGATGATTTCACACGATTCTCCATACGATCGAGATAAGATATATCGCTGAATAGCACTTTTAGATAGATTTTTTATTATCTTTATTTATCTCATGCGCTCGCCTCTTTCGCCCCCTTGGCCGGCCTAGCACTTTTCGGAATTATATGAATAAATTCCCCGGGACTTTTCAAAAGTTATGTAATAATTTTTATCACTAAAGGGTTCTAAAGTGTGTTGCGTCTTTCTACGAGTACATTGTGCCTAAAGAAAAATTGTAATTACCACAAGCTCAAACTGGAAATAAAACTTCTATTTTATTCATCGTCAAAGGTAAATTCAACATTCATTTTTAGTTAGAATGTGCTGTTTGAAAGGCATGTAGGTAGTTTGTAGGCATACTGAGTAAGCTATTCATTCTTATCAAAATTATGATGCACAAAATGTGCACTCCTAGTTTATAGGGGATTCCAAAACATTTGAAATAAAATTATGCGAAATCAATATAGAAAGTTTTGACAAAAAAGAAAACTATATTTAGTTTTATGAATATTTGAGCGTGTATGACATTATGTATCTCCGAAAGTTTACAAATCACCAGGCTATATTTCAAAAGTGGACCTTCCTTTTCCTCTTGAAATAGCTTTACATGAGCCCTCGTTTCAGCATTTGCACCATCAACAAAAATTAATCCCGAAACGAGCAGTGATTAAGAGTCATCTTCACCCCGGGGCCAGTAGCCCATTGTTGCGCAGTCGGCAATGTTAACCTTTTTGCTTTTATGCTAAAACATGGTATCGCATTCTCCTGTTTCGGACGCCGTTTTTCAACCGATTTGCTTTAAACTTGGTAAGTGTTTAGTTGAATAGTTATACTATGTCGCTCATACCTCGGAATTTTGAAAATTTAACAAATATTACTCTTTGAGACGTCGCAAAGTAACTCGATGTTCCTTAGGAATATTACAAAATTTAGTAAAATTTTCAAAATTCCAAGGTATGAGCGACATAGTATAACTATTCAACTAAACACTTACCAAGTTTAAAGAAAATCGGTTGAAAAACGGCGTCCGAAACAGGAGAATGCCATACCATGTTTTAGCATAAAAGCCGTATAATTAACATTGCCGACTGCGCAACAATGGGCTACAGGCCCAGGGGTGAAGATGACTCTTAAGAACAAACATTTAGGAGTACAACATCGACCACATTTTCCAGCCTAAATTTAGGCTATAATTTCTAATTGCCGAGAGGCCCGGGAGCCTGGATCTGTCATGTCGTCATCAGACATCAGGCGGGGATCATGACCTCAACACCACATGGCTCTGACGTCATCACATGTGCTGCGGTCCACTTGCACTGTGCTGCACGCTGGAAAAAAATCTAAATTCCGTCTCTCCCCATTCCCTTAACCAACTGTAATCCTCGCGAGGATAAAATTGTTATTTAAGAGTAGGGTTACCATATATTTTTTAGGCCAACCCCGGACATTTTTGTAGAACTATGGATTCAGCAACAAAACCACCGTTACCCAACCCCTCCCCCCCCCTTTACTGAATTAGGAAAAATAAGAGACGTTTTATGTTTCGACAAATTTAAAACAATAACATTACTTTTGTTAGGCAAGGTGGTAAAAGAATCAGTTTCAGTAATCATTAGAACAAAAAGAGCTTGGTTTTGGTTATCATAAAATAATACTTGGTACAGAGAATTCAAAATAAATATAGGCTATGTCACACTGGATAAACCATAGTTCCTACTTCCCAGGATTAAAGGAATGCCATCGGTGTTAGACATTTTAATTATGTTTTCTTTCAATCACTAACCTCGCTGAAGCCCTAAAAACCTTAGAAAGGGTTAAAATATATTAAATGCAATCATTCCGCAAAAAAGTTACCGCGTTCCAACCCAGAACGCAATTTTCCACTGCCCCTTTCAGCTTCGAAATTTGTAATTCATTCTCCGTTGAGAAGAAACTTGATGATAATAAATTAAACTTGTTGTTGCTTGTACAAGACAAAATTGATCATTTTGCTAAAAACTTATAAACCCCGGACAAGTAGCAACACCGACACCGTACAAGCCCGGACTTCCCGGGGTAAACCCGGACGTATGATAACGCTATTTAATCCCTTCTTTATCCTTTTAAAACACTAAAACATGCCTCGGTATTCCCTGTCTCGATTGGTATCAATGAATATTTATTATGAAAACATGTTTCGGGGAGATTAATGTTGGTAGGCCTACTTAGCCCTCATATAGTGGAAATAAATCAATTCAGTAAAAAATATAAAACAAGGAAAATGAAATTGGTCTTTAAAGTCACAAATAAAATATACTGTATATTTTAAAGTCACATATAAAATATAATGAGAACTGTGATGTTATTGAAATACCAAGTTTCTAGAAAATCGGTTGAGAAATGGCATCCGAAACAGGGGAATAAAAGACCATGTTTTGTCCAAAATCCGTATAACTCATGAATCGATGGCTACTAAACCCTAACATTAGAAGAACTCTTTTGTAAAGTACTTGTAGCAAGAAATAAACACTGAAAAATTTACTAGTTGCAGTTTTGTTTCATAAAAATTACTAATTTTCTTATAAAATGTTGTGTATATAAATACAATAATAAATAAGTTGTATATAATATAAATGGTACTAGAATTGAATAACGGTAAATTGCATACGTTAAAAAGCCAAACTGTTTTAACAGTTATTTCAATGTTTTTTTAACAACAATAATGTGTAGAGAGTTTACCCGAAGTAAATTCTTAAGTGGTATTTAGGTTTTCCTGAAAATAAATATTGATCAAACTGTGGCAGAAGCGATATGAATGATGATACATCAACATTTATCATTAAGATGTTAGAGTATGTTGACGCCTTATTTAAACAGTGATTACAAACTGCGAAAGCAGTGCTTTCCTTCAAGAATAATTTGTACATGTTGAAAAAGTCGTGTACCATAATTCTGTTAATGAACACACACCTTTCGGCCATAGACGGAATATAGGGGGGGTGCACCCCGATCATATTTTCAGGCTATAATATTTTTAACAATTGTAATGTGCTGTAACATAAACTATTATGAGAATTATTGTTAGATGAAAGAATATTCTATTTTTTAGTACTATGAACGAACCATTTAAATTGATTTTTGATGTTGAATGAGGTAGTGGTGAAATATCTCATAACTTTAGGAGAGCTCGCACCCTCGGAAATAAAAATGGAAACGATCCATCTACAGAGCGATATAGGGTAACGTTCTTAAAAACAACGCCGATCCTATACTGGATCTATACTATATTTTGAGAACAGCTGTGATGGAGTAGTTGGATGTGTATATAATAATGTAATTTTAATGCTTACCGTCAAACACAATCCAATTTGGATTGTGTTTGACGCTAAGCAGTAAAATTACATTATTATATCTGCACACGATTCGCCACACTTGAGATTTTGAATGAGTATACTGACTGGCTTTTTTGTGTTAACTGTTGACAAACGCCAGTTTGTCAGCAACTTGAATTAATGAAGTTGCGGCTTCATTAGTAGTGTGTTATGTACTAGTTGTTGTGGGTTTATATGTAAAATATGGTATGACAGCACCCCTAGGGAGTTTTCTAGGTTCATAATGAAATCAATGCAAAAACCACTTTTAATTGGTGAATTAATAGGCTATAGATACGGATGAGATTTAAGAAGTTCATCCGCACATGCTTACAGTGTTAAACATGCGTCAGGGGATTAAAATACAAAATACCTGATTCAAACTATTTCTAGTGAGTATACCGTACTTTCGCGTCCAGTAGGACTTTGTGAAAGCATTATTTGCAGACAAGGAAACGCGAACATTTCTGTTCACTCGAACCCCGAACTAAAATACTCATTGTAATATGTTTCTTACCACATGTGGAAAATAAATCTTAATACATTTTAAATAGGACTGTGGCAGTAAGCACCAATAATGGTATCTGAAGTAACATCATAAAAGGGTACATTATTAAACCTAATACAAACCAGTTGCATATGACTTTATTATGATATAGGAGCCGTGATACAGGTTCTAGAACACTGAGAGCTCGGCATTCGACGAAATTAATGTTATACAATAGAAATACCGCAATCCAAATACTAGCTGATCGTTCCATTAGTTTCATGTTTTAGTTAATTAATGTTAATAACCTCAAAAGGGCGAGATCTTAAGTTATTGTGTTCGCGACGGACGATCACGCGGCATCGGGACATCGGGTGTACCTATGCGTTTTGGATGGATGACCGCCTACACGATAAATGGTTTACAGTTCATTATATTGGTTGTCGAATTTCGTAGATAAAGTGAGTCTGCAGTACCTATGTCACTTTGTTATTTTGTCACATACGAATAACAACGTTGAATTCAAAACATTACCGTAAGTTTGTTTTTGTCAGAAAATTTCAAACTTGATGTCATTTTAAATGTTATTAAAGAATCTTTCATTTGACGTGATAGAAAATTAATAAACAAAATTATCCTCTCGAATAACAAATAAAACAGAAATATATTTTAACACCGTTTTTAAACCACGTTAAACCATTTTTAGGAGGTTTATTAAATAAATTATCCACGTTAAAATAACCACTATACCATTATTGTGAACATATTAAAGTTTCATGCGAATCCGATGCAAGATTATCGAGATAAAGTGTTTCAAAGACATCTATCATTGTTCTTATGAAAATAAAAATCCAAGATGGCAGAGGTACTGCAGACTCTTAAGCCACTCGTAGGATATTTAGAGCCTCCCTTCGTAACGAAATCGTTGCACAAACTACTATTTTTTATTGGTGGATAACTCGAGAGTAAATTAGCTGAGTTGTCCAACGCTTTTCTATAAAAAAATAAATACATATATCAAATTAAGAGGCTCCACTGAAGAGCCATTAATACCTTGCGACAGCCAAAAATCTGCCATAGAGAATAGTGGGACAGAAATTTCAAAAGTTAATGTTCAAGTATGCGAAAAGAAATTTGGCTGAAGGAAGTAATAAACAGGGGTCCTATACATACCTAACTAACCGTATGACAAACGGATGCACGTGGATTCTGAAATTGGTGAGTCTTTTCCTGGATCATTCTGCCATTACTGAAGAAAATTTGGATAAAAGAATTCTACATGTATTTTCATTTTACATTTCCTTCGTTAGTTTTTTATCTGTATCGTAGTTGGAGTAAAATGTGTTGCATATAGGATGAATTTAGGTGTATTACAGAACTACACTTTTAAAGTAAATGATTAACGTATATGGTACAAAATTCAAGTTGTTATAGTAGATAGTGCTATAAACAACATTTTCTGTTAAACATTTTGGAACAAAAATTAAATTGAAAGACGATGTAGGGCCTACTGTTTAAAAGTGTTATGTACAGTAGGCCTATACAAACTAAATACTATTGTGTTATGTTAATTTCCACAGAACTTATATTTTAATTTTAGGTTCGACATCCTATCGAACGTGGCAAACATGTTTTAAGCTCTGTGCCCAAAGTTGAAAGTGACAAAAGATTTGATTTATATACGGCTCTCTACGACTGTAAAATGAATTAAAACACTCAACGTGATATTCTAAAACTAGAAATAGTAGAAATGGTAATTCTTGAGTCAGCGCAGTTCAATGTGAAATAAACGAAACCCCTTCGATGTAGATTTAAAAGTTATATTAGAAATCTCGAGTGTATACAAAGGAGTTGTTGAAATGAGGGCGCAAGAACAAAAGAAGAACAAATGCCTTGTGGCTGAATCTTGAGTTAGTGGTTTTAAAAGCTTCTTAGAAGTTCATTTTTCACTACAGTACTTCAGCTTTGTTGTTGAAGTGCGCATAAGTTTACAATACGTATACTAGCCCTAGATCATTTGTATTTCTGAATGACATATTTTTGTCAAGGTATCTTCAATTAATTGTGACTGTATTTTTTGGGTCTCACTCACCTACATTTAGATTGTCGTCAACTTGAGGCTTGTAAGGTACATAAACCCAAAACGCATACACGAAACACGAAAACAATTATTGCCCCAAAGTTAACGAAAACACCGATGACATTTCGAGGGACCGAAACTATAATTTAAAACGTCCATCTTCTTCAGAGTGAATTTGAAATTTTTCTCCTGCACGTGGGTCGAACGTCAAACCGTGGGGGACTGACACGGGCTGACCTCTTCCTGTAGGGGATAAGTCCCAAGCTGCCCAAGCTGACGACAATCTAAATATGTGAGCAGTGAGACCAAAGAATACTGACACAACTACATCATTTGCAAAATGAAAAACGTTAAAAGGCATGTTTAAAGAAGAAAACAGTTAAGATGAGAAATAGACTTTTAGCAATAACACAGTCATATATTTTTTCCAAAAACGTATCACATTATAACATAGGAAATTACTATTGAACCTACTCGGGGCTATATTTTCGGCGAAACAACTTTGGTCTACCTGTGAAATCAAACATAAATCCATCTTCACAGGCGTGTTTGGAAAGAAGCCATTCCTACAAAACATTCCTAGCAAACAAAGCTCCAATGAATGCCTTCAGAAGGATTGCAACATTCATCAGGAGCTGTATCAACAAACTACTCCAGCAGTTCCATTACACTCTGGGCAATTGATGACTTGGGTAGCACACGAGCTTAATTTGGACTGTATATTCAATAGTGAAAAGCCTCTCTTGGTCAGGGGAAGTGCTTTCAAAATCCCACGTTAACTAAGTAGCTGACGCTATGAAAACCCGAGTAATGCAAGATATGGCAACAATTTCGTGTAATAAAAGTAAATAGCAAAGAAACTAGTTGTTAAACTATATGTTTTGTGGGTTTATTTATCCCTAATGTGTCTTACAATCTTGGGGAAAAGGAAAGTTTAGTTTGGATGTTGCAAACTCTTGCGCTGTTGTGTTGGAACCCCTTAAGTCATATGCGACTTCACCCTATGCGTAATAAGCTATTTTGATGGAATCCCTTATGTGTGATAAGCACAACAGCGACTAAATTGGAATATCTCATGTGTGAGATGATTTTACCCCTTATGTGTATAGGTCGAGATGTCTATAAGTTACAACTTATGTGTGAGAATCTATTTTTTAACCACTTATGTGTAGTATGTACATATGTTAGAACCCTCAAGTACGAGACGGCGACTGTTTTAACCCCTTTTTAAATTAATTGCGGCTTCATCAGACGCGCCAAATTACGCCGCATTGCTGGGATCGTTATGGTAGGCGTACTGCGCCATACTGAGACAACCGGCGATTTATATCCTCGTTTTTAAATTTTAAATAAAAACAATCTTTTCCACGACGAAAAAATAAACGTCTATTATTGGTGTGGTTGTTGTTGATGGGTTATCTAATTTTAACGTCAAATGATTTAAGTGCATTTACTATTTCACCTATTAACCAGATTAAACATGATTTATGCTACTTCACGGTTAAATCACGAAAATTTCTGTGAAACAGTATACAATTTAACACTACAAAGATACGAAGGAATGAAGTTTGGATGTTTCCTCAGAGAAAAATATTGCTTTAATTAAGAGAAATTTTAAAGTTAAGGTTAAGTATTTGGTTGATTTGAAAGCATCTCCATTTAGTTTTTGTAGGCTAAACATTTTTAAAACACTCATTTTGTAAAATTAAACATTAAATTAAATTAAACATTTGTAAACATTAAAAAATTTAATTTGTAATGATTGTGAAATTTGTAATTTAGAAAATAAAAAAATCAATCTTTTTAAATGAAGTTATAACATTACTGCTATTCCCTCGTAATAATAGTCTAATAAATTACTACCGGTATTCTCTCTTAGTTCGCATTTTAACCTTAGTTATTAAACACATATTTACACTGACAAGACAAAAATTTAATTGACCTTGCTTGCTCTTAAACTTATTCAAAAGTCAATATGTAAATAGGTTTAATATGGATAGCAAAATAATGAATGCATTTGGGGTTTCCCCAGATTTAAAAGACCCACTTATCGATGAACAGAACAAATAGAACAATGATATTTAAATAGCAATGTTATTTTAAAATACTGTGATTTCAGAAATTCGTTTAATTTACAGTATTTTGTAGATAGATGTCTTCTGTGAATGTCTATTAATAGTTAAATGTCACCTCGTATCAAGCTCATAAGATATTTTTTTACATAAAAACAATAAATACTGTAAATAATAACAAGCCACCTGAAACTTACAAAATACAATAAACTACGAAAGGATAGTCATCAGTTTTCATATGACTAAAAATGCAATTTTATGCATTCAAGGAACCACTATTTTTGGCTATTACGTAAATATTCCAGCATATTTGTAGCATAAAAATGATAACTAAAGAACTCCCATTAAATATATCTAAGTTACATGATATTTGTTATTTTTATCATACGTAGAATTCTTTTCACATAAATCGTTGGTATACTGCATGAAGAATGTTGAATATTTTTAATTGTCAAATTAATTTTTTATAGTGCTGGAGAAACTCTACTAAATATTAAGTACTAAGTATAAGTGAAATATTTATACAATAAATATTTAAGTAAGTAAGTGTAAAACATTGTAATTTTCAATAGAGTGTTTTCCCAAGAAAAATACAAGTGTACATTTTATTACACACAGTAAATCAACAAACCTGCGTAAACCATTTTGCCACGAGTAACTCCTCAGTCCAGCAAAAAATTCACAGCACCATGAAAACGAGAAATGCGAAAATGTCACATTGCAAAACCCGGGAAAACTGCGAAAAATTAGCTAAGACGACACAACATAGAACGGTTCACTACTGAGTTGCTGTTACACCAGTCAGCTGTGTGATGAGATCCGAACATTGCCGAGCGGTGGCGACACGAGCCGAGCGCGCTAGGCGTGGTCGATTGTTGAAAAACAGCTGACTCAAACCATTTTAAACGGCTACAAAAATGCCATACATTTGTTTGAATACAATAGTTGTGTTTTGAGATTTTTTTCTTATAAGATCCTTCCTATTGCTAAAGTTGGCACGGTAAGACTTAGGCTAAGTTCAGCCAATGATAATTTTGCGTTTTGATGTCCATTACTGAATAATGTAAAAGTCCCTTTGGTTTCCGTAAACATAATCGTTTATCAAGAAACCTCCAATTCGATACATTTTGGTATTGAACAGCATTTAATCTTCAATAATCTGTATCGTTATGAGGGTTGAAAAAATGTGATAAAATAGGTATTTCGCTATTATCGCTCATAGTTTTTTTAAAATTTTTTTATATATAAAACATTTTACTCTTTTTTTCTTCAACAATAAACCACTTATAGGGGGGTAAGAAGCAAATACGACTAAAATTAATAAACTTAATACTAAACTCATAAAAAAAATAAGAAAACGATAGCTAAAAGTCACACGAAAAAGCGTTTAATGTACAGTGGTGATTTAAAATCATAATACATATATTGAAACATGAAATATTTATCTATTTAACATAGTTTAACATCATAAGCGGTGTAAGCCGCGTTTGCTAACGATAAACACTGGAAGGTTAGTATTTAATTTACTGCCAGAAAGGCCCCTTTCTGAACAATAATTTACTTAGTCGCTCGACGAGGCAGAATGATCTTTTTAAACAACGCTTCCAGGAATGAAGAACCAAGTTTAAAAACCCGAATCTGATGACTGAACAAGATTTAATAATGTAAAAATTCCTCTATACATTGTACTCTTTATGTTTGAGCAAGTAAATCATGCTGAATTAAATTCAACCATAAATTCAGATATATTATTTTATCAATAAAAATATATTAATGCTGTATATGTTTCATACAATACAAAAGATCAAGAGTTATTTTGGCAATGATGACAAATAAATTCACTCCACTTCTGTACGTACTGGTAGCGTTGCATTTCTTGTATAAATGGACAACATTTAAGTGAAAAATAATGTTAAAAGCGATTTGTGGGTTTATAATTAATTGTTTTAAATGTATTTACTGTTTAATGTATTCTTCTCAGCATTAAAGTACATTTCTTGAATTAATATTTCCTGAAACATTACAGACAACTCATTACGGTTTAATTGCCCTAGGATAACTTTATCAGAGCATTTATTCTTTTTGTTGTATCCCAGGTAAAGAAACTCTATAGGAAGTTGTGACAGATAAATGTGAGTGAGTTCATATCTGTTTGGTTTTGTGGTCCTATCAAACTAGCGGCAGATAAAGATAAAGGAACTGTACGCGTCAGTTTCGCTATCGTGTTCATAGCAACAACACATTCATCCAAACGGTTGATTCACTTAGATAAGACTACCTGAACCTTAATTATGTTCCCATGATATCATAGAGTGAAAGTTCTAAATTTAATTAGGCTACATTTGGTATGCAAGTACAGAATGAATTTTATCATCAATTCTCTAACCAGGACGATAAGTTATCTCTAAACTGTACATGGTTTCGTGGTGTATAATTTAAGGTTACAACATAAAAATTATGATCTACGGGCTGGTTTTTAATAATTCGATTATGAATAAGACTACTAAACAATGATAGAACATAGACAATTAAGTATTTTTGGTAATAAACTTGAATTAAACAGTTGCATAATTAAAATCACTCCGTAAAATTGTCCATTTATTCTGACGAAATACATTTTTGTAAGTTGCATTTCCATCAATGTATTGTGGTATGGTTGGTTAAAATCATGAAATGGTCGATGTTCACTAATATTTATATATAAAATAAGTGTGGCTAAAATCCTTCTTAGTAAAGTTAATGTTATTCAAACGTGGATAAGTCGTAAAATCTCACTGTAGTGCACCGAGTAGGCACTTGCAGTTTAACAGGGATGTTTTTATGTTTGGATGATAAATTTAAAAATGACAGCTCTTTTTTTATTTAATTTGACCCTTTTCATCCATCACAAAATAACTCGAAATGCAGCCCGTAGAGTGCCCTTTGTACAGTTTTTGAAAATGAATTGAAATTGATCGACCGGTTCCTATTTTTGCAACTTACACTTATCGGGAGAGAATATCCAGTGGCCTCGAAAAGTCTGCTGTTACTCAGGTTGAAATAATAAAACGTCTTCCAACACTACTCGATACATTTACACTTACAATGTAGCTATATTCAAGATGGTAAATATATATGAAAGATGTTATAATGGCGATCGAATTCGACCAGTCACACCGGTCATCATCAGGCCCAATCCGAGACTCAGTGTAATTGTAAATTTATCGATTAGTGTTGAAAGTGAAACACGTTTTATTAGACTATTTAAACCTTAGTATTTTATTTAACATTTTGTATATCTGCTAAAATTTTATTTTATTTTAAAACTTGTAGGAAGGGGTTTTTTAACCGTTTTTAAAATTTGAATTGTAAAACTTATTCATAGAATTAAATTATATAAAATCAATGAAGTTAGAAATCCTATCTTTCATGTACCACATTTTAGGTTCAATATGTGCAATTAGGAGCCTTTCAGTTAGTATTTTTCTTTTCTACGCAATTAAAGTTAATGTAACTTCAATGAAGAACACAACCTTTCAATACAGTTAATTACGATTTCTAATTGTAGTGACACTACACTACATGGAACTTTAACTTGCAACTCTCAAAAGGCAAGAAATCGGGTCGCTATCGGCTCACTTTTGGGGTCAGGATTAGTTGCGCTGAGCTTAAGCTGGCGAACAATACGAGTTTTGTGTTCGAGTGCGGCGCACCGTAAGTACAAAATCGATTTTTGGGCGGGGACCCCCTCCCACCATGACCTACCCTATCAGCTGTTGCGAGATCCCCACCCAAACCCGGTTAGGGTGAAATGATAAGAGATAACAAGTGATTAATTGAGCGACCATATGTAAAGAGGTCTGTTATAAAGTGGGCTTTCACTCCTTAATGAAAATGTCATTGGGCTGGAAAGTGCTAAGATTACACAGTTTATGGAACATTGCACAATGCATTATCGAGGCTTGTAAAACTTTAGTTCCAACATTTTTGCTAATATTTTTTGGTTATTCGGGCTTTTGGTTATTTTATGCTCCCAATTTTATGTGCGTCTTGCTCTCGCAGCTGTCGAAATTTAATTCGAATGTGTAGAAATAAAACTGTGAAACGCGAATTCCATTAGAGTGACTAAGAATTCACTGTATTATTATATTTGGGTAAAAAAGTGTCTGCAACTAGTAGTATTGTTAGTAGATACTTGCATCAAAATAATTGATATGGAAACAGAAACAATTAATAATTATTGCTCACTTGTATTTACGCAATCAACACCGTTAAGGTTTTTACCGTCATCAAAATCTTCTTGACCTTAGTACTTTTACTAATTTGATTTTCTAAATATATTTTTTATTCATATCTACAATTCTATTTGTTTATGGAACTACACCGTTTTACAATTAATTACGAACAGTGAGTAAGACCTGGAAATCCACAAGTATGCAGTAAGTAGGCTAACTGAAAAGTAAAACAGAATAATTATTATAGTATGCTTTTACTTATGTTGTGTTCAATTTTTATAAGTAGGTTTTAATCTGTATAAAAATGTTTCAAGTAGAAGAATTAGAAATTAAGAATTATTTGCTTCTCAATAGTTTAAAAACACATTTGAAATATTATATATTAGTGAAGATGGCCATAGTCTCCGCAGTGGCCAGAAGAACTTGGTGGATGACTCATGTGGCGGTGGCGAGCTTCTTGATTGGCTCAATTGATAATGACGTCATCAATTAAAAGTACACTCTCACACCACAACAATAGAGCACCAAACCGTTAAACGTATTTCACAGACTGGCAGGTATATAGAGTATTAATGGTGAAAATATAATAAAGTTAAATTTACAGTTAAAATAGCATTTTAATTGTAGTTAGTTTTTTCATACCATATACTGAGTTAGTTTTTTCTTCTACGGATGTTAAATTTAGATGTAAAAATACCACATGTTTATTTAAATGTAAATAGTTAGTCAAAAAACATCAAAGTATCTTTATGAATTACTCAAATACCCTACAATTTAAAATATGTTGTTTTCTTGTGTCCTTACCTTTACTGCGCGATAGCATAAACATATTGTTAATGTTATTGTTTACTAGTTAATTGTTGCGGACATTTTCCATCACTGATTAGTAAACAAAATTCACGACGTTTAGGGATCTGGAATCTGATCCCGTCTTCAGGTGGAAGAAGTACCTAGACTATAACAAAGTTAGTAAAAACACGCCAGGCGAACCTGGAGAAGTCCACTGGAGGACTTTACTGTTTGAGCTTTTTCAATTTATTAGTGTTTTATTTAATTTTTGTGGCTGCCTTTTCTGTTTTCAGGTTTGGCTATGGACTTCCCCACGTTCGCCTGGCGTGTTTTTACTAACTTTGTTATGGTCTAGGTACTTCTTCCACCTGAAGACGGGATCAGATTCCAGATCCCGAAACGTCTTGAATTTTTTTTACTAATCAGTGATAGAAAATGTCCGCAACAATTTACTAAACACTAACATTAACCCACTATCACCAACAATGAACTTTAAACAAAGAATATTGTTAATATTGTAAACATTTCCAATGTACCAAATTACTAAAAATCTTTATTGCAAACAGTCAAATTACAAAACTTTTTGCTGTTTATATAATCGTGCGTTCTACTAAAGTAAACAAGAATATACCGATTTCCATGGAAAATCTTGCCATTCGGCCATCATGGAGGAGCGCAGTAGATGACATTTTAACAACCTAATGTCAAACCTCCCTCATAGAGGGTTTAAGGACAAAGTTCAAGGGCCAGCTTAATGTTGCCGTGATTTAGTTCCAATCAAAGGGACATTTGGAAACTAATTACACGATAACAATAGACAACATCCGTTACACTGTACAGTATTAATAGGGGCTTAATTTTTCATTACAAGAGCAAACAAATACATCTTTATGAGTTTTCGTCTAACTCTGTTCTACAATAGAATGCACTTATTTTTAAGAGAGAGCATATTGAACATATTTAAGTTTTTGTGTTAATAGAATTCTCCTAAACCATTTTTTGAAAAATGTAAACTACAGAAACGTGTAGTAAGGATTGTATACGAAAATATTGAATTGAAGATTTTATAGATACCTTTACTTTTTAACAGTTCTATGGTATTTATGTATTAAGTACATTTCAATTTAACATTTTTAATTTATTTTAACTAAGCTATTTGACTATTGGATATTTAATCATACTATCAAGATTTTATGACACAGATATTATATATAATTCGAAATTCTTAAGTGAAATAATTATAAATGCAAGCCAGTAGTAAATGCAAAGATTACAATCTTTTAACACAAACCGATATTTTTATAGGGCAACAATCAATTATTGACAGTAGGCTACATGAAAGTTGAAACAATCGTAATAGCTTAAAATAATGGAGTAAGATATTATTGGAGCGTTATATAAATTAATTATTATTTGAAATGCAACATTAGTTTATTTGAATATTGAAATAAAAACAATTTCACAGCTTGTTTTACCGTACTAAGTTATGTTCTAACTTAAATTTAGCATTTCTGTAATTTCCTGATTGAACGAATTGGGAGTTTTCGACATGGAATTTAAATGTTTTTAAATACAAATATTTCGTTCTAAATTTGCTGAGATAAATATTTAAAAAAAGTTATTAGTCGTATGCGTTTGTGTTTGTACAACTTTTTTCATGATTGTAGTTATTAATAAATTATGTATTAATAAATTGCCTACTGTATTAATAAATTATGTATAAAATGAGTGTGGCTAAAATACTTCTTAGTGAATTAATTAATTAATTAATTTACTAATTTTGCAGAGTCAAAGTTACGATTAATAAGTTACCTACTAATTGTACTTGAGGAAAAATATTATAGCAATATATTCACAAAGGTGTGATAAGGAATAATTTAACTGATAATTTTGAGTTTGGAACTAGTTTTGCAAATAAAAGACTGATTTCTGATCTCATGCAATTTTTAATTGTTGTCAGAACTTTTATTTACAAGGAATTGAGTTTCAGTGCGTCACCTGCTCAACAAATTTTACTTCTGAATGCCATGTCGGTCAACATTTTTGAAATCTATCCTTAGGGAAGGAAATATTTTGTCTTGTTCTCGTGTCATTGAGAAGTAAAGAAAAGATTGTCTTTGACGTAGTGTTCTTATTCACTGTAGTAAGTAGCTTTTTCTATGAGATTAAAATTAAATGTGTTTCTTTTGGTCATTAATTAATTAATAATATTAAAATTTATCTTTCACGAAAAATAATTTCAGAATTTATTATGATAGGCCTAGACAACGCTGATATTTTCGAGAATTATAAATTAACCCGTTTCTCCTAAATAATTCATGTAAATTGAAAAAAACCTTGCCCACGATTAGGCTACCATTTTCCCAGTGTGCTTATCCTATTTTCTCTTCAAATAAAAAATCATATGTCTTAAAAAATCAATCATTCAATGACCATACCTATAAAAATAATTTATTAAAATAAAAAATAAAATATTAAAGTTATAAAAAATAGACCCCATATAGGCATAGCTAAATATAAGTAGGAAAAACTTTAAAATTGAAGGAGCTTCGTTGTATCTCCCAAATCGTAGTGTAGTGTTAAATCAATCCCCAAAATATATTTTTCGTTGTCCGCTTTGTTCTTATATCACAATTTTATTGTTGTAAATTTACATGTCTCTAAACACTTGTGATTTGTGATTTGTAAATACAACAGAACTGACCAAGGAATGGATTCTAAACTATCAGTTGCCGATATCAAGAGGTCATGCTACCATTCTGAATCCAAGAACTGATGTTGTAACTTCCACATCCCCGTCAACTGCTGATTGCTTCAGAGCACAAATCGGACATCAGCGTAGAGTTACTTTTAAAATGGTAAACTATTGACAAATGTACCTTTATGTCTGGTTTTAGGTGATTGCTTCAGAACACAAATCGGACATCAGCGTAGAGTTACTTTTAAAATGGTAAACTATTGACAAATGTACCTTTATGTCTGGTTTTAGGCCCTGGTTTAACCTACAAAACATGTAACAAATAAATTCAGAAACGAATAACATAAGAGCAGGACAATTCCAACTAGCATCCTCATGTTTAGCCGATTGTACTGTGCAATATCTTAGCAATATACAATCTGATGGTTACTGCATTGCTTTGGTATTGTTACTGTGTATGTTATATAGATAGGCAAAAATTCAACCTCTTTCTTATTTCCCAGTTTTTCAGTCTCTTCCACTTTTATATACGGTAGATTAAAAGACTTTTACAATAGATGAAATGTAGGCTTTTGCCTCACTCCCAGTAATATACTTTTATTGGCCTTTCTGGATAATTTTTGCAACCTTTTCCTCAATAAACATTTCATAATCAAGTAGATTTTGCATTTTTTATAAGTTAAATACTGTTTTCATTATAATTATATATTTTACGAGATATTCAGAGCGATATCTTCAAGTATAGATAAAGTAACTTTTATTTCAAATCTCTGATATCTCATATATAAAGTCAAACTCTAAAATTAGATTAAAAGTGACTTCATTTTGTAAATAACTTGAATAATAATACAATAATATAGGCTCCAATACTAACAACGAACGCGCGTCATACGTTCACAAAAAAACCACGTGTAAAAAAATACCATTACCTTGGCCTAGTCATTCTGCAGCTTCAGCATTTTTACCCTTTTTCTAATGCAGAACTCAAGAAATAGTCAAAGGTCAGAAGCGAATCGATCGAATAATTATTCTTGTACGTAGCGTGACCTCTCACTTATTCAGGGACTGTATAGCATCGATGGTTTCCTTTATCCGCTACAAAAGTTTGATTTATTTGAATGCCACGAATTTTAATTATTTTTTTACAATTATAAATTACACCCAATTCTAAAGTACTCTCGTATTTTTTAACTCATATCTAAATTTATGGTTAGAATACTTTAACATAATAATCATATGAACGGTTTGTCTAAGACCGACTTTTGTAACGTTTTAACTGATCTTTTAAGGCAATTTATGACTTACATGTTTATTATAAAGTTATACTCATAATATTTGATTGTTATTCAACGTTTAATGCGTAAAACAATTAGTAAATTAATTTGAGTGGAAATCATTGTAGTGGGTTTCACAATTTATTGTTTATGCAGAGTAATAATTTTATAATTTAATAACTTGGTCCTCTTCTTTTTACAATTTACACAAATGACATTACTTCTGTTTTACATAACGCCAAGTTTCATTCTTACGCTGATGATCTACAGATTTATGCTCATTTCAAAGTCAGCAGGTTGAATGAAGCTGTGACTAAAATGAATGACGATATTGACAGAATTGTTCAGTGGGCAGCAAAGAACGGACTTAGACTAAACCCAGACAAAACGAAACCAATGATACTAGGACACTCACGACTCCTTGGCAAAGTTGACATGAACAATGTACCCAACATTGTTGTCAATGGGACAATTTTGCCATACTATGACAAGGCCAAAAGTCTTGGTTTGACTATCACTAATACCCTTGACTGGACTGATGCAGTAGTTAATACCTGTAAAAGGGTATTTGCTGCTATTCATACTCTGAAAAAATGCAACGACTTTTACCTTTCCACGTCAAATTGATTTTGATCAAATCACTCGTCTTCCCACACTTTAATTACTGCAACACTGTAGTCAATGACATGACTGTGGCGTTGGCCTCAAAATTACAACGAACTCAAAATTATTGCATTCGATTTTTGTACAATCTTCAACGAGATGACCACGTCACACCTTTCTACATTCATTCATCTTTGTTAAAATTATCAGACATCCGGCTGCTGCGAATAGTCACGATCACACACTCTGCAATCAAACTTGGAATCCCAAATTATCTTGCGATCAATTTTGAATTTTTGGATGAGAGAGGTGCAAGAAATACCCGCTCTGGTTCATCAACACTTCGAATTCCACACCACAAAACAACTGTTTTCAACAAATCTTTCGTAGTCACAGCTTGTCGTCTTTGGAACTCCTTGCCCTACACATTAAGATCCATAGAATCCCGTTCCCGGCTGACGGTGGCGCTGAAGGAGTATTACCTTAACCGGATGGCCGTGGCTTGGCAGGATGGCGTGCTCTAGGAGTAGGTGCAGCATGGTGTGAATGTAGAATGAATGTTTTGTAAAATTTTATTTATTTTATTAATTGTATTTCTTTTTATTACTTGTATAAAATTATTTAGAGAAAGCTAAAGTGTATATATATTTTTTTGTACATTATAATATATTTTATTTTAATTAATATTATTTTGTTTAGAGGTTAACTATAAGAGAGGACCATGTGGTCCTAATGTTCGCCTCAATAAAGAAGCATTTTCATTTTCATTTCATTTCATTTCATAATTTTAAATCGTATAACAGTATGAAAAACCTAACTGAATAAAAATATATAGAGGCACAGGTTTTTACATAAAAAATTAGATTAAGCCTTGTAACAATTATGTTATAAATGGTTCTTTAAAATGTTTAGTGAATCGCAGTAAAAATATGCAATAAAAAAAGTTGTTGCGTGTTTACAAAGAGATTTTTTACGAGCTCTCTCTGCAGTGACTATTGAGCTGTTTTCGTAGGCTTCCGATGAACAGCTCACTATTTAATGGCTCAATTGAGTTGTTCATCGCTCAAATGTCCCCACTGAAGCTTTGCAATTCAAATAACCTGCACCACTAGTCAAACAAAGTTTAGGCCTAGTAGAAATAAAAACAAAACAAAATTATAGCTGCAATACTTTCACCACTGTGTTTAGGGATATTCTTGTGGTTTATTCTGCAAAATGGTTAAACTTAATCCCATATAAATTAGTTCTCACATAAACAAGTTGACAACCATTTATTTGACAATTCCATTAAAATGTTAAAATTGTTCTACATCGAGATTTGAGTTTACATCCAAAACGGTGGGTTTTATTTACATAAAATGGAAATAAAGAAAGTAGATAAACCAGAACGAGTATTTTCTTGTGTTTACCAGCGTAAACAATTAACATACATGATTAAAAATCAAGATTTACAATACCATAGATGGTGCGTTTTAAAAGAGAATTATAACTGTTATTTAAGGAATCTGAGTACAGTTATTGTTGGTTGTTTGTTAAATGTTGAGTAAAGGTTGAGGGACAAAAGGCAGGCCGCGTCGACGTAGGTTTCGCAGGGCGAGCAGAATGGAGGAATACAGTGCAGGTTTTATGCCAGTCGATGGGCTAAATGTGGCTTTCCATCGGGCTCCATTCATCGAGATGCATTTGAAATGATAAATACACAATTCAATCTCCATTTGCTGACGTTATAGAGAGGCATTTTATTTATATCGTCATTGTCAAAACCAATTAATTCATTGTCAAAACCAATTAATTCAATGTTATTTTTCCATTAGGCCTATTCAAGTTCCTTGTCTGAAGGAATGTCGTATTTCCGAAATTGCTTTACAGTTTTGATAAGTATTTTTCAATCAAACCATTTTCCTTGGTTCAACTTCATTTAGTTCCTGAGTTATTTTGTGTGACACTGAATGGCTTTTTGAATCATAAGGAGAACATGTTAACGCAACGCGAAATATACACACAGTCTAGGTGCTATATATACTAAAACAGTGAAGTGAAAAAAACTTTTGCTAAATATCGATTAGGTTTAATGTTGTTGAATGACACGCCCTTCGTCTAAAATGCGTCTATCATCCTTTCGTGGTTATTAGTATAGGCCTAATATATGTTTAAAACTTCAGTACCACAGAAACGAACAGGATCCAATTCTAATTAGCCTAATACAGATAAATATTACATTGCATTTACTGTTACGTTCGGATATTATGTACATGAAGTATCGATTTTACCAGATCACCTTAGGGCTAGAGGATTATGAAAATTAATATGTGATATTCAACATCAAAGCATATACATTCACATGTAAACTAAACATTTCAAGGATGAGTTAAACTGCAGTGATAATTAAAGGGGGCAATATTACTGGTAATAACAGTTCTTTAAAATTCTGAAAGAGTTTAATTTGGTAAATAATATTAGACCAGATTACACTAATATCATGCTTATCATGCAATTCAAGTCAAATAACAATTTAACTGTGTATTGGAGCTCTAGAAAACATGGGTTATGAAGTAAAAAAAGAATTAAGGTTTGAATTAATTTGCCAGATTTATTCATGAATATTTGTTCAAAATGGTCTTAAATAAATTAAAACACCCGCAGTGCTTTCTGTATTAGTATGCATAGTCACTCTGGGCAGAGCACACAACTTAGCCTATTTGATTTTTATGGAGAATCGTGCTCTAGTTGAGTTTAATCCTGAAGTTGAGTTTCAATCCTGCTACCGGTAAACATAGATATGAATTATTATGGATAAAAGTGGTAAAAATGATTTGATAATGAATTTTGAGAGAGCCTCTGCATGCCTTGCGGGTTATAACTTACTGTTCATTGTTTAATGCTGAAGCGTCTATACGTAGAAAGTGAGGTTATGGTGAAAATAATATACCCTTCCCAAATTAATATAATGGATCATTTCAAACATGTATTTATTTTTAACGCAGTAGCACCGAAAAGTGTAATAAAAGTGTCTATTGAATGAGTTTTATGTAGGCTACTTAATCGTTAACGTACAACTGAGATGTCGCCAAAACTGATTAGAATCAAAACATAACCTTTACCTTCCGAAAAATTCAAAATCTAGAAGAAAGCTGAGCCAAAATTCCATTCAAATATCAAGTTGGTAGGTACCTCTCTTTCTTGGTCGTTTCCTCCGCTTCCTTGCTTTCCGGCGACCCATGACGTCCTGTGGGGGAGTTTGCACGTCCACCAGAGTCCCCGACGAATACTCGAGGATCTTCATCATAACACACATCAACACTAAAAGCATGTTTGTTCCTGAGGGACCACTCTCAACCATGTGTCTTCTGTCGCTTTCAACGATGCACTGGTGGTAGAACTGGTGCTGATAACGTATCAGGGGTCACAGTCTAAGTTGGCAACACCGCTCGGGACGCGATTATCTGTAAATAGTATACTTCCGGCCTTTATCGGAACAATCGTCGAATTATTGGTCCACGATGTGTCATGGTTTGTGTTTTGATTAGAAATTGGGAGATTTTGAGAAGGTTTACAATGTAACAGTATAGCCGTATTTTTGTAGGCCTACATCTTATTGAATTTAAGATTTTTGTATTTGTTTACAGAAAACTGTCAAATCCGGCATTGAACTAACTGTTAAAAATATAACTAGACAATTTGATCTAATCACAACTTTACACGATTTACAAATTTTGATACGTATTTAAAGGTCGTATATACCTTACGCAAACATGAAACTGTTGAAAATTTATCCCTTATGTAAAAATTAGCTTAGAATACATTTCATGAAAACTTGGCTACAATCCAAATTTTCAGATCTTCACGTCACCCGATCTCGTGGCTTTATTTTCATGCATAGAATCATCTAGATCTAGAGTCCCTATTATTTTATTCAAGTATTAACAGCTGCTTGCCCAGAAAAGTATAGTCTAAGATAAATTTTGCAGCTAAATTCTAATATATAATTTTTTATAACGTAAAGTTGAAATGTGACAAAGGATTTTATTTATAAACCACGAAACCATGACACAAAGTCGATCCCGACCGACTCGCGACTGCTGAAAACGACTTGAGCGTTGTTGGAAAAATTGTGCACATTACCTACCGGGCTGTTGATAACAATAACATCAACAATGTAAACGCACAAGTCAACGCGCACAAACAGTTTACGATTCAAAATGGCGTCTAACGAAGCGGGTGTCACTCTCAAACCCAGACTCCAACTGAAGCTGGTCTGCTCTTTATTAGTTTATAAATAGACTTGTTACTTTCGTCTGGGCTGGGATCGTGAGCGTCAACTCAGCTGAGGGATCCCAACTCCACATCCCCCCTCCCCCCCCCCCCCACAGAGCGGCGCTTTATCAGTGACATGAGCGATAAGACTGATTGAAGCCACTTTGGTCGGATGTTGATCTTCCTCTTACCCAGTCATAACATTGGAAGAGTTCTTCGATCCTTCTACAGTTATTAATCGATTGTGTTAAAATCCAAAGCGGTAGGCCTACTATGGATCTTTTTATTGTTGTGACTTGAAAAATTGTACAAAAAGTAAAATGTAAATAGCATCCAATCATAGTTTTCAAATTGCATAGATAGTACTATCAGTTGCCAACATCAACATTCTCTTTACTGATGCATAAAAAACTGCGCCAACTAATTGAGCCCAATGTGCACGGAAGCTACACCAATTTTTCTGTACGCTGAGTTACGTTTTGTGACAACTAACTGAGTAACGCACTTTAATAAACCTTATTTACTGTCAGATAATCAGTAATTACGGCCTGAAACAATCTTTTGTATTTGGGTTTGTGACGCGTTGACGCTTTTCGCCGATTATGGCATCATCAGACTTCACAAACACAACTTAACGTGCAGTACATAGACGCAAATATCACCTTGCGGATCGTTCAGTTTATTAAAAACGGACATTGAATTAATTACACCCACAAATTCGGGGAGTTCCCATTACGGCAACACCGTAGAGGTCCGTGAACGAACCTCTACCTTCGTGATCGTTGTTGAAATTCGCTCATTCAGATGTCTCAAGTCTTGAATATTTTCTGCATTCGCAATGTTCTTTATGTATCTTAAAAAAGTCCAAAAGGAATAAATCTGGACTCCTGGGAGACCAGGGAATATGTTCACCCTTTATTATCAACCATCTGGTAATCTGTGGTTTAGCGAGTAGCGTTTAGTCCCCAAAGTCAATACCAACGTTTGATTCCGATAAACAAAACGTACTTATTTTAACCTCAGATTGACTTTTAAATCGTAGGCTATATTGAAAAGTATTTCAGTAGCACCAGTTCTAAATCCCGGCATTCTTTAATAAACGCCCTATACTATCAACATGTCTTTCGTTCATATCAAATTAAATCAGGGTTTGTCAAGGCGAGATTGATGTGCACCTGACAGACTTCACTGTCGGGAAGGATATTTGACAAGCTATCAGCAAACAGACAACGGACTCATGTGACACGTACGGCAGGGGAGACCAACGGCAATAACATACTAAGTTTCTAAATACGCATCGCTAGTGGTCATATGTACAAAAAGTAAAATTTGTATTGTTACAAATATGTAACACCGTGCATAAAAAACAAATGTTCGTTACATATATGCAACACCATACAGAAAATAGTTTAAATGAATTTTCCTTATTTATTAAATCAATAATAGTCTACGATATTATGGATTAAAATACTCATCCCTAATAAGTACAACACGAACATCGGCTAGCGATGCTATTTAAATGTATTATTGTTGACATTCACATAATGGTTGACTATTTAGATAATTAGGTTATTTTAGACCTTGTTTAATTTTTTACTGTCGACAATGCAATGAATATTTTAGTCATTCAGTATTGATAATTACATACTACGCCCATGCAGTAAGCCTGTTGCTTATCTCATTTGTGTCAGCAAAGACGACACTGCAGTTCTGATGCGGCAACCCGCCTCACACGGCAGTTTGCTTTATGCGTTCAATTAAAACTAGCAGAGACAAGGCGCAACCAACGACCTCAAAACAGAAACGACACTTATACAGCAATTATTTATATTTACTACTTGAAAGGGCGTCACTGCGTTCGAAATAGTTAATTAGAGATGTATTTATTTAACATAGTGTTCTTATACTTTTCAATGATCGAACCAGTTGAACGATGTTGATATTTGTGTTTTTGTTGTAACCATAAGTAAACAGGTGTAGTTTCGCTGAATTATTATTTAGATAAATTTAGAATGATTAATGTCAATTTCAGAGAAATGTTTATCTTTATAATGTATTAAATTTCTTTTAAAATACTCCCAGTAAATATATGTAATTAAATAAATTTTGCAAACTTTAATAAGAATTCAATTCAAATTTTAAGTAAATGCAATAATAAACAAATAGAAAATAGAAATTTTATTTTATTTTTTTTTTAATCCAAATTTTGAGTACGCCTATTACGAACAGTTGTAGCAAAAAATGTTCCATCCATACCCGTTCAATCAAATCAATAAATGCAGAAAGACTTCGCATTATCATGAACATTTTGTAATATCGATGTTTACTGAACAGAGCAGTAGTATGGATTATAAATACTACCAGTCATACTTAGATTTTTAGTATCTATTATCAATGGCAGTAGTCTTTAATAAGTTTAGTATGGCTACATATATAATATACACATATGAAGCACTCTAAATAATTGTAATCGAGAGACAATTAGTTTTTAACTATTACGCGTATTGCGAGGCAGACTTAAGACACCTTTAACAATTTAATATTTAAAAAATATTACTTTCTGTTACGTCGCAAAGTAACTCGATTTTCCTTAAATTTTCTTACTAAATGTTTCAAAATTTAGTAAAATTTTCAAAATTTCGAGGAATGAGAAACCAAATATAACTATTAAACTAAACACTTACCAAGTTTCAAGAAAATCGGTTGAAAAACGGCGTCCGAAACAGGGGAATACAATACCATGTTTTAGCATAAAAGCCGTATGATTAACATTGCCGACTGCGCAACAATGGGCTACTGGCCCAGGGGTGAAGATGACTCTTAAGGGTTCTCTGCACAAGTGAAAAAATAATTTCTTCAACTTCTATGAATTCCGATTTGTTATTAAACCACGAACTCCTATTCTTGACTTCAAATTACTTCCTGCATCATCTTCTAAATCAGGAATGTCAAGATGACGAGTATTTTGATCGAAATTGAGGTATTCATCTTCTTGACAGGAACCTCCTACCGCGACGACGACTCCAGAAGATGGAACTTAGCCAAATTAGAAGACTTTGGGGTCATAAATAAACCAAATTGTTGATCATTCGGTTCTTGCCGTAAAACAGGGAAAGGAGCAGATACTAGAAACGGAGATTAGAATTGCCCAATAAAACCCAAACCCATGATCACTTGAATGCGGTGAGTTTTTTTCTTTCATGTTGAAGGTTGTTACTTCACATTTATTTTTGAAGGCTTAAATGTGCTAAATAAAGGTTTACATTAAATAACAAACCAAATGATGAAATGCCTAATAAAGAGTGCCCATGCAATTAATTATTGGTAATTATGGCCATTTTGTACAGTCAGGAGGGAAATCAAGGTGGTTCAGTAACTACAGCTATCGGTTTGACCGTGTAGTAGAAAAGCGTCTTGAACTTACTTACAACTAGGCACAATGGTCATTGAAATAGCGATCAATCTATGAAATTGAGTTCGAAATATCACCTCCAAGATACTTTTAGATTCTGGACTGATTTGGTCTCAAGGTGGTTAAAAACTACCTTAAGTAACCACAAACGAGTTTTATAATACCCTCAATCGCAGGACACCTGCTTACTCAGCGAATGTCCAATGGAATTTTAAGGATTTTTTTTATAAAAAAACACCATAGGAATGACTACCGTATGTATTATTGCTGCAATGATATTTGTTAGAAAATGTAGGTTGATCCCTAATTGGCGAAGGTAAACACAAAATTGTATCAAGATCTGGCACTTTTATTTCCCACATAAACCTAGGGGTGCCGACGTATGGATGTTGCAAGTATAAAACCCTATCTTAGATAAGTTAAACCTTACCAGATAGGATACAGCTGATCAAGTTTAAATTTACGAATCTAATAACTATACTGAAGGATTATGACATGCGTGATGCATCTATTTTGAGTTAAGATCGACTTGGCGACTATCATCAACTAAACTTATCTGAATACGGAATACGGAAATACGCAATTGCGGTAGTAGCCATGGGAAGACCTAAGCCCGGGACCATGGTGCTTTTTCATTTTGAGGTCCCCAGAAAAAAAACACAATTCGATTATTGTTATATATGTGTGTGTGTCCGTGGTGCTGATAACTTTTGAACGGGAATTCCGATTATGATGAAATTTGGTATCAAGGTGCAAGAACAGGTCTATTTTCATGAGTTCGCGAATCAGCATAATCGGGTTATGGGAACGGGGTTTTATGATGTTTCAAATGAGTCAAAAATGGGGTTTTATTATTTTTAGACATCAATTTTCCAAATTCAATACACTGTAATTATTTACACTGAGAACATTTAAAATGGCTTAATGAAACAAACAATTTAATATTTTGGATTTTTAACTTGGCTTAACAGATTATGGAAAAATCTAAAAATAGTTTTCCCATTGTATTCATAACGGAAATCAACAAAACCCTGTATCTCGTTTATTTATTGACATAACTTGGTGAAATATGTCATGTAGATTCATTAGGTAGGGTTTAACTTGTGTTTGCTTACAACACCAATATGTCAGCAACCTACATACTCACCCCCATGGCATGGGGTTTATGGGGGAAAATAGAATTCGGTACAATTTAGTACGAAAAATACCTGAACTGGAAAGGGACTGGTATTGTTTGGCTACAACATGGTAGCAAACTTACATCATGATTCTCATGGAGTTAATAGGAAAAAACCGAATTCCAGTGGAAATTCGCTGTGTACGCAGGTCTGCTGCGACTGGGGCATTATTGTATTATTATAATTGGTTGTTAAGTGAATGGTGTAATGAGTGTGTTATATCGATTGGTAACGATATTTGAAATTCAAATGAAATAAAGAACCCTTCCCAGGGTATACTCAACTCATAAACCAGACTAGTTAAAAATTCATTATACCCCTAACTTTAAAATAGAAGTAACAATAAGACTATTAAATCCCAAAAAAAAAAAACAACATATCGGGTGAGTCATTGTCGAAGAGAGTTTGTCTGGACATCGACAGCTTTCAGTCGATTCCTAGAAGCTTGAAGGGGAGGGGGTCTGGGAGCGCGCCAAACTCGAAATAGCTTCGACCACCACCATCCTTTGAATACCAAACGGTTTTGTAAATATAATAAATTTGGAGGAGAAAATTTGTAGTTCTTTGGATTAGGTTAGCCCTAATATCGGTAGGATTTGTTTATGAATAGTTCTTCAGTTCTTGTGTTGCGTCAGTATTGTCTACAGCCAGGGTATATAGACAATTTTTTTACATTTGATATATTTATCTACTACAATGAATTTTTACAATACAATGAATTTTTACCCCGATGAATCTCTAAAACTACTCATACTAAACTTTAAATTTACTCAACACTTGCAGTAAATATTGCTGTCAAATAATCAAAAGTACTGAATAAGGTTAAAAGGATAAATAATAATTTATACGCTTAAAAGTCTTCACCACATAAATCGCGATGCAAAAGTTAAGTTCAATTTCCCCTCTTGTCATCCCACAAACCGTCAACAAGAAGGGGTGTAGCGCCACATCCCCTCAATTAAAATCAAATTTGAGTGAGCCCAACCCCAAACCGCCCGTACACCAAACCCCTCCGCTGATTATTGATGTCAGGAAACCCTTAATTGGGGCGGACATTTACTTATTATTGCAGTCAGAGGTAAATCAGCGAGCAATGTGCAGTAATACAGTTCTCGGGGTGTGCGTCACTTGGAGAGACTTATTTTTTTATCGTTACTGCGTTCAAACTATTTTTAACATGGTCTTTAGGGAATAGTTTCCATTGTTACTGGGGTGTGTATAACCCACACGTAAAAATTTTTCTATTTTTTTCTAATAAGCCAGGATATTTTTGGGTTTTGAATGATGTTAGAGTAATTTAAATTTCGCTTCCTTTTCTTTAATAATGAGTGTAATACAAATTTTAGTAAATTCTCTCAAGTTTACTTTAACATGAATAACATAATTTAAAAAAATTCAATGAAAAACTGCCAGGCATAGGCCCTACACTCTCTGAGAGAGCCGTGGTTGGTGCGTCGTTGGATGTATAGGAACTTTGAATACGAACTTACGGAACAATGATACGATACGATATGCTTATACTACACGATGTTTCGAATACAGAGCTTTGATATTACGTTAGTACCTTGTTCTATTCCATACAAGTCATATAGAATATTCATATCGCAGTCTTAAGGCGGTCACACACTACCGGACTTTACTCCGGAACGTACATCGGATCGAATATCGAACCGAACATTACACCGTGCGAGGAGGTGAATTTACGGCCGGCGACACACTACCGGACGTTTCACCGGACCGAGCAAAAACAGCAAGTTCGGTAGTGTGTCTGAGGTCCCTACATCGGACCGGGCACCGGACCAAGCATCGTACCGAGCGACCTGGAGGCGGTTTTCTGGCGAAACATCAAAGAAAAGATCTGGCCGATGTATGATCCGATGTACGGTAGTGTGTCAGGGCCACTTTGCTCCGAACACCGTACCGAGCATCGTCTCTAATGCTCGCGATGAAAAGCCCCTCCTCTTATTTTATTGGTTACTCATCACACTAAATAAAAAATAAAACTTTAGAAATAAGTATATGTCGGCTTTAGACATTAAGCCGAAATATACTTATTTCTAAAGTTTTATTTTTTGAGTGTGATGAGTAACCAATAAAATTAGTTATGATTGAAACCATCACGACCAACACATACCGTAAAGAATTAAGCCCCTCCTCTCTCCACCACACCCTCTAGCGCTCTCACTCACTCTCAAAACTTCCTTCACCTCACTCGGTGGATTTGTCCGGCACGTTGCTCGGTCCGATGTCTTGTTCGGAGGAATTTGCGTCCCTGTACGGTGTAATGTTCAGTAAGATGCTCGGTCCGATATACGGTCCGGTGGAAAGTCCAATAGTGTGTTGTCACCTTACTTCGAACATATCCCCGAACAAGACATCGGATCGAGCATCGCACCTAATGAATACGCATAGGGACTTAAACGAAGTTTAAAGAGAGAGGGAGAGCGGGAGTGAGTGAGAGCGCTATAGGATGTGGTAGTGAGGGGAGGGGCGTTCCATTGCAAGCGTTCGGGGCGAAGCTCGGGGAGGAGAAAAATTGACCCTGACACACTACGTACACCGAACCCCGAACCGTACATTAGGCCGATCTTTTCTTTGATGTTTAGTCAGAAAACCTCCTCCAGAGCGCTCGGCTCGACGTTCGGTATGGTGAGGTCCGAGGTCTGGCACGGTGCACGGTCCCGTGACACAATACCGGAATTGCGCTTTTCGTCCCGTACGATACTCGGCCCGATATACGATCCGGTGAAAAGTCCTGTAGTGTGTTGCCGGACTTAACCCTACAGAGATAAGGCGATTCATGAGTTGGCCTCCCACCCCCTCCCTCCGTAGCCTAGCAACAGTTGGTCAAACCAGGGGTCCCGGGGTCGATTATATGAGTCATCATTCGTCTCCCCAGGCTTTGAATTGTTTAGTTGAAAGAGTTATGGCTGTCTCGACCCATTACCATAACACTAAAATTACCATTAATTATACAGGAGTAATATACTATACAGGAGTAACTTATAAGAAACACATAAAGGCCATCTAGTCCATTGTCGATTTGCGGAATATTTTTGAGGTTGCAATCATTTAGGCCTACCTCTACATAGACTAAACAAAATCTTTTTCGTGCACAATTATGTCTGTTATTTAAAATGTCACGTAGTTCAGGTGCCGAAAAAATGAAATTACACGTATATAAAGTGAAGTCGCAAAAATAAATATAAATATTTCGTCATTATGGCGCGATAACTTTTATTACCAGTTTGGATTCCCTTTTGGTGAAATATGAAATTCCTACTGCTTTGGCTATATAATTTTTGAGCGACCAAAGGATAATAACACAGTATAAAACGATTTTCTCAACTCACCTCTGTTGCTCTGCTTCCTGTTATTTAGGACGTCCACCATGGGCGTCGCTAGAACAAATGTTCAACATTAGAAACCTACACATTCATACTTACAAATTACGATATAGTCCTAAGGTTCCTCTCTAACATAATGGTTTGGGCCAAAGATGTTTGATTAGATTCTCTTTGCTGCGCACTATATTATTTCATAGGTTTGGTCCGTTTTCCCCTAAGGCGTTTGTTTTTACGCCTGAATTAAATTCTTCTTAGATGCAAGTTTAATTTACAATATTTTCTTCAGAAAACTACAAATTGACTTACAAAAATATTTTAATGACCTTAATACATGTATATTAAACACTGTGATTGTATATTGAAGTACAGGGTGTCCATAAAGTCCAGCCCTGACTTCATAGCTTTACTGTACGGACACAATTACACACGATTGCATTTTCAATTTCTTGTTTCAAGGGTATTATCCAGTATTTTGGCATTAATTTACTAACACCTAAATGCACGTGATTTACTACAATGCAGTTTACTTATAATGTACCACAAAAACAAATCGTAATCGTGAGGGCCCTACTACATGGCCACCGATGTTTTCTTCTTTCTGTATGGGTTTGTTAAAGATTTGGTTTATTCTTTCGCAGTTCCTAAGTAAGAAGGTCTTAAAGAGAGAATAATAAATGAAATCAGGTAAATTATATGGAAGATTTTAACTAATAAAAAAAAGTTGTTAATAAAAAACGAACCAGAAAGTCACCTAAAATGTTTACAGGTAACCTAAAACGCACACACAGAAGTGCATTGAGTTTGTGCATAGCTGTAAAATCTTAGGAAGTCACTTGTTAAAACTGAAAATAAAACGTTATCCTACCACAATTAATTGTTTTCATACTAGCCGGGTTCTTTATCCGGGCAAGACTTTATGGACACCCGGTACTAAGGAAACAGAAGGTTGTGGAATCAAAAGACGATCTTGGCAATAAAGGAATTTTTTATTTGATTTGTTTTTGTTTTGTTTTTTGTTTTGTTTGTTTTTTTTTTTTTTGTATGAAAAAGTGTCACATAATGTGTACATATTATCATAAGGTAGGTCGTACAGTAGGCTGTACGTAGTCTTCAAACTTTACCAAATAATTAGTAACAATGATTTATTTTCAGATTTCACTGAAGGGATTCAGTAGGCCTACTGAAGAAGAGGAAAGAAACACATGATGATCCATATTGATCAGCGACCTTATAAGTGTCCAAATTGTGATAAAGCCTTCAAAGAAACTTCGTCTCTAAATAGACATATGTTGACCCATAGTGGTGAGCGACCTTATCAGTGTACATACTGTGAGAAAGCCTTCAGACAATATTCAAGATTAAAGATACATATGTTGACCCATACTGGTGAGCGACCTTATCAATGTCTAAATTGTGATAAAAACTTCAGACATTTAATAAGTCTAAAGACACATATGTTGACCCATACTCGTGAGCGACCTTATCAATGTTCAAATTGTGATAAAGCCTTCAAAGAAACTTCATCTCTAAAGAGACATATGTTGACCCATACTGGCGAACGACCTTTTCAATGTCCAAATTGCGAGAAAGCCTTCAGACAATCATCAACCCTAAAAATGCATATGTTTACTCATACTGGTGAGCGACCTTTCCAGTGTCCGAACTGTGAGAAAGCCTTCATTAATTATTCACTTCTAAAGACACATATGTTGACCCATACTGGTGAGCGACCTTATCAATGTCCAAATTGTGATAAAGCCTTCAAAGAAACTTCATCTCTAAAGAGACACATGTTGACCCACACTGGTGTTTGACCTTATCGGTGTCAAACGACAAATTACAATTCTTTGTCAAAATAAAACATTTGTTTTGTCTTCATTTAAAAGTAAGCTATTATTTAAAAACCAATTTCCTATTTCTGCTATTGTTTTTTCAACATCTTTGTGTAGGATTTGAACAGTATCTCGTTTGATGAGAGCTGTTGTGTCATCTGCATAAAGGGTAAAATTACAAAGTTGATGAGAAAAATGTGAAGGTAAATCATTAATATATGTGAGGAATAAGAGGGGACCTAGGATTGAACCTTGTGGAATTCCGTAGTTGTTATATGCCCAAGAAGAGTATTTGTTTTCAGAATCTGTTTTAATCACTGTTGTTTGTTTACGATCGCTTAAGTAGGATTTTAAAAGTTTAATTACTGGAAAACTTTCTTCCATGCTTAACATAAACTTAGCCAGGAGAGGAAACTATTGTAATTTATACCTACAGTACTATCCAAAGGTAAAGACATTAAATTACATCTTAAGCTATTGATACATGGGACAATGGATCTCTCAGGAAAACGTCTCTGGTAGGATTTTACTGATTGTGATGGCTTTGCTTTAAATTTATTGAGTTTATCTAAAGGTAACTGAAGAAATAAAGCACTGTGATCTGACATAGCTAAATCAACATTTTTTGTAAGAGCTTTGCTATAGTTTATGGAAGTTAAAAAATTGTCAATGCATGATTTTGTTTGTTTGGTAATTCTATTTGGTTCTTTGACATTGACTAAGAAACCTTGATTACTAATAATATTTTTAAATTCCTCTACTAAATTATTATTTTTATCTAAAAGGTTAATATTAAAATCAGCAGCAAATCCAATAAATTATTTTTTTCCTCTTTTTGTAAAATTTTGAGAAAGCTCCGAAATTTTTTCAAAAATAATTTACTGATGTCATTACCGGGTATTCCATAAATTGATGCAATTATTAAATTAAGATTTTCAATTTCTACACATTATCCTTAAAAAACAAAATCTTCATTGAAAGCTTTACTTAAATCATCTCAAAATTGCAGTAAGGGAATCATGGACTAGTATACAAGATCCACCCTTTAGAGTAATTCCTGAAAAAAACCATCTCTCAAACTGAAATTGGGTATTCTGTTTAGCAATAATTTGTTGGATTCTTTTATATTATGTTCATTAAGACAGATTACTTTAACTTTTTCTGAACTTTCTAAGAAAACATTTAGCACCTCATTTTTTCTTTGATGCCTTGAATGTTCTAGTGCATAATACAATTATTTAGGTGATGAGAATCCCCAGTTTCGTTTAAGTGCCAATTGAGCAGACAGATTTTTTGAGTTGTTAACGGGGCTCGTTGAGAAAAGTGCTGTTGTGATGAGTTTGTAAAGCTGGCGAGGCCTCAATGTGTGGTATGCTGTTGTGATGAGTCTGTGGAGCTGGCCGGTCAGTGGTTCGAGGTTTTCTGCTTGCTGTCATCGGGTTGATGGTGTTCTTCAGCCGATTGATAAAAGTTTGATGTGATATGCCTCTTCTTAATCTTCTATTTGTTTGCTCATTGTAGGTGATAATTTATTTTTGCACCTGTCTTCTGCTGAAATTGAACTAAATTCCTCACAAAGTGTTGGATTTGAATACTATCTCGAATGCAACCCATCGGAGAACAGATAAGATGCTTTAACTTTTTTCTTGCAAAGTCTGGAGTCAAATCTTCAAATGCTGTGTTGTAATCATCCATTTTTGTTTTGGTGATGTACTTGGGTTTTGTGATCAGACCGTAGACATGTGCACCATTAGTCTCCTGGCATCCTGGCAGGTTATGTGAGTTGTTATTAGGTCAGCGGCAGTGGGTTTTCCGGGGTGCTCTGTGAAGACTGTTGCTATGCCCTCACTCATGTGTTTGTTTTCTCCAAGATCCCTAGAGATGCAATGGGCGAAAGCTATTGCATTGTCTTTGTTCTTTTCCTGAAAACCCTTCCATGTCGTCTTCAACAACCTTAAGAGACTGGCAAGTTGTAATGGTTTCTTCTGCATCTAGAAGGACTGATTTACTTTCGGTGGAGAGTTGATTGCTGATGTACTGTAGAATTTTTTCTGTGAAAAAATCCTTACCTTTTCTATTAAAATGTAAGCCTTGATTGTTGTAGTAATGGCGTGGTAGGTCATGAAGTGAAATGATTCGAGCATTGTTAGGTGATAGTTGCAACACTAATTTTTCAATTTCTTCATTAATTTTTGTTAATTTACTGTCCAAATCTGGTTGGTCATGGCGCATAGGTAGAGTAGCAATGATTAGGTTGGTGTGTTGTGTAATGAGGAGTATTGTGCGAACATCATCCAAAATATGTTTTTGTCGTACCAACATCATTGGTTCCAGCCACTACAAGCAGGTAATTTTCCTTTGACAGATTCCAAGCAAGATCTACAATATCTTCAGTAAGACCATTAAATTTAGCATTAGGTCTCACATGAGCGGTTACATTTACAGTAGTATTCTTTTGCACCATGCTACTAATATCATGCCCAAGACTATCTGCCATAATAAGTAATCTTGAGTTGGTGTTGGATGTTTTGTTACTTTATAGTAGTTTTTTAATTGAAGTTACATTATTTTTATTGGGAGTAAGTTTTCTTTGTTTTCGTTTCTCGCTTTCTTCGTGATGTTCGGTGTTTCTGGGTTTGTAATGTTATTATTATCAGTTTTCCCATCTTCCTTGTTTGAAAGAACTTCATATTTATTTTTAACAACTACTGAGGGCTTTTGAGTGACAATCTTATTCCTCGATGTATTTGAAGGTGTCTGCCATAAGTTTTCTTGTTAGTTCTGAGTATGTGGAGGGTTCAACATAGGGAAACAGGCAAGATATTTTTGTTGTATTCTTGTTTTATTGATACTTTCTTCCAGGTCTTTATAATCTATTCGTAGTATATGTGTATGATACTGTTTAGATTTTCAATTTCATTTTTTGCTTGTGTCAGCTCCTGGATTAAAATTTGGGTTTGAAAATCCAATTTGTTAATAGCAGGCCTACCATTTAAATTGCATTCACCATCTGATATCAATTGATTTTCTGTTGTACAATTAGAGTTTCTTATATCTGTACTTGTTGGAGTGTTAACTGCCTCAGAACTAGAGGTAGCCTTATTACTGTAGCTGTCATTACAAATATGTACATTTGTCTGTGATTTTTGTAGTTTAGAGGTAGAGCAAGCATTTTCCCGTTGCACCTGTCCGTTTGATTGCCATTGTACTCCAATGTATTGGGTGTTTTTGGTGTAGAATGCTGACTTTTCTGGTTTTTAAAATAATTTTTTCAATTTCTTGAGTGCTAAATTAAAACTTTTTTGTTTTTCCTTGTAAGTACCCATCCTGGCTCTATTGTCAGCATAAAGACAAACTTTAGATTGTGTGCATTTAGCCGTCTCTTTTGTGCCAAAAAAGGTGACATGAAAATATTTTATTTGATTTATTTCCTGCAATTTATCTACCACTAATTTAAGTCCTCTGACTGTCGCAAAAACGTAATCTCCTTCTTTAATTGTCATATTTTCGCTTGCTTTCTTTCTATTATAAACTGATAAATATGATTTAAATTAAATTTATTATGTTTCCTATAAATACTTATTTATTTTAAAATAGATCGTCTTAGTTCGTTGGTTTGCTAACCAATGTTTATATTAGAGTAGGTCAGCATTGTTGTACGTACAAGTCAATAAATCAAAAAGTAATATTTTAAATAAATTACATTACATAAAAAGCAGTATCAACACTGAAATTAGTTGCTCTTTATTAAATCAGCTGACATTAATAAATCAATGGTACGGTAAAATTTTATTAAAAATAAGCCAAGTTCCTAAAGGATAAGGAAATTAAGACTTTGTGAGAATTAAGGAATTTTGTGAGGAAATTAAGACTTTGTACAAATTGTGAGAAAGCTTACACTCATTCTTCTCATCTAAAAACACATATGTTGATCCATACTGGTGAGCGACCTTATCAGTGTCCCAATTAGTTGTAAGGAAGCGTTCAATAGTTCATTATCTCTAAAGAGACATGTGTTGACCAACACTGGTGAGTGACCTTATCATTGTCCAAATTGTGAAAAAGTGTTCAGTACTTCATCATATCTAAAGAAACATATTTTGACCCATACTAGTGAACGGCCTTATCAGTGTTCATACTGTGAGAAAGCCTTCATCAATTCTGCAAATCCAAAGAAACATCATTTGTTGAACCACAATAGTGAGCAACCTAATCGGTTTGCAAACTGTGAAAAACGCTCCAGTGAATCATCAAATATGACGACTCATGTGTTGACCTATACTGGTGAGTGATTAAGTGTCTAAAGTATGAGAAAGCCTCCTTTTTTCACTATAGGCCTAACTCAAAAGACTTATGTTTTGACCCATACCGGTGAAGGAACTTCAAAGTACAACAAATTTTTTCGAGAAGACGTCGTATAATTTTAATAAATTGTTTGATTCAAGATTTGAATAATCCTTTAATCAAACAAGAAAACATATACACTTTTTTGACACTAATCAGTGAAACTATAACTAGATACTTCATTACTGACAGATTTTGAACAGTATCAGTTCATAACTGATACTGGTGATACTGTAACTGAAACTTATCAGTGATGTGATCCTGCTGAACTGCTGTTCTAGATCAAGACAATAGCATAAAAGTGATCCTTCTGACTAGTTCTTAGACAGCTTAAGATAATTTCTGTCCTACCTGTATTTTACGACAGTGTGGTACTACTTTTTATGTTTGGTAGCCTTTGAAGCGACTTTTTGTTTGGTGCACTGTCTGTTATTTTAGTTATGATTTGTGGGGTTTTCCAAAGGTTTTGTCAAATTTGCAGACATTTTGTAAATCAACAATGGTATTTTAAGTGTTTGGCTAAATTAATCAACACTTTTCTCCTTTCTCTGTGAGGTTTAAATCAAGGGGTTGTATTGAACATCTTTGTATATTTCAAGATTTAAACAGGAGGCCTAAACTCTGGGTGCGTTAAAGCTTGATTGGGTTTAATCATTCCTTGACATCCCAGATTGACTTTTTATTTGTGCCTGCAAAGTCTGCTAATTGGGCAGCATTAGCTTCTAAATCTTAGGTGAAAGGCAAGATTTTTTGCATGTAACCTCATTAGAAGTTTTTGGTAGACATGTTTGGTAGACATTTGTTTCACGAAGCCAGAATAATCTTTTTTTAAGTTCGAAATAGGGCCTTGTTTTTAGTGAATTTCCCTATAGAGAACACGCTATTATGGTATAGAAGCCATAGTAAGACCTAAGCCCGGGACCATGTTACTTTTTCATTAGAGGTCTCCAGAAGCCAAAACACCATCCGTTTATTTTTACACAGGGTGTCCAGCTTCCACCTTTACAAACTTTTCCAGGTTATTAAGCATGCCAAAACAAATAGAAAAAACATATAAACATATGTCCTAGTTTTTAAGAATCCGACAGTAAATAACGGAGTTATTGTGGTTTTTCTGTAGAAAAACACTGATTTTGCACTATGATTAATGCCAATTAATGCGCAATAACTCCGTTATTTGTTGGCGGATTCTTACAAACTTGGTATCACTTTTTAGATAATTTAATTTGTCAACTTTTTTGTCACTTCCAATATTTTTATAAAATTTTCCGTTTTTGAGATATTTGAGTTTAAAAATTTAAAATTGCCGCCATTTTGAAAATATAAATCGGAAAAAATTATGATTTTTATAAAAATGAGTATTGGTATGATTAAGTTACATGCAAAATATAAACTCAATACAACAACCCGTTACGGAAATAAAAGTTTTTAAGTGTAAAAAACAAAATGGCGGCTAGCGGCTTAACGACGTATTTTAGGACATATGTTTATATGATTTTTGTGTTTGTTTTGACATGCTTAATAACCTGTAAAAGTTTGTAAAGGTGGAAGCTATACACCCTTAGGGAGCCCAGTTGTCCTACTTTTCCTACTAAAAAGTAGGGAAGTAGGAATTTTCATACTTTTAGATAATTTGTCCTACTTTACTACTTTTCAGGTATCTAAGTCCTTGAGTTTTTAAATGCAAAGCTGTAAATTAAATGTGTAATTTTACATAGACTTTTATAATATAGGGTACAAAAAAATTCTTTCGTAAATGTGTAATAAAAACTGTTACTTTGGCTTGTTTAGCAGCTTTTCGCCATTGCGTTTATCATAATTTTTGGGCCTATTGTAATAGAGTATTGTAGGCCAACAGTACTAAGTTCAACTTTGTGATGGGGAACCATAATACAATTATCTATTTCAAGACAAGTATGTGTTTTGAAAATGGTGGATTTTTAAAGACACTTAAATTATAAAACTTAAAACATTTTAGTTAAAATTTTTCAGAACTCAAAAATTTATTTTTTAACTAGTACATTACCAACACAATACCAATACAATCTACCAATATTGCAAACAATACGATGCTTTTATTGCAAACACCCAAAAACAAAAACAATGAATTGAATGAAACTTTTCTTACAAAAATGTGTTCATGGGTGCAAAATATTAGTTTTCATAAGGGTGTTTGGTCAAAAATTAAATTGTTCATTTTTACCGTGAAATTGAAATGCCACAGTGTAATCAACACAAAAATGGCATTTACAATTTTTGTTATTAAAAAAATGTGTATAATGTTTGTACATTACTCTTAAAAAAAATATGAAATGTTTTAAACTTTATCTTTTATTTAGTTTGGAGACAGCTAACAAACAAATTATAATTTGCAAACAAACACAATATTAATAAATAAGTAAACCCCTTTTGACGTGTTTCGCATCATGGTCCCCCGATCATTTTGTAAAGATTCCCACCTTTTCCCAAATGGTAATTTCCGCCATCTTGGAAAATGGCTGCTAAGTATTGTAAACATATTATGCTTTTTGTTTTTTTAAATTAATTTTACATTAACTATAAGATGTAATACCCTCAAACTAAACAAGATTTATTGCACTCGTCAAAGCATTTCGTTTAAGAAAAGCATTTCGTTAATTGATGGTATATCCTACATGACACCCTCAATACTTGAGTGTTTGGTTCTAATTTTGTAAAAATATTTATATTTTTATGTATTGCCAAGTTTGCTCTATTAGTATTTAGCACATGAAGTTGGTACCTGCACAAAATATGAAGTTCTTTAATATTTGCATCTTTTCATATAGATCATCGGCACATTACTACTAAAGGTACACAAAGCAAAAAAAGTTTTTAATTGGAATTTTTTTAATTGTTTTGCATTGGTATTCAAAATAATAAAAAAAATTCAAGCATAATAATCATACAGGAAAAACACTAGGAACTTTTTTGACATGGTAACCTTTTAATTTTTGAAATTCCCAGATTTTTTGAAATAAGCACTTCTCAAAAGTCAATAAATATACATTTAAGAATCAAGAATCTTTATTGTCGGTGGATAGGTACAGGAATGGGCATAGTCAGGGGTTCTTAAAAACTACGTATAACAAATAAAAATATGGTGGACTCTATTAGAGGTAGGCCTATAAAATTTAATGTTTCTAAGTTTTACAGTTTTTGAAGCGTGCTTGCTGAAAGTCATTCATGTCACCGATGAAAGTGGCGAACGCATCTCCTCCCGAGACCGCGACGCTGCGCGCTGGGCTACTTAGGTTATAGCTGTCTAGACGGTCTTTCGTATGACTTATCGCTACCTCGAGTTTTGTTTTGAGTTAGTAGAAGTATTTCTGACCTATACTGTATATCAATAACATAATAAATAACAGCGCGCTCCGCTGTAAACTTGGCTGATTAGGCCTACTACATCAGGATCGCGTTGTCGCGGCCGCGTGTGGAGATGCATTCGCCGCGATCATCGGTGACATGACTGAGTTTGAGGAAGCAGAACTCAAAAACAGTAAAATTTAGAAATGTGAAATTTTTTCACAATGTAACTTCTTTTCTTTCAATTTATGTGTTTGTTAAAGATCCCAGTTCAAGATAACATAAAAAAGTAGTTGGCTTATGTATAACAACAAGTACTTAAACAGGTAGGGCCTACTTGGGATAGGCCTTGAAACCTGTCATTTAAATAGGATTTTGGTATTTGGATGAGCATACAACGCCTCATACTTTAGGATAGCTGGCACCCCCAAAAATTTGGACCTAAATCCGCCCATGGATCTTAGCTTACCTTTTTTATCCATATTCGCGAGGCCTTCTCATGGTGTGGTGTCAGGCCTACCACCTGAAACAACGTCCCCACATTAACCATAACCAAACATCACTACAAAAACTCAATAATTACATCGTGATTACTCGACCTGGAAAATAATCTTAGTAAAAGTGCTGCAGTAAAATCACAAAAAATAACAAATATTGTTTTCTGCCTTCTATTAAAATAACCCGGACTTTGTGTTGTGTTGTAAGGTCCAATTAGATGTTCTGTTTTACACAGCCTCACAGCCTCCCTTAGCTGTTTTATTTTAAAATAAGATCAGTTTATTTCCCTCCATTGGTGTTATTTTATCATATCTTATATAGTTTATAGATCCCTTATATGAGTAAATTTTCTGATAATGATCGTTCAAAGAAATCTTTTCCATAATTCTCTTCTTCTGTGAGAAGCGAAACATACGATTACACGTGAACTATTTTTGTAGACTTACTTCTCTTCACATGTTGTTTTTACCTTAGATGCGATAGATTCGACAATAATATGGTGTTTTCTTTGTGATTTTTTTAAGTTTAATGTCAATATTTTTTCACTATGTACTTTGGCATTTAACATGTTTATAATTCATGATAGAAACTATATTTGTGTTATTCAAAGAAGATTTCAATTTGACCCAGAGTGGGCGTATTGAGCAGGTTTCAATTATCCAGCCAATTTCCTGTTTTCGGCGACCAGATTCATCTAGTGAAATGCTTTTTGTCACGAAATTATTGAACATTTTCATGTTTTTGTAAAAATATTGTTTAAATACTCTATTTGTCGTTATCGTGTATTTTTAGTCTTATAATTTTAGTTTTCAAGTTGTTTGTAACTACACAAGTTGTAACCCACTGCAAGGACAACATACACTAGGGTATATTAATTTTAAATTATTATAGAATGAATATGCACCAGTGGTTGGTGCCACTGGTGACATAACTTGTTTGTGTCAAGTGAAAACTTCCCATATAGTCAATATATTCATGTTTGGAATTTTTAGATGGCTGTCATTTTGAAATGTTTAAAGTATCAGATATTATTATGAATAGCTCTTGAAATGTTTTACCAAGTCCAAATTTTGTTGTTCTAGTAGTGTATAAGACATCCATTTCGCAAATAATTTAAAATATGGTCGGACGGTTAAAAATTAAAAAGAACATAAACATAATATTTAAGAACATGTTCACTGATGGTACTTTTGCTTACGGTAAGTCATTCTTCTTCACTTTTATGTTCAAGTGATCGTATTATTCTCGTATTGTAAATCAGCCACTCATTGAAAAATAACTCACAAATTGGAAGAATCGAACGAAAATATCTGGCCGAATGGACGTCGTACCTACAATGCGGCTAGGACCCCTCCCTCCCCCGCATCTAGACCCTAACGTTTTGGTGGACGTTTTCAATGTTAAGGGCTTGAGAAGAAATGGAACAATGACATGTTTTACCTGAGTAATGTAAATTGACTTCTCCAAATAAAAATTAATTCTGAATAAATATATTGTGTATGATATAATACAGCATTAATTACATTTTTGTTTTTAGTTGTTAATTTAAAGTTTTATTTATTATTTTAAGTAAGATGCAAAATAAAACCTAATTTTTAAGTTGGGCTGGATACAGTAACAATAGAACAATAAAAATTGAACCTAAATAATTTATCTGTGAAATACTAAATGTAAATATACGCCGCTTTAACTACACGATTTATATGCAGATTTAAAAACACATTATACATTACACACACAGCACACATTACACATAAACACATTACAGCATTAATTATATTTTTGTTTTGAGTTGTTAAATTTTAAATTTTATTTATTATTTTAAGTAAGATGCAAGTAAAATAACAGTAAAATATAAGCAAAATACTAAATATAAATATACGCCGCTTTAACTAAACGATTTATATGCAGATTTAAAAACAATGGGAAAAGTCAGTTCCCGTCCTATTTTTTTTTTTTTTTTTTTTTTTTTTTTTTTTAATAATTATAACTAAAACAGTTTACGGTGTACAATGTCCAAAATATATTTTAAAAAATTGATAAATGAAAGAAATAGTAATTTAAAACATAATTTTACAGTTCATGGAATTGGTTACAGACATTGAAAAGGAAGATAGTCCATAATGTTAAACGAAAAAATCTCATAGCTTGCATACATACTAATTGATAAAATTTATTGTGGAGGCCCTGCGCCTTCACTAGATAGTGATTACCTGTTTCATTGCAACACCCATAAGTAGGGTGTATATATGTTTCACCACTGGTTTTTGTCCCGGTTGCCCCTGTGTGTTTTTATTTATAATTTTACATAAAAAAGTATAAAGTTGTGTTATCCTGCATATTTACTTTTTAAGTTTAAGAATAATAAGTTTGCTGCAGTTAACTGTTAGATCGTAATTTTTTTGTTTACAATCCTTAGAATTGTTTTCCTTGTACATAAGGCGAAAGCGCCTTATGTAAACCATAGTGCTAATTGTTGAGAGAAAGCGGGTTGGGGTAGTTCCAATAACAGAAATATCTAGGCTCGGGGGTAGAAGCAGCTATGGTGTTCTTGAGAGAAAGTGGGTCAAGGGTATAGTTCCACTAATATCATATGTAATGGTAGGACCTGCTAGGCTGTGTTTGCACGCTTTCACCACCCTCGTTGTCATCATAACCCTGGAGTGACATTGAGGGTACTTGAGGAGTGACCACTGGCCGCGGAAGTATTGTTTGTCATCACGTGGTATCGACACCATGTGCTAGTGCTAGAGCTGCGCTGATCTTCTCCTGCCTCAGGGTTCGTTATATCCAACAGCACTTCAATAACAGTAAGACTAAAGTATTATATTTAAGCAAAATTTTCTATACATACCTACAATGGTTAGTTAAAAAATATTATGCTTTTCAATAAATCTTTAAAAGAAAATCAAGTATAGTAAAATCTAACTTTAAAACAACTTCAATTTGTTTAGTCTTTTGATTTCGATTTTGAAGACGTGTGTTTGTGTTAAATATTTACAAGATAAATATATACAATTATTTTGTGTTTGATAATACCATTTCAAAATTTACTAAGTCTTTAATATGGTATGGAAAATTATTTTGTGTTTGATAATAGCAATTTTAAGTTGAATGTTGTAAGTTGTTAAGGAAAGCATGAATTGTATTTTATTCATGGAGAAATTTAACTATATATTACAGTGGAATTTTAAATTTGAATTTAACATGTTTACATTTTAGTGTTAAAACTAATTAGGTTTGTTATTGTGATAGTAGAGGAATTATTATAAAATGTGTCTAAAATGTTTTTAGAAATATTTGAATATGAATTAATGGCTAATCTTTTACTCTTGTATATGTTTTTAGATGTCTGTTAAGTGTAATAGTTGCGGTCGTGGGTATGCCGAGAAAAGGAGCCTGATGCGCCACATTGCATCTGTGCATGGAGGTGTGACATTTGATTGTTGTGAGTGTGACAAGAAGTTCAGATACAGATCAGGCCTTCTACGTCACATACAAACACATTCAAGTAAGTTCCTAGGCGAATGATTTAAATGACATTTGAGCTACTGAAACCAAACAATTAAAAAAATGTTCAAGATATAAGCCTAACTCAGTTTATAAAATATTACAAATATTTATGCAAGTTCTTAATTTTCTTTGTGGATATAACTTTTCCAGTCTTTCCATAAAGTGTCTTCCACACTTTAAAAGTATTAGATTTCTTAACATCGTTTGGTTTCGTATCTATACTTTTTCTATTATTATTTAAAATCAACAATGTATCTATAAGTGTTCTTATGTTTCAAGTAGTGTCATATTTGTTTCTTCAAAGTTCTATTAAATCTTTCAACAACAGCTGCTTTTACATCAGGATTTTTTGTTGTATAATAGTTAATATTATTTTTTAAACCTCCTAATCTCCTTAGCAGTAAACGTGGTTCCTCTATCAGATTGTAAGTTCTTGGGACGGTTATTGGTTTCCAGGAATATCAATTCAAACGCTTTGATGACTTCACCAGGTATTTTATGTTTAAGGGGGTTTGCATATTCCTTCACGCTAAAAACATCAATAACTGTCAAATTATAGATTGTATCATCATTATATTTATACTTAACCCTCTCATATCATTCAAATCGATCTAACACAGTTAATTTATGGAATACACAATACATATTTCCAGGGAAATCTCCTTCTAGCTGGTTTATGAAGAGTATATACGTTCGGTACGGTGTCTGGTACGACGTCCGATACGGTGTGCGAGTCCCGTGACACACTATCGGACATGCTGATGCGCGGTCCGATGTACGGCCCGGAGAAAAGTACGGTATTGTGTCGTCGTCTTAAGCAGACTATCTAGCTTTTATCATAGGCCTATGTAACAAATCAGTTATTTTTGAATTATCTACTCGTTTACCATCAACATGAAGCATACAGTTATCGTCCCAATCAATCTTGTCGGCTCTTCTGAGTATATATTTTACATCTGATTTGTAGGCTTTACTAAATGTACAAATAACGTCATCATCATTTAATAGTGAATTAATTACACAATATTATTAACCATATCAACAGCAGGAATTTTAATATCTTTCGTTTTATGACGGGTAAAATGTAAATATCTTCGTATGCCTGTTGATATTGATATTACACAGCTACTTCAGATGATGCAGTAATATCTGAACATATCAACATATCACTGACTTCTGATAGATCCTAGATCTTACTCGACTAACTCTGATTGAACAGAAAATGTATATTTTATGTTATGATATTTGTAAATTGTGTATTCTCTTTGTATCAAGATTTAAACTATGTAGCATTTGTTATTGTTTTGGAAACAATTGGTGAATATACTGATGGATGTTCAAACCTATATTTCAATTTATGATTATTAATATTTTAATTGTAATTAGTTTAGAGTAGCTATTCTATTGACGTGTAAAGAGAAATCTCTGATTATTGCTTTTAAATTTCCCCTTTGCTAATATAGGTAACATAGGATTTACCTCTACTATCCTTGAATTGGAGGGAAAAGTGTTACTTAGCTCTGGGATTAGAAAATGTGAATTGGGCTTCCTTTAGTTGTGAAGGATGCATATGTAACCAATAAGTTACACTTTAGATTTACCTCTACTATCCTTGAATAGTTGGGAAAAGTGTTACTTAGCTCTGGGATTAGAAAATGTGAATTAGGCTTCCTTTAGTTGTGAAGGATGCATACGTTTGTGCAAAATAAGTTACACTTTAGATCCCTCACTTCCATTTCTCTGATAAGACACGACTTTACGTGACTATGGACGCTAGTAAACTGAAGGAGACCATCAAAGGTCTACGCCAACCGCAGTACTCCAGGGTGACGGGGCTACCACCGTGCGTCCCAGACAGGATAGCAAGCTGGAGAGGACAACCACACGCTTTGGGGAGGCAGTAGCAGCCACCTTGGAGGGACTGATCTACCTTCGGGTCTCCCTGCGCGCCGCCATCTCGCCGTCCTTAGGTCCCCCGTACACGTAACGACCGATAATTAATTAAATCGGTCCTTAGAACTTAAGATTTTTCTGCCTGAAGATTTTAAAAACAGGATTATATAAGAGTAGATAGAGAGATACCATAGTCGGGTTTTATTAGGTGTATCGAACGCCAATTACGAATTAATATACCTATTTTAATTGCGGCATCAATGGACGTGTATATGATAGTGGTGTTTATCAGTATACAGCGTTGTGTAACCAATTGAAAAACGAAACCATAATAACCGCGATTAAACTCACAATGAGCTAGCTACATACGCGGGCTCCACTCGGCCTTCTGCCGTCGACCGATCGGAAGCGTCCACACACACGCAACGATCGGTCTGACGACGGAGGCTGGTCGGACGACGACTGATGGGATTCTCATCAGTCGTCCTCCGACCAAATTCTTCGTCAATCGGTCGGAAGCGTCCCCATACATGCAACGATCGGTCTGACGACGGAGGCTGGTCGGACAACGACTGATGGGATTCTCATCAGTCGTCCTCCGACCAAATTCTTCGTCAATCGGTCGGAAGCGTCCCCATACATGCAACGATCGGTCTGACGACGGAGGCTGGTCGGACGACGACTGATGGGATTCTCATCAGTCGTCCTCCGACCAAATTCTTCGTCAATCGGTCGGAAGCGTCCCCATACATGCAACGATCGGTCTGACGACGGAGGCTGGTCGGACGACGACTGATGGGATTCTCATCAGTCGTCCTCCGACCAAATTCTTCGTCAATCGGTCGGAAGCGTCCCCGTACATGCAACGATCGGTCTGACGACGGAGGCTGGTCGGACGACGACTGATGGGATTCTCATCAGTCGTCCTCCGACCAAATTCTTCGTCAATCGGTCGGAAGCGTCCCCATACATGCAACGATCGGTCTGACGACGGAGGCTGGTCGGACGACGACTGATGGGATTCTCATCAGTCGTCCTCCGACCAAATTCTTCGTCAATCGGTCGGAAGCGTCCCCATACATGCAACGATCGGTCTGACGACGGAGGCTGGTCGGACGACGACTGATGGGATTCTCATCAGTCGTCCTCCGACCAAATTCTTCGTCAATCGGTCGGAAGCGTCCCCATACATGCAACGATCGGTCGGACGACGAGGTCTGTTCGGACGGACCTGTCAGACGTTAGTGTGCACGTTAGAGAGATCGACGTCCAGCTAAACAGGACCATGAGAGCCATTAGTGGTACACTCATGGTGACTCCTGTACCCTGGCTCCCGGTGCTGTGTAATATCGCTCCTCCTGAAATAAGACGAAGGGATGCACTCATTAGGGAATACACAAAGATCTTATCTGCTCCACAGCTGCCCATCCATGATTACCTACCCCAGAATGCGGGCCGATTGAGGTCCCGAAAACCACCTCTACGAACAGCCTCCCAGTTGATGGACTCGAACTTCACCATCCATACAAACTGGACTTCCTCCTGGGACGCTTTTCAAGGTCGGAACCACTTCTTGATAGATGACCCGACCGTAGCGGTAGGTGGTATGAATCTTCCTCGGAAGCAGTGGACTATACTCAATCGTTTCCGCACTGGAGTGGGGAGATGTAATTATTGGAAGCACAAATGGGGAATGACACAAGACCAGTCATGCGACTGCGGAGCAGAGTATCAAACTATGGAACACATAGTCGAAGAGTGCCCACTGAGTGCTTTCCCCGAAGGATTGGCCGGTCTGCATAGCTCAAGTGAAGCTGGGCTGCAATGGCTTAGCGCCCTGGATTTAGCTCTATAAAGAGAGATCTAATTTTTATTTTTTTTATTTTAGTGTTTAGATTTTTACTTATACTGACTCAGGTGCTCTGCACCGCAGAATTTTTTTTTATTATTCTTAAACCATGGTGGCTGGCTGAATGAGCCATACGATATATATATATATATATATATGGGGGGGGGGGGCTTACGGATGACACCATCAACGCGTAAAACATTGAGGAGATCCCGAGGATGTCGCTGCAATACCTCGGACGGGGGAAGGGCATTGCATTTGTGTAATGTAGCCTAAGTGTTCAAAAATAAAAGTGCATTTGTTTGCACAAAAAATGTTTTTTTCCTTTTTAGTTTAAAGTAGCTTACAAATTATAAAATATAAATATTGTCAGTTACGGATCAAAAGTGGAAACATCCATTTTCAACAATTATAGCTGGACCTTTAGGATATGGTAAATCTCATTTTGTGACAAAATGTATTTAAAATATAAATTTTATTTGTGACACAGGGTTTAAAAATGTATTTTGGCATTATTGTAAATGGCAGCCTGGTTATAATTTGGAAAATATTGTTTATAAAAAAGGTATTAGAAACGTTAGTGACTTTGATGGTTCTGAAGCTAATCTGGTGATGATTGATGATTTGATTCGTGAATCAGATAATAGGGTTGTGGAATTGCTTAAAAAAGTTGCCATTATAGAGTGTGTTCTTTATTACTCATGGAAGGGGAAAGAGAGATATAGGTCTATCTCTGAATGCCTATTATATTGTAGGCCTTTTTTTTAAAATTCCTAAGGATAAAACTCAAATTATATAGCTCAACAAGTTTAGCCAGAAAACCCAAAAATTATTCAAGAGGCATATGTATTTAATGATTCAACAAAGGTAGGTACCTCATGGTTACTTACTTTTATATGTGAAACAATCTACACCAGATAAGATTAAGTTTAGAACTATGATTTTTCAAGTGATCCACAAAACTATGTGTATGCACAAAAAGTGAATAAAAGCTTAGTAAATTAAGAAAAGCTCTTCAGTGTGTCATTATGTCCCATACCATTTATAAGAACATCAACTTTCTGCGTGAGCTTTCTCTTATGTCTCCTAAGCAGAGGAGGAGTGTTTTAAAACGACTGAAAAGGAGGAGTTAATTCAGTCAGTCTGTGAGTGTGCTTATACTTTAATCTGTTCCTGGGTATTGTAACTGTTGATCTTAAATTAAAGAAGAAACTTTCAAAAGGTAAATTAATTTGGAGAAAATTAATTAGAAAAGGTGAAAATTTTAAAACGAAGAAACGTTATATTGTACAAAATTTTTGCCTTTTTCATTTTTGCCATTGCTATTAAGAGTGGTTCTTCAATAATTTTTATCTTGAGCCATCGAAAGTGCAAAGAAAATTATTACTATCTCCCCTGAAGACCCGCAAGGGGTGCAAATTTCTACTCGATAAACCTAACGTAGGTAAATCTGATACACTCAGGGAACTTGATCAAGAAATGTTTTGACTTTTAAATAATAAAAGTCTTAGTGACCAATATTGGAGTCAATATCAACAGCCTAAGGCTAAGTGGAGTCAATATCAACAGGCATTACAGCAAAGATATTTACATTTCACCACTCAGATAATGAAAACTATTCAAATTCCTGTTGTTGACGTGGTTAATAATGTTGTGTCTAAACATTCAGAATTTATCTATCGAAGTTATGAGAATCATTCTAACACACAGTTAATATAATATAAAATACCTGTAGTAGAGTGGGTAAAAACATAAAATTACTGCCATGGTTATGGACTGGACTGAAATGGCGTCTTTAAAAAATATTCAACAATAAAGTTTATAATGTTATTCTTTTTGTACTACAGATATATTTTTTAAATATAAAGTAATTTTTTATAAACTTTTTTATAAAAACTCACAGCCCCAACGGGCAACCGACCAGTGGCGAAACCAATATACACACTACTATTATCAGTCCCATGGTATTTATAGAAAAAAAATACGCCTAAATAAAAATGAAACCCATAAATTTAGGAATTCCACCGAAAATTTACTGAGTACGCAGGTATGCTGCTCCAGGAGAGGCCTACAACCCAAGTGACGTGAAGGATGTCGCAACTTGGGGTGTGTGATGTAGGCTACAGTCAGCAACCCTCAAGTTGACTCCGAGGACCATCATCAGATTATCGATTTTCTAACACTACACTTTGGCTGAATTTGACTTGGTAGTGTAGTAAAATTAAGCCAAAATATGGCTGGAAAATGAAATAATTTTTGGACAGCGAATTTTTGCTGAAATGTGTTCTATACCATCCCCTGACCTCCCTCAGAAAAGTCCCCTGAAATCCCCAGTGGGCAACATGCCTAAAAATGATGGGATGGCCCACGTGGAGTCAGAAATAAATCTTTCTTCGACCAATGGGTTTATGTACATCAAATTAAAGCTCTTAAATGGTAGAATTTAATGCCGCAAACCCCATCTCAAAAGGTTGCCTGAGTCGGAAACGACAGCCTGTCAAACTTTGAATAAAAATCAAATTTTAACATAAACGCTTAAAAATGTAATAATTTTCGAAATACTTGACCTTTCGAGGTGCGGTTTGCGGCAAACTTTTGCTTTTACAATTACCTTTGAAAATCCGGATAGCTAGTCATATGCTTATCATACTACCCTTGAACCACCCTCCACATGGACGTCCCAAAGAGGAGGTTTAAAAAAAAATTCTTAGACCATAGCCATCCTATACATAATTTTAAAGGTCTTAGTAAGGAGAGTACATAGCCGAAAACCAGACCTCAAAAGGTCAAATATGTCGGAAGTTATTGTATTTCAAAGTTTTGATAGTATTATTTTATTCTAAACTTTGAACCCCTGCCATTTCACTCCCGACAGTTATATTGAAGTCGGGTTTACGGCCTTGTATTCTACATTTGAAGACCTTTAATTTGATATATATAAACCTTCTGGAATGTATATAAATTTAGTATGCCTAATATCAAATTTTAATGTAACTCCTTATGGGCCAACCCCTCATTTTTAAGCGTGATCCCCATATGGGATTTCTGGGGACTTTTTGGAGGAAGGTCAGGGGACGCCATAGAACACATTTCAAAAGAAATTGGCTTTCCAAAAATTATTTCATTTTTCCCGACTAATTTTACTACACTATGGGGATTAACCGCTCTTCTCTAGATCAAGGTAGAATTTCCTCGTGAAAATAATTAGGCTTATGTTCTTTAGGATTTTCAAGTTTAGTTACAGGAACTGCGAGAACAACTCGTTCGATAATATTTATCCTGTAAGTTTAGTATCTTTGGCATTAAATTTCGTTTTTATTATTCAATATCTCTCTAGGAGGTCACATTTTTTTGTTCTATTTTTTACGAAGATGTGTAAAACATTTTTATTTATTCGTCATCATTAGATCAATGTAGTCCACTTTGACTCATAGGCTATGATTACTTAAAACCTAACTGTAAAGATGCACTTTGTGTTTTTAGTGTTCGTCTTGATAAAATAGTGTTGTCATTCATTCTATCATCGTTGACTTGAAATACCATTATTAAAACCGTATTAACCCCTCTCGTGCATCTTAATGCATCGTATTTAGTCCGCAGTAGCCCTCGCTAATCCACCTTTCATTTGTTAGTTAAATAGAGATGTAAATCACTAATGATTTCATTTGACGGTAAACAGAACAGAGAAACCCAGACAAGATATAAATTTGGGCTTACAGTAGAAGACCCCTCATGTGTAATTAAATAGATGCTCTGCCATATATTGAATGAAACACAAGAATGGTTATTGCTCCGGTCTACCCCTGGAGCGCCTCCCAAATGCAAGGCTTTTTGAAAATTTTGTTATCTATTGCTAGACTACATTCAGCGTAGAAATATAAATAAGGTATCATATTGAAGAAGAAGAACATTTACTCATTTTCTTTGGCTACACTTTTCTAATTATTTCAACTAAACTAATGGAAAACTTCAGTTAAAATTTGGGGGAAAACAGACGATTTCAAACAGTTATAACTGACATTAGAAATTTAATTAAAAAACTCTATAATCGCAAATAAAGATATTGGTCTTTCTACTTTAGGAAGAAGTTAAGAGCCAATCTCTACCTTAATTGGTTAATTTTAAAACGATTCTCGTAAACCTCTGCAGCCATCAAACTCGCCCAGCGCTACGGCCGCGAGGCTGCATTCGGTAACGTCGCGAGTAGATATTCGGGCTCAGGTAGAGCGGAGCTTGAAAATGTATACAAAACGGAGTCATTCATATCATTCTTCGATTGCCTGCCCACGGTTAATTGTTTTCTCCTTTCTCCTGAAGATCTTCCCATATAACAAAATCAGTCAAACCATAACAGTTCAGTCCTAACCGTGTACAATTTAATTTGTTATGGTACTCTAATGAACGTAAAGGGGTTAAACTGGCCATTTTCATCATTTTCCAGAGATCCGGTGCGATTTACATTCCACCCCCTAATCGGGTCGTATCCTGTTCAAACGCATGTTACATCCGGTGTGGAAATGCAGGATTGCCAACCACTCATCCGAACTCTTAATCGTTTAGCTAGCAGTTTAATCTCACAAACATGATTGTGTGATTCTATTTTGATACAATTTTGATTCATTTTACAGCTTAAAAGTAGTTTATTGTAAATTGTTGCAGGGTTCCATATTTGTAAATGGTCACCAAGCAAAATATATCTAGAATTCTAATCAATAAGTGACCCAAGTAAATATTGTCCGAATTTCAATTCAGCTACGTAATCAAAAAACAAATTCTAAGCCAACAACGGCTTTATTTAATGAACGGCAGAGAGTTTTTGTCTCGATATTGTTTTGTTAGTTGTTCATTTTTTAGTTTTGCTGTTGTTCCCCCATGAACGTTGGATATAATGTGAAATATAAATTAAAGATAACTTCTTTTAGATGGTCGATAACATAAACAAGTAACATGACAATTTCGACTGATTTGCTGAATTGGGAGGACTTAGGTTTTACTTAAATTATGCTGTTTACAAGATTATATCTCTCGTTATTTGTTTATTATCCTACCATTATTTCACGCAATGAAGCAGTTTAACTACGAATACACCTTAATTTAAGTGGACAAATTTTAATTAACTTATCATAACTTTAAATATAATTTAAAACATAATTACGATTTTAAACTTAGAAACGAAGAGAAGATAATCTTACAACATCACATTTATTTTCAGATTTGTATAACATTGCGTGAAATGTGCATTTAAGTTTCATGTTACTACGACAATGTCAATACGTAACCTTGTTGATAGACTAAGGAAACCCAGTTAGTTAATGATGTTAGTACAAACCCGACCACAACAAAACATGTCAACATGATAATTTATAGCTTACGTTTGATGCGTTATAACACTTCAATGGAAATTTAACATTTGAAATGTCTTACATTTTGAACGCGTATTTTGAAATCAAATTTTAAATTTATCCATGATACCCAAATACAATTGCAGCCCTCATGCATGGGTGACCCGGGTGAGCTTCAACCTGCATAATTGTAGAGACCGACTTTATGTAGATATCAATCAGTTAAGCCCAAGTGTAAAGTGTGGCAAAAGAGCGATACGCTAATCTATTGTTTTACTTACAACTAACGTGAATCCAAATGAATTCCGTAAAGCCACATTATCCCGAAGTGTTCACTACTGCATTCGCGGGTCGTACGGCTATTGATTGGCGGAGGTTCGCCGGTTGGCCCCTAGGGCGCGAGGGTGTCAGGGATCGATCCTGGGTCTGGCACTTCTGAGGATCACCGCCAGGGTTCTCCATGGTCCGGAGGGTAGTATACAATTGGACATCATAAAAAAAAGTTATTTTAAACACTTTATGGGCGTTTTGTTAAATCCTGTCCAAGCAACATTCGAGAAGATTTCAATTTAGTAGGCCTACTCGCTATGTTCTCCAAATATAAAAAGCAATACCGTATTAAAACAAGTTTAGAGTACTACTAATAGACGGAAACCATTTTTATAATACCTTATACATATATTGTATATTATATGGACCACATAATTTTATATTTTAGCCAGTGCCTACTCAAGAATATTTGGTGAACATGCAAAAGAATTCCTAGGCGCCTCTACGGCTCAGTATAATTGTTAAAAAGTAGAACATTTTGAATAGAAAACACATAGGCCTAGACCATGTGTTTTTATAACAATTTACTTTCAGACATCATTCCGAATTAGTCGTCGTTTAATGCAATTTATTTCTAAAGATAATTCACAAAAGTTATTTACAATCCGCGCGCTTGCTTTGTATGAAACTTGGAATTGTATTAAAATAAAATGTATGATGTTTGGGACATATTTTTATGAAATTTCCTAGGGTTTCGGCAACTCACAGATTTAGGTCAAAAGTTTTGGGGGTGCTAGCTATCCTAAAGTATGAGTCGTCGTATGCTCATTCAAACACCAAAATAATATTTAAATGGCAGATTTTAATTCATGCCAAGTAGGCATTAGCTATGTTTAGGGTACTTGTCTGTTATACATAAGCCAGCTACTTTTTATGTTATCTTGGACTGGGATCTTTAACAAACACATAAATTGAAAGAAAATTATTTACTGAGCATTGTGTAATAATTTAACGTTTATAACTTTTACGGTTTTTTAGTTCTGCTTCCTTAAACTCAGCTATGTCACCGATGATCTCGGCGAACGCATCTCTGCACACGGCCGCGACACCAGTCCTGATACACGTCATTGGCCAAGTTTACAGTGAGCTGTTATTGACATATAGGTCAGTAATACCTTCACTAACTCAAAACAACCCTCGAGGTAACGTTGTAATATGGAAGACCGTATAGAGACAGCTATAACCTAAGTAGCCCAGAGCGCAGCGTCGTAGCCTTGGGAGGAGATGCGTTCGCCACTATCATCAGTGACACGGATGACTAAGAAATTGAGACTGAAGAAACTGAGATAAGACTGAAGTTTTAATTTATGGTGTTTTATAATTTAGTGTAATTTTATATTCCTTGGTGTTCAGTTTTTTTATAAACGTCACAAAAATGAAGTTCCATCAAGTTGGTAGCCAAACCGAGTTTTGTTTGGGGTTATAAAATTGTCTTAAATGTGATTTATCATTATATATACACTATTAAAGATTGTGATTTACATAATTAAACAACTGCCGGATGGTCCGGAATATTTTGTATCCATACAATGGTCCAGTCCCATGTCCCGGATTAGAGGGAGTCAACTATATTGCAGTTCTATTATAATAATTTAATTTCAGATCCTTCTACTGAGGAGAGAGAAAATGCTAGAAACATCTATGAATGTGCCTACTGCTACAAGACTTATTCAAACAAGTCTACACTCTCTGCTCACATCAACAAAGTTCATGAAGATTTAGGGATTTTTACAGGTAATCTATTGCTTTCAAACAATAAAGTAGAGAGTTACAGTAGAACTTTCATTAGGCATAACCGTCATTCCTGACCGTAACTCTCTATAATCCGTTACTGCATAAATGAACATTTTGGTACCTAATGTAAAGTGTCTTAATTGACACACCATGCCGGAAATGTATAAAATGTGCCTTGCGAAGTCAATTACCCTGAGTTAATATCAATATGTGGGTTTAATATCTCCAAAAATGTTTTGAATCTACTTTCAGCACAGGTTTGTAACTAAATTTCTGTTGGCTTCATTGTATACAATCAAAATATACAACACATCAGAGGAACTAATTAAACCAAAGATTGACCATGCCCATGTAGTTTCATTTCGACTGCTTGATGTTGTGGACAGGAAGCTTCATGAGCCAGAACCAGCACAGGATCACAAGTTATTCATGGTTAAGTAAGAGTTTGAACACATCATGTATACACATTATGGTTACCAGACAACCTCCAGTTTCAAGCGTCTTCCCCAAGAATGTATAGTTCAGTCCAAGGTGACCGGCTTTCTCTACTGTAACTTTTTATGAGAATCCTATGTTTTTTTTTTTTTTTTTTTTTTTTTAGGGAGAGGCGGAAAAATGCATTACGTACACAGGTGGCCAGCCTGTAGTGTGGGGCTCCCCTAAAAACGGTCAGGCTAGGCCTAAATTTGGCTTACGCCCGTGGGGCTCGCTCCTTTTCCAGCCGCTCGATCAAGGGATCTGGGCCACTTCGCGGTCCAGATCGGTTTTCTTTTCCAGGAGGATGCCCCGGACGAACTGTGACAAACAATCCCAGTTGCCCTCATCCTCCATAATCTTTTGGCAGACCGTGTCCACCGAAAAAACACCGAGTTTTCTTGTGGCCTCCAGGCGGGGCCTTTCCCAACGCGAACAGCGGAAGAAGGTGTGTTCCGCGTCATCGGGAACGCCCGGGCAGTAGATGCAATCCGGTGAACCGGTCTTGCCAATCCGGTTCAGGTACGACTTGAAATAGCCGTGACCTGTGAGGAACTGCGTGAGGAAGTAGTCCACCTCGCCATGTCGCCTTTCTACCCATGGTTGGACCTGCTCGATGAGTCGCGCAGTCCATCGTCCTTGGGTGTCATGCTCCCAGCTGTGTTGCCACTGCTGGAAGGTTCGGGAGCGCTCTTCTGTTCTTGCCGTGTCCTTGCCGATCTCGCCTTGTCTCTGATAAATCGCTTTCCTCTCCCCTGCCAAGAGCTTGACAGGGATGACTCCGGCAACCACCAGGACGGCAGGCTCGGACACTGTCCGGTAGGCGGAACACACCCGAAGGGCAGCTTGACGCTGAACCCGGGCGAGTCGCAACCTGTAGCACTCCTTATCTAGAGCGCCTGCCCACACCTCTGCCCCGTAAAGGAGCACAGACTGGACCGCGGACATCAACAGATGTCTTCTGCTGGATCGGGGACCCCCGACATTGGCCATCAGCCTTGTGACGGCTCGTGCCGCCAGCACTCCATATAGTAGCGATTGTCGAGACACTGGCCACAGTGGCGGTATCCGACAGCCTCCTTCTAGAACGTTCTCGAATCGGTTCGCGAAGTCGAAGGATTCTGAGGCTGTCTCTCTCTCACTCCCCGGCTTCCAACTCCAAGGAAGAGGTGCCTTTTCGGATCCGGAACATCGCGACCAAAATGTCCAGATAAGTTTTAGTTTAGTTGGGGGTTTTCGTAGGCTAGGGATGAGCGGGGGAATGATAATTAATTAATTAATCTCAAGTACAATTATTATGTAGCCAGTCAATTAAGGCTGTAACTTGTTCTGTAGAGGTAGTCTGGAACCTTAACGCTCATGTCGTTTCACGACATGGGCCATCAGCCATAGGATGGGTTTTAGATTTCTGGATACAGTTCATTATTAGATATTCACCTTCCAATTAATTTAGTATACGTAGATTATAATTATCTCATCAAAATGGCTTGTTCTGGTCTGTGCTTGGCTGCGATCAGTCTCTGGGTAGTACCCACAGTAGGCCTATGTCCTTCAGATACGTTTCCTAGGTTCAGTCAATAAGTCATGTAGTTCCAGGAACCTCATTTCACGGCATAAACCTCAGTCCTCAACCATTTCCATAGTCACCCTTCAGTTAATCACCTACAACCTAGAGATGACTAGTCAGCCCATTCATGTTGTTGCTCGAGCTCAATAGTCCATCAATTCAGTTTGCCAATAGCTACTCACTAAGTTTTAGTTCAATACCACCATAGGTCCACAATCAGCTTTCCGAATACCCATTATCCATAGGTAACCACCATATTACCGTATCAGCCTACTAAGGTAAGTGACTACCTTAGCGGCCTTGTCCGCCGTACGGAAGATCTGATCCCTCCAGCTTAACTTGGTGTCCACCATAACCCCGATGAGAATCCTATGTAGTCGGCAGTAATGCTATCAGATTCAAAATTTTATGAAGTAAAATTCTATGAAGTGATTTTACAGGTTAAGTGCAGCAAAAATATTCGAAATCTTTCCCCAGGGCCTGAAACTTTTTTTATAAAATATTACTTTTTGTCTCCAGAAGTTAGGATTAAGGCCGCAAACTGGCGTTCTAGCATTTTTTCGCAAAAAAAAAAATGGCATCCGAAAGTACTGGTGTCTGGTGACCGGGCCACGCAATAAAGCCCATATGCATAATGACGACCATACAGTTTTTTGGTCTCACAATCACTGATCACAACTGATCACAATCAGGTTACCCTAGCAATGCACATGGCAACAACTCTGATTTATTCCGCAAGACCACACCACACTGAGTCATTCATTTTGCCGGGTCTTGGCTGGCGAAACGTGACCTGGTCAGCCAACACGCGCCTCTCGCGTCTGGACTTCGGTGGTTGTGCCCCACCCAAAGTGTTAAATAGCTGATTCAAATAAACCTAAAAGTTTAGCCAGTAACTGAAAGCATCCTCGAGGTAATTGTGGCTCAGGAAGGCTAAAAAGACAAGCTCACAGGCTCAGCTGGTTGTGCATGGAAACATTTTTGCATTATTTTTGCCTGAAACTACTTCTTAAAAAAACTTCCTTGTTAGTATGATAAAAAAAATTTTACTTAGGACAACTACTTTAAGCACTATTAAGGTTAGCAGTTTTTTAAATCTCTGCGTAGTTGGTATCATTTTCACAAGAAACATATTTTGTCTATAGAGCTGAAATGTCGTTAATAGATGGAACTAATTCATCTTTAAAACCAGACATAAATTTAACTACCAAAAATCTAAAATTAAAAAGTTTACTGAAAAGTTATTTTTTACCTGCTTGGCTTTAAATTAAATTAAATTGTAAATTATGTTATTTTGAAGACAAACAGGTGTAAATAAATTCCCAAAAAATGACAGATTTGGTCAATATAGTTTTCTTAAGAGAGTTTTACCACGAATTGAGTGAGAAGGGCAGACCACCGCCCTTCACATAATACAAAGTGCATGAAAAACACGACACCAGCGGTGCGTAGTGGCGTCCGTGAAACTACTGTCATCAGTGCCAGAGTAAACTTGCAGCTTCACATCCTTGAGGCTAGAAAGAAGATTGGAAACTGATCAAAGACTGTCAGTGCCGGGTTAGACAATACCACTCTAGAGATGATCCCTGAGCATAAACAATAAATAAAAGCTAATACGACACTACACTCTTTATCGGAAGTTAAGGCATGAGTAAAAAGCAGAAGGCTCATATTCCTAAAACTAGTTACAGCTAATGGCATTTGAAAGTTCCTCCTTTCATAAATGTTTTTATGTATACTTTAAAACTTGGCAAATCAGATTGAAAAGTACAGGCTGAGCCAAAAAAACTGGGACATTTTCAAAATAAAATAACTCGAAAAATAAACATAGTTTAATGCTGCAAACCATGCTAAAATATTTACATTATATTGCCATTTCTACTCATGGTAAATGATGTCCTTCAAGAGTCGTCCTTCCACATCTATACAGGCCTCCCATCTTTTCTGTATACTTAATGTAACTATGTCCGTAGCATGGAGTGAGGAATATTCTGGGGCTTCGAAACAAAGACCATACTCTTTAACTCTTTAGGTAGCCCCACAGCCAACAGTCACAAGAGATCAGGTCCGGGGATCGCGCAGGTCGCCAAACCGGGAAATCAAATGTCCCAAATAACTCATTACTGTCCCAGAACAACTTTAAAACTAGTTTATACAAGTTGCGAAGTTGACATTGGGTACAGCAAATGAAGTTGTCATAACACTGTTGTAAGTATTTTGGCTGTCCACTATGACAATTTCCCTTCCTTCATAATCCATTCATGTTCAAGACAGTTTTGGGTTAATACGAACTGCATGTAAACCCCTAGCTGGAACATATGTTCAAGACAGCAGGGGGTGAGGAATGCGACGGGCATAGAAACCCCTAACTGGAACATGAGTGGACAGTCGGTTGGTTGGCCATGTAGAGGGCAGAGCGGACTGTTGCCCAGAAGCACAGGGGTTGGCCCTCTGAGTGGTCAAGCGGCCGTCTGATGTCCCGTGTCTCACCCTTTCTTTTCCTTCAATATCCCATCCTTCCGGGTTCTTGCGCAAATTGCCCATTAGAGGCAGATGTGCTCAACGGTTTGGCCGGAGTCTCCTTATCCACCAATAACAACCACAACTCATTACACTTGAAAAATGTTTCTATGACAAACGTACGATGATGCGCTAACCACTGATTAACCATATGGTAGCTAATATCTAAATGGCATTCAATTTGACACAACAATGAACCGTCCAGGTATTGTAATAGCTGAGAAATTACAGTAAAAAATGACCCTGTTTTTTTTTTTTGCTCACCCCATACTTTTCTATCTTTACTTTCATTGCAGGTTTTGCTTGTGAGTTGTGTGGAAAGAGGTTCTCAAAAGAATCCAGCAGAGTACACCATGAGCGTTATACCTGTTCCATACTCAAGACTATCCAATGCAAACATCAGGAAAAAGGAAGAATTTCTGAGAGCAATGAAGAAGATTCTAACTCGGAAGATATTCACAATTCAACTACAATCGGGAATACCTCTCTAAATATGGTATATTCAAAAGTTTCAGAAGGTTAGTTTGCTTTTAATTGTAAATTGTTTGTATGTTTTGTGGACAGGCCCATATTCTGGGCCCCATGAACACTGGAACGTATCCTGGTGCACCCTCCAACATGGAAATTTTTTTTATGCTCTCTTGTTCCAAAACTGACAAACTTTACAGTCGAGGCAGAATACCAACATTGAGCAGCTAACTTGATTTAAGTGTTGTCTTATTTAACAGTATGGCACAGAACATCTTGAGTTAGGTGGGTGCTCAAGTATTTCAGGGAGCGCTTCCTTGTATCAATACGAGTTTCAAAATCATACAAACAAGACCATTGACCTGCTCTCTTGCATCATTAAAAATAAATAATTTGAGAAAAACTAGTAATTTACAATACAAAAACTGCCGTTTCTCCTCTCTTCATTTGGTTTTTGAAGAGCCTGTCTTTCTCTGATTTTCTTTTCCTGTCACAGCTCCGGGCCGACCCCCCCCCCCAAACCAGCGCTCACCTGGCACCCCCTGGTGAGCGCACTGGCCGCACAGGCCATGAGCCGCTACTGGTTGGAAACACTGACGAATATAGAGGAGCCGACATTAGAGCCCTAAGGACAACAATTTTGGGCCATAGAGCTGCAAAACTTTAGGCATTTCAAAACACTGTACTCTACTTTCGATGTTTTGTATATTTTTAATTATTTATTTCAAACCGTGACTGTACGAGGCAGCAGTAAAATTTATTTCATGGTGTACAATAATTTTTAAATGATTTTTTATTTGAATCAACTCTTTAGGTTATTCAACTTATGTCTGGTCCATAAAGGCAATCTGGCAAGACAATCTGTGGCAAACTGGTTTTTTAATAATTTTCTACTTTTATTTACATTTAAGTTTTTGTATGATGTTTCATGTTGTTCAACTGAGTCCTGACATTTTCTATTTCAGTTATTTTAAGATAAATTGTTTACTGTGCATTTCATAAAATTCTTATGTTTGAATCTAAATAAAGAAAAAATAAATAATATATGTCTTTTCATCAATTATTAAAACATAATTTTAAAACCTTTATAAGTAAAACCGCCGATAAGTTAGATTTTATATTGCATAATCCGAGGTAAAACTCCCCCCTCCATGTTATCAGTGCAACATAAGCTCCCAGAGGATTGATAACGTGTGATTATTCACCACAACTCTTAGTAGTAGCAAGTCCTCCACGTCTGTCACAGGTTCTCTCAAATGTCTGGTCAGTCACATAATTATATGTAATTCTATTTGATTTTTTTTTTAAATATATTAGCTTTGTCAAAACCTTTAATAATCCATAAATTGTTAGCATATTTATAATATTTTGGATTTACGGTTTTAATATTTAGTGAACTGAACACTATAGAGAAATGTGATGGGGAATGGTTTTAAGACTTTAAATTTTAAATTTTCAGTGTGTGTGTTTCTCTAAATTATCATATAATTTTCATTTACTCATTGAATTTGTCCAGGCCTATCCTATCTTTAGCAAGGCCTGCGGCCAAAAAATAACTGAAATAATTTTATGGTTAGTTAAATGTTTAATACTTTAACATTGAGACACCTATCTTTCACATGTATTTTAAGATGAACTTGACTGAAGGCTGAGTGTGATGGATCAAATGAGGTATAGCTTTGTTACTGACAAAGACCAGTTGGTTAATTTGTCATGATCATTAATTAAAGCCCAATGAAGAAATTTAGCTGGGTCCGGTTTAAAACATTTCAGTTCACTCAAAAGCATTCAGATGTTTTGATTAAGTTACCAGGGGTTTTTGGATAAAAAATCCTACAGAGGTTTTCTTGTAAATAAAACCAGAAAGACAACTAGATAAAATTTTGCTTTTAAATGCTTGTAAAATGTTTGGGGTCCCCGTACTATAAAGTTTTTAGCAGTACCATAGGAGATTATCTGAATGCAGGGATCTACGACCCCACTCGAAATTAGACTATAATATTACATTTAAATTATTGAACTAAAAAGCCTTTAAACAGTTTCAAGTATAGTCTTTTTTCAAACAATAGTGAGTCTTTTAAAAATTTCCATGTAAGGAATAAACCATAGGCCTAAACTGATATATCAAGAATTTTATTTGGTAAAAGCATCTTGTTGTCCTATAGATATTTAACATTGAAAAATGGATATTTTTGTAACTAACACACATAGCACAGAATATATCTAATTAACATAAAATATATAGAACCATTTTTTTTTTAATTTTGGATATAAAATATCCATCATGCAAAATAAAAGTTTATAGTCCATTAAATATGATAAACGTAAAAAAATTTATATGACAGTAATAGTGAAATTTGAAAATTGTAATTTTGACATCAACATCCATAAATGAATGCATTTCTGCCAACAAACAAATTAAAAAATTTAGTAAAATTCATCATAAAGATTACACAAACGCCAGAAATCAAACCCTCAACATTTCACTCACTGTCCAGCCTTTCTATAACCTCTTGAGCCTCTTGTCCTGCTGTACCGTTCATGGTTTGTTTATTTACTACGTACACAGTTACAACTCGACCATCAGTCTGGTGCACTCGATGCTTAATTTCTAAGATTTCAGGCATGAAAACTCTTATTTATTCTTTTAAACCACTTTTTAAATTTTCTAATAAGGCTTAATTAAACATTATCTCACCACTCTGTGCCCTATTGACATATCGGTGCCTACTCAAAATTTCCCATAGACTTGTTTTGATTTGCACTAATCATTTTGCATGAAGCTTATAATGCAAATAAAATAATAAAGTTTTCTTTAGATTTATATTCATACGGTACAGTAGTTGTTCTTAATCGTAAGAACGTAAACACATATGTTCTTTTGATATTTTGTGAAAAAATAATAAGTCTGAATGTTTCTCACCTATTTTTGATGACACAGCTTGAATTGTAATTTTTTATATTTTAACAAAACATATCACCTATCTTCAGGGTGCACAACAGTTGCTATACCTTAAAAATAAACCCTCTCATTGTAAAAGGAAGGCAATTTTAATGACAACAGATAGAAAAGTAAAAAGAGTTTAAAACCTAAAGCCATAACCACACTGGCCGTTTCGCCAAGAACTTTGCCGCACTTTAAGAACTTTGCCACACTGGAAGAACTTTGCCGCACTGGAAGAACTTTGCCGCACTGGAAGAACTTTGCCAAACTTTTGTTTGTTCGTTGCTAACCCTTTAGAATGTAAATCATATGGTTGGTAATTGTTAGTTAGGAATGTTTGTTGATTTTTTGTGGTCGCCGAACAAGTTTATTAAGAATGTTTGGCCAGTACAGACGCGGCTTTAGTATTAAATTGAACCGTTAAATTGTTGCTAGTAGTTGTAACACTGATTTATATTTTTTTTATTACTGAGTTTTTTTTTAAGTTAAGGTATTTTCTAAGGTATTGTTAAGGTAGTGCAGGATATTTGCTGATTTATTTAGTAAGTTTTGAAATCTAATGTTGTAAGGAAATATGCCTACATTATTGGTGCAATCAGTCGTTTGTTGATTTTTTTAAGTCAAAACTACAAAGCAACTATACAAAACTAACTGTAAATATGAAAAATAGAGAATATTTTCGGTTGGGGAATGTGTCAGTAAGTTGCATAGCAAGGCCTAATTATTTTGCACTGATGCGCTTCACAAGTTGAAAAGGAATCATAGTCTTTCATGAATTCAAAGGTTTAGACATAATGTTCTTAACTTATTTAATAGTTCTTGTAAAATACCAGCTGATATTGTGCTACTTAGCTCAAAAAGGGTTAACAAAATTTGTGTTAAATAATTTTCGTTCGTAACTGAAGTGTCCTCATCCAAAAGCAGTGAAAATTTGAAGTCCAACTTGATGATTAGTGATTTAATTTCATCATAAATATGATGAACTGGTGTAAGCAACATTTGAATGAAGTATTCTGCCTATATATAAACCACTGCTTACTTGAAGATCAATTTCTGTTTCAAACTAAAAAAATGAACTATTTACTATGGCCTGCTTATGAGCCGTGCCAAAAATGCGTCAGTAATAATCTGCTGCTCCTGATGCATATAGAAGCAAAACCTTTTTTTATTTGATCTCTCTTTGCTTCATTAAAGCTCACAATTGCTTGTTTGGGCATTTATCATCTGCTCAAGAACCGCTCACGAGCAAAACCTAAGATTTGATCATACATTCAATTAGGAAGCAATCTGCTTCTTTTTCTTTCCTTATCACATAGGAAGATGCCATTCTACATTTGTGTGATTTCATGTAGCAGTTTTGTATATATGTAATTGTTAAAATTTTATGACTAAAGTTTATTTGAATTGAATTAAATTTTTTTAAATTGTAGCTTTAGACTTACGTGCCTCCCTTACATTCCGGTAGTCTTGGGAGGTAAGGAACGATGTTCCCTTGCGTTCCCACTGAAATTAACCGCTGGGTGCACTTGAAAGTCTTACAAGTCATAGTAAAAAAGGCTCAAATTTGATGTAACTTAAAAATTGACCATTTTCAGGTGTTAATTAAATAAGTTTTTGAATATAAAATTTTTTTGTAATTCGGATTTTATATTTTCACATCATATGAATATGAAATATACTTGATACTTAACTAGAATATACTCGATACATTTTTGATTTCACGTAAATTGATATATTAAACTTAATAATTAAGTCTAATTAATATTCATTTTAAATATGTGAAATTCCAGTGAGGAGGTTGATGATTTTTCCACTTTTTGCCTCAATAAAATATTATCTAAGCAAATGTTTGATATGTTCAAATGTTCACTACTATGAAGCAGTGGGACTAAAGGTATATAATAATCTACTATTGGAACTAACATAATTTGCCAGAAAATCTTTTCAAAAATACGCTTTATGATTTATAGGTAAATAACTCACCTTGTTACTCGTTACCAGAGTTTATGGATTTACTGGGAAAAGATTAATGGTATACTTGTACTTGTTGCTATATAGATATTAGCACACATGTGAATACTGTTTGAGGCTATAGTGATTGTTATATGAAGGCGATATTTAGTTGTTTGATCTCTAAAACATTTCTTTAAGATAGGATCTACTTTAGCTGGTTTAATCTATGGAATACATAAGGTCTTACTTACCCCACAGCTATTCCTAATTACCACAACATTCATAATTAATTACCTGCACCGGAAGGCCTTTTTAGGTCCCGAAAACCACCTTAGCAAACAACTTCCACAGTTGACAGACACAAAATACGTACCCATGGGGTGTCTAGCTCTTAACATGAGATGTCTAGCTCTTACTTACCCATGGGGTGTCTAGCTCTTACCATGGGATGTCTAGCTCTTACTTACCCATGGGGTGCCTAGCTCTTACTTACCAATGGGGTGTCTAGCTCTTACTTACCCATGGGATGTCTAGCTCTTACTTACCCATGGGGTGTCTAGCTCTTACTTACCCATGGGGTGTCTAGCTCTTACTTACCCATGGGGTGTCTAGCTCTTACTTACCCATGGGGTGTCTAGCTCTTACTTACCCATGGGGTGTCTAGCTCTTACTTACCCATGGGGTGTCTAGCTCTTACTTACCCATGGGGTGTCTAGCTCTTACACCCATGGGGTGTCTAGCTCTTACTTACCCATGGGGTGTCTAGCTCTTACCCATGGGGTGTCTAGCTCTTACACCCATGGGGTGCCTAGCTCTTACTTACCCATGGGGTGTCTAGCTCTTACTTACCCATGGGGTGTCTAGCTCTTACTTACCCATGGGGTGTCTAGCTCTTACTTACCCATGGGGTGTCTAGCTCTTACTTACCCATGGGGTGTCTAGCTCTTACTTACCCATGGGGTGTCTAGCTCTTACTTACCCATGGGGTGTCTAGCTCTTACTTACCCATGGGGTGCCTAGCTCTTACTTACCCATGGGGTGTCTAGCTCTTACTTACCCATGGTGTGTCTAGCTCTTACTCACCCATGGGGTGTCTAGCTCTTACCCATGGGGTGTCTACCTAGCCTAATGTTATCATCTTCGTCTTCAGTTGAAGAGGTCACATGTTAAAACAAATCCATCCATACTCTGGACTTCCTACTAAGATTCTTTACAAGGCTGGATCGGCTAAAAGTAAAAAAATCAAATAATATACAAATATATATTTACTTTTCAATTTGATTTTTATCCATAATACTTGAATAATAAGTAATTCAAAAGGGCAGAAAGATTTTGGTGAATTGCACTTTTGTTTGTGAACTAAACACTATAAGACTTTTATTTATATTGTTTTACAGTGGTCCTTATGTTGATCTTCTATGCTGATCTATCTTGGTACATTCCTTAATAACATAAATTAGAAAACAAAAATATCACACAAGATAGCTGACTAAATCATGTAATAAGTACGGAAAAGTCTTATTCATTCAAAATAGAAAATTCATTTTTAAAAGAATGATAGTCTGATGTGTCTTGTCTTGCATTAGGAAGATATTTAATGCAAATATTTTATAAAGACAATAAGTGAGATGAATAAAAGTTTATTTACAGAAAAACTGATGAATAGTTTTGAAACATTAAAACAGTCTAAGAACACACTTTGAATCGTGTCAGAACTTATCAGCTTGAATAAACACCTAGAAAACAGAAAATTTTAGGAGGGCAATAGAAATTTACCATGTTAAAAAATTTATGTTCTTCTAGTAAATAAATTGTTTTTTTTACAAGTATGTTTGGAGTAGTATTTTTTTACAAAAAGAATTCTTTATCAACATTAATCAATTTAGCTTTTTTGAATCAGATCAAAATTTAACCAATGAACTAGGATAAGAAGTAGCGCTGTCAGTTTATGACTCAATGAATACATTTGATAAAAAATTATCTTTGTCCGATAATTGGGTTTCTAAAGAATTTTTATCTGAAGTGGGCAAGTCATACGATAATAATCCTATAATCATACTTTTAGAATAAAAACAGGAAAATATTTACAGTACTAACTTATCTTAACCAGTTTCATGAAATGTAAATACAGTAGAACCTCGATAGTTCGGCTCTCGGTAGTTCAACACTCCTTATAATTCGACATGGTCCATGACAACTTAGCATGTAATTAACGACTGATAAAGTCAATGTTGAGGACTGACAAAAGTGAAAATGTAAAAAAAATGGTGAATTAATTATTTTAATTTTGGCTATATAATAGTTCAATCAAGTTATGTTTTCATTAATATTTTTTAGTGTTTCTTAAATTCAACTTGAGATTTTTATGCTCCCTATATAAAAATCTCCCATATACTCCCTATAGGTTGACTTTTTGATAGTTCAACACGTTCTTAGTCCAAAAAGTGTTGAATTATCAAGGTTCTACTGTATTTTAAATAGTAGGATTTTACAGTAACTACTTACACTGGTTAGATAAGACCACCAACCCCTCAGATAATAATGGTGTGAACTCTATTTTTGAATTTGTACACACAGAGAATTTGTACAAATGTCATGTACTGTACGGGATTAATATTTTTCTCAATGATAGCAGTTAAAGCTATAAACATTTAAACAGTTTTTATGCAGGTTGCCATCAAAAGATAAAATATCTTGGCAATGAAGCCGCGTCAAAATGTCAAATTCACACACATACGACACGTAACACATAAACGAACAGTTAAAAATGTACCTCATTTTGCCCAGGTGGGTCTTAATTCCGCGGATCCGCCAGACACGGTCGAAGGCAGACGGAGTCCGGTGACTCCGCTTAAGACCCACGTGGGAAAAATGCGGTACATTTTTAACTGTTCGTTTATGTGTTAATTATGAGTCGTGTGTGTATGAATTTGACATTTTGACGCGGCTTCATCACCAAGATATTTTATAAATTTGATGGCAAACTTCATGAAAACTAGAAGGTGCTGATGACGTAAACGATGCTGAACTTAATCGTTTTGATCCATTTTCAATGTGTGCTTTCCAATTTAGACAGGAATCAATATTTATACCCCTTAGTAATCAACAGAGTTATTAAAAGTCAACGAGTTTGAGTTGGAATTTATGGTTATATTTTCATCTAAATTTTAAGCCGAAAAGTGTATAAGTTTGTTTGTTATACATTCACAGAAAAACCATTTATAGAGAACCAGTCCTCTAGAAGTTGAAGTTCATTAATTACAGTGGTTTTCAAATTGAAAAAAAACTTTTCTCTCTCCAAATGATAGCAGTGTCATCTGCATATTGAAAAGTAGTAATGTTTGAGGTGCCAAAAAGATTCTTTACATAGATTATAAATAAATAAGTACAAAAAATTTACTCCTAGTTCATAATTCCATTCTTATATGTAATTATTTTGATTAAATTTGTTACTCACGTCATATAATCCTAAAATTATGAATGGCGAACACGTATTTCGGCTCTAAGCCATCATCAGCGCCTTCTAGTTTTCATGCAGGTTGCCCTCAAATTGATAAAATATCTTGGCGATGAAGCAGTGTCAAAATGTCAAATTCACACACACACGACTCATAACACATAAACGAACAGTTAAAAATGTACCCCATTTTTCCCATGTGGGTCTTACTTCCGAGGCGTCACAGGACTCCATCTGAAATCGACCGTGTCCCTCGTGTCCGGTACATTTTTAACTGTTCGTTTATATGTTATTTGTCGTGTGTGTGTGAATTTGACATGGCTTCATCGCCAATATATCTTATCTATTTGATGGCAACCTGCATGAAAACTAGAAGGCGCTGATGATGGCTTAGAGCCGAAACACGTGTTCGCTATTCATAATTTAAGGATTGTATGACGTGAGTAGCAAATTTAATTGTAATTCAACAATCCAGGCTATTATAAAACTTAATAATTATTTTGAAATTTGTTTATCATTATTCACTGCTTTCTGTTTTATAAATATAAAAACAAACCATTTTAATTCATTGTTTTAGCGAATTTCCCTATAGGGAATACGCTATTACGGTAGTAGCCATGGTAAGACCTAAGCCCGGGACCACTTTACTTTTTCATTTTGAGGTCCCCAGAAGCCAAAAACACCGTTCGTTCATTTTCATATATATGTATATATAGATCTATCTATCTATCTATCTATATATATATATATGTGTCCGTGGTACTGATAACTTTTGAAGCGGACCTCCGATTTTGATCAAATTTGGTATGAAGGTGTAAGACCAGGTCTATTTTCATGAGTTCGCGAACCAGCATTGTCGGGTTATGGGAACGGGGTTTTATGGGGTTTCAAAGGGGTCAAAATTGGGTTTTTGGCATTTTTGGACCATAGTTTTCAAAATTGATGAATTTTAACTAAGACCATTCAAAAGAGCTTAAAAATACGAACAATTTAGTATTTTGAATTTTTAACTTAGCTTAAATGGTTACGGAGAAAATCCAAAAATGTGTTTTCCATGTTATTCTTATGGGAAATCAAGAAAACCCTATATCTTACCTATTTTTTGACATAACTTAATCAAATTTGGTATGTACATTATCTAGATAGGGTTTAACTTATACTTGCTTACAAAAATTAACATGGCGGCAAACCTACATACTCAACCCCATGGGGTTTATGGGGAAAATAAAAAATTGTCAGAGCCTGATACAATTTTGTGTTTACATTCACCAATTATTGATTAACTTAGATTTTCTAATAACACCCCATGGCAGAAAACTTACATACTCGATCCTATGGTCTTTTTTGGGGAAAGTGAATAATCTGAAATGCCATTGGAAATTCGCTGAGTACGCAGGTCTGCTGCGACGGGGGTATTTAATACCATGCCTGCCTAATTTTTTGACAAGTAAGCCATGACCAACACATTTAAAGACCTTGGATAAATCCTACACAACACCAACAGTTTTCTGTGCTCCATACTTACTGCCTTGAGAAAAATCGAATAGTCAGATGGCTTTAACAATTGGAATTGCATTAAAGCTGAGTTTCTTGTTACAGGGTACGGATGGTATATGTGGCAACCTCCCCCCTTTGCCCAGGGGAAGTTCAACTGGGTGAAATGCCACAACGGACAACTGCCCCCAGGCTCTGTTCCTGTGGGAAGGGACAAGGTAAAGGAAACTGATGAACTCAAGAACATGGGAGGCTAGGATATATTATTGCCATCTTTATGAAGGAGATTATAATACCTTAGTTGAGACATGAATTATGAATTTAGAGGGACTACCATTCTATCTTAATTAAACTTGATGTATTCAAGGTCCAGGGCAGGCATCCTCACTACGGGGCCCAGGGGGCCGCATGTGGTACTTGGGATGATTTTTCCTGGCCCTTAGACTGTTAGGAAATTGGATCTTGTTAGAAAAATGTTTAACAGTTTCTAAACCTAGACTTATTTACTCCGACTACTGCATTGTAGTTGGAAAGCGCTGAAAACATTTTGAGAATTTCAGTAACTTTTGAACCTGGTAATATAGATGTAATATTAGAGAGCTGCTTCAAAGAATTAACAAAATCAAGTATTCCTGGAGTCAAGTGAAAGATATTTCCAACTTAATGCATGTATACAGTTTATTTTATTGATGTAACAAACGTATGTTATAATCATATTTTTGTAAGTTATACAACGTTACTTATTTTTCCACTTTAGAGCTTCTTAATGGTGGATAATGCCTGAAGGCTTGAGTACACAGTTAATCTTATTGTGTATTATTTGTAATGTTTTTACAAACAATGAACAGAGTAGGGTAAACTCTAATTGTAACTTTTCTGTGTTATTGCTTGAAGAAAAATGTGCTTCAGGTAGCTTAAAACACATTTTTAGGCTCATATTTTACAAAAATTTCCTGGAGGAGGGCCCTCAGGCCCAACTCTCCCCTGGAGGGTATTCCGTACCCTCCAAACCCCTCGGTTGTAAAACCCACCCCCAGATACATTCATGAGCCGCCAGTGCTTGTGGTCCTGAGGAAAAGGTTATGCAACAACTTGCTTTCTAAGAAATTCTAGTGAGGATCCCTTGTCCAGAGAGAGGTTTTTGTAGGGACCTGAAGAACTTTGATTGGCAAGTGTAGGGCAATATGTGGGTGGCTCTATAATAGTCAGAATTTCTTAAATGTAATGTATTTTAAACATAAAATTTTTAAAATGAAAAAGACAAATTCAATTTGAAATTCTTTGAAATTTTAAAACTATGACATAAATTTTTTCCTAGTATTTTGTTGTGAGAGAGAAAATAATGCATAAACAAGTAAGAAAATTAAAAGTATTTGAAAACGTGAATACTAATATGTTTATTTAAATACTGTGCTATTATATTTTGTATTCAACACTCCTATCAATAATATCAGCCTCTTGGGGACTCCCTTAAGTGTGTAAGACTCAGGGCAGGCTCTATCATAAAGGTGAATTAGCCAACCGCCTAGGGCGCTGAGTCCTAGGGTCCCCTCGGGATTGAGGCAAAGACAAGCGCCCCTGATCAGCAGTAAAGAGTGTCCTTGATCTGCAGTAAGAAGGGCCCCCACTTGAAACTTATTTTTTTATGTTGGTGTGTGATCGTGGATCTTGTTGTGCAAGTATTGTTGGCAATAATTATAAATATAAAGACTATATTCCAAGTCCTTTATCTGATAATAAATTGGTAATATAAATATATATTTCTTTTAGATGTACTTTTTTATTAAAGGCTGAAATAAATTCTGTACCTAATTACACTTTCACTTAGGGCACCAGAAAACACTGACTAGAGCCGGCCCTAGTCAGACAATTCAGACCCAAGTCAGTTTATTGTTTTCAATTTTGACAAAATGTAAAAAAACAGGGGCGACTGCACCATTTCTGAATTAGTAGATTTCAGATGATTTCAAATGAAAATTACTTTATTGTCATAAAGACATTTCCTTTAGCACAGTTAAAAACAACAGACGACATTGTCATTACATGAATCTTAAAGCTATAATACACAATGAGGTGAAATAAGAAAAATACCTAAATCAAGATTGCATTGCATTATTTTCAATTTACAAAAAAAATTAATATAAAGAGATTTTTAATAAATAAAAGTCGAGTAAATAACATAAAAAATTATAACTGAATAACTCGCCTACGGCTCAACGGGGGCTCTGCCCCCGTGCCCACTTAGGGGTTGTCCTATATTCGTAAATTACTACAAATCCGAGTTTAAGCAGGTTACTTCCAACGAAAAACTGGTCTGCCAAGACATTAAGAAAAGCCTTCTACCCATATTTTGTTTAGTTTTTTTCTATAAGATTGAAATGATATTTTGGATACAAAAATTTTATTTTTGTGTCTTGAATTATACTTATGATGATCAAATTGTTTGTTGGAAAAAAGTTCAAAGTCATTTTTTACAAATAAGACATTTTATACTATAGCTAAAGGAAGAATAAGTATCTTTAATTTCTGAGAAAAGGCTTACATGAGCTTCTCTTATTCCCTAAATGAATTCTTAAGTACTTTTTGTGGCTCTGGAAATTTTTGTGAGATTCTAAAACTGGTCCCCAAAATTCATTCCTATAGGCTTACTGAACAATTTATGAATGTAACCCTGTTAAACCATTAATTTTGATTCTTCATTAATGACATTCCTTAAAACTCTCATTAAAAACATGCTGAGTTTGATTTTTACAATTTTATTTATAAAAAGATTCAAAGTTTAAGTCCACTTCTATACCTAAAACAATTACTGATTTACTGATATTGATTGGTTTATCATTAAACTCACAATTATAATCAAACTAATTTTCATTTTGAACAGTGGTAAACTTTACAATTTGTGTTTTAGAGTGGTTTAATTGTGCTCTTAAAAGTATTCCAAGATGTCTAATCAAAAGGTTTAACCATTCATATGTACAATCCTGTCCCTAATGTAGGATGGAGGTAAGCTGTACGCTGGCCGGGCCAACCACTCGGGGGACCTTCTGCCTGCCAAAGTGACGCCCAACCACCACGGCGCTTACGTGGCCTGGGGCGGCGGTGAACACAAGAAGCTTGAGTACGAGGTCGGTAACCTTGCGTGAGAAATGCCACCCAACCGTGGTAGAGATTTTAATATGGGTAGGGCCTATCTCTTCTGTGGGGGTAATGTTAATGAGCATTCCTGAGCTGATTATTTTAAGAGCAAAAATGTTGAATTTGTGACTGTAGAACCTCGAGTTTGACTCTCGATTGTTCAACACTCCATATAGTTTGACACTATCCATGAAAACTTAACATGTGAGTAACAACCGATAGCGTCTATGTTGGAGAGTGACAAAGGTGAAAATATAAACCAAGAGGCGAATGATTTGAATGTTGGTTAAGTTAAAGTTCAATCAAGTTATTGTTTCCTTAAAATTTAGTGTTTCCTAAATTAAACTTATGATTTTTATCCTCCCTATGTTAAAATTTTCCATATTCTCCCTATCATTCCACATTTTGATACTTAGACACCCTCTAAGTCCAGAAGGGGTTGAACTACGGAGGTTCTACTGTATTTGGATGTTTAATTGAACATCTGGCTTGAATAAGTCAAGATCTATCGCTTTGTATTGTCCCGATGGGTAACTATCACACGCTAAATAGTTTGCAAAATGGTTTAAATTTCTTGTTACTGCCAAGTCATCCTTAGATTAGGTAGACGACCTATGGTTTCGAACATCAAGGTGTTCATTTACAAGTCTGCATCGTCCTGTTAAAAGCATTATTGCTCTTCAACATTGGAATGTGAAGAGGTCGTGAAATGGTAAAATTTACACAACACAAACACACACGAAAACATTAAATTAAAGCACTGGCCGAACAAAAAAATAAAAAATACGTGAAACGGAATGCCGGCTGCGGGTGGTGAGTCATGTATGGGCTAACTGATTTGCACCCGCCGTCAGCGTTCCGTTTCACATATTTTTCATCTTTTTGTCCTGGGTAGTGTTTCAATTTAATGTTTTTGTGTGTGTTTGTGTTGTGTAAATTTTAATATTTGACAACCTCTTCACATTTTGACGTCGAAGAGGAATAATGCTTTTAACTTGATGATGCAGACTTGAAAATGAACACCTTGATGTTCGGAACCATAGGTCGTCTTTACTTAATCTAAGGATCACTTGGCAATAACATGTAATTTAAACCATTTTGTTAACATTTTAAGTGATCCAAAGGATATTTCATATCATGTAAATAGTTTAGATTTACTGCTAAATGTATTAAATAAAGACTCATTTCTGTTTATTTTCTATGTTAGCAACTATAAGTTGACAGTAGCAAACACTAAAAAAATTTCAATTAACTACCCAATTAAATGTGTATTGAATGTTAATGAATATGAAAAAATCTGAGGGTTAATGTATTATACTTTAGGCAGATTATGGAGAAGGGTAAGGGGAAATGTTAGTTTTAGCGAATTTCCCTATAGGGAATACGCTATTATGGTAGTAGTCACGGTAAGACCTAAGTCCGGGACCATGATACTTGTTCGTTTTGAGGTCCCTAGAAGCAAAAAACACCGTTCGTTCAAATTGATATATACGTATATATATATATATATATATATATATATATATATATATATATATATATATATATATATATATATATATATATCTATGTGTCCGTGAACACGATAACTTTTGAACGGAACCTCCGATTTTGATGAAATTTGGTACAGGGGTGTAAGCCAGCGCCTACTAGGTTGAGTTTGCGAACCAGAATGATCGGACCATGGGAACGGGGTTTTATGGGGTTTCAAAGGGGTCAAAAATGGGTTTTTGGAATTTTTGGACCTTAATTTTTAAAATTCATCAATTTTAACTGAAACCATTTAAAAGAGCTTGAAAAACAAACGATTTGGTATTTTGAATTTTTATCATAGCATAACTGGTTACGGGGAAAATCCAAAAATGTGTTTTCCATGTTATTCTTATGGGAAATCAAGAAACCATGTATCTTGCTTATTTATTGACATAACTTAATCTAATTTGGTAGATACATTATCTATATAAGGTTTAAATTATACTTGCTTACAAAACCCATATGGCGTCAAACCTACATACTCACCCCCATGGGGTTTATGGGAAAAATAAAAAATTCCCAGAGTTTGACACAATTTTGTGTTTACATTCACCAATTATTGATTAACTTAGATTTTCCAACAACACCCAATGGCAGCAAACCTACATACTCGATCCTATGGTGTTTTTATGGGGAAGGTAAATAATCTGAAATTCCATTGGAAATTCGCTTAGTACGCAGGTCTGCTGCGACGGGGGTATTTTTTATATTGATGCAAACAGTATTTGTCATGGAGGGATCAATTTTTCAACTCTGTTCAATATTCTAACCCATAAGTTCCCTCCCCTGACTCACCTCCTCCAGTCTCATTCGGTAGGGATAATCATAACGTGGAAAGGACACCTACAGTTTCTATAGCTGTATGACAAAACAATGCACTGAACACGAAGAAAAACATCTGGTGTTAATTACACCAAGTTTCTATGGATCAAAACACTAGTTGACACTTGACCACTTTTGGATTCTAAGGGATGAGCTATAAGAAACACAAATAACGGTAAAAACCTGACTTACGCTCAATATGTATCCACAAAATTCTCTTAGTACCTAAGCTAATAAAATAAATCAATCCCACATCCTGTTAACATTTTCATCAGGTGAATCATAAAACCTTTTGACACATGTTTTACACATTAACATATATGTAGTGCTTTAGAAACAATATTAAAATGTTTTATTTTGTTCTCTTTCTAAAAAGTTAGATCTTCTCATCCAAGTATTTAAATCCTACTAAACTAAGTCAATAGAATTTAGTAGTTTAGGTTTCAAATAATGAAACAGTAGACTTTAAAAGAACCGGCTAAGAAATTCTTCAAACCTGCTCCATTCCTTCGGTGGACAACATGTAATTGCTCAAATGTATTCAATACAATCCTGCTTGATTGTTTTTAATATTTAAAATGAGGATAATATATATGAACTAATGTGCCACTTAAAATTCGTCCAGGTGAACTATCTCCTCCATGGTTCTTTAGAAAGTCTAAAGGTTCCACCACACTAAAAGCGTGATTCTTAAACCCACAATGATGGAGTCATGCATTAAAACACATAGATTACTTCATTTTATCTCTGTCATGATGATTGCCATCAGGTCCTGGTGAGCAATGACATTGCCTGGAAGCATTCATCTGATGGGATAATTCCCCCACAAGCCATGATTGTTGGTCACACCTCCAGTGGTGAAAATCTCTACATGGGAAGAGCTTTCTACGATGGCACCATCACTCCCGGCAAAGTAAGTAAATACGGTTAACAGGAACAAATATTTAACTGTGAAACGTATAATTTGAATGTGACTTCTATTGGGTCGATGTCGTGGGTTCGAATCCGCCTTCTGCCAGTGACTTTTATCTGTACCTTTCACCTCTGTACTGCAGGCTCACGCCCTTACTTTGTCTAATACGATCCACGCAAAGATCAATAGTCTATGTGGACGGAGCAAGGTAAGGCAAAAAGAGGCTTGCCAACCTCTTAAAAAAAAATAAACTCTCTACAGTAGAACCTTCTTTATCCGACCTCCCGATAACTGACTCCTCCTGATATCAGACCTAGTGTTGGACCATCTATCTGTGATTTACACGCTAACGTCCATTGTGATTTACAATGGTGATTATTCTACGCACTTTGATTTATTTTACCCATATGTATAAATATTGTCATCTTTAATGTATTATACATATCTTGATGGTTCAATTAATGTGTTATAGGTACAATAAAGTTATATTATAATACTGCATAACTGTTTTTATACCTAGGAAATGCGTTTATTTGCTCCTCCCAATATCTGACTTTTTGGCTGTTCCGATCATGACCCAGTAACTTCATGGTCGGATATGGGAGGTTCTACTGTAAGCCTACTTAACTATACTTCTTCTGTGTTGTTCATGGACTGGGGGCCACTAAATAGGTCGATAAGTGCCATGCAGATGGTCACTGGAGTAAAAATCATTGAATGATTCCTCTTGTGTGTTAAAATTGTAAAGATCCTTTATAGTACTATTTTTTTACTTTAAAACATTTTAAAAACATTTTCACGTTGTAAAAAACTGTTCCAGAAAAAAAGTTTGTGATATTTCAAAAATTTATTTCCTTTTAAATTATTCTTATTCTTGGGTTATACAGTGAAAGAATTTAAGCCGTGCAAACACACAGATTTATGTTGAAAAAGGGTGAGCCTATTTTTCATAAATATATATTTTAAATGTGTGCCTTTGTGTAACGGTAAAGCAAGCAGTTTAAAAATGTTGGTAATAAACAATTTATAATTAAATTGTGTACAATTTATTTAGGAATATTAAGGATACTTCTTGAAATAAAAATATGAATTGTTCAATGTCTGTAGGTTCATCCAACCCACCGTTGCCTCTACATCCCGTACAACTGCACAGAAATCTGCATAAAGGAGTATGAAATTATGGTTCTTCTGTAGAACTCAACCACTTTCTCCACTTATTAAATTATATATATTTTATTGATTTAAAATCAAAATATACAGTTTATTTCTTTTACAATGTAATGATTGTATAATATATTAAATATAGATCTTCATTATAAAAGATAATACCATGTTTCATCAATATAAGGATTACTGAGAAATATAATAGTTTATTATTTACCCTCAGCTGAATCTAAAATTTATCATTATTTTCAATCTAATAACTAAGACTTCAGCCATCAGATGACAGCGATAATCTGTGATATGCATTCAACATGGGCAAGTCTTTGGTAAGTTCATGGGGTTCATTTGTCAATTAACCCTCCATCTTTTGGCTGGGTAGCTGAGTGGTTATTGTGCTCGCCTTTGAATCTAAAGGTTGCCAATTCGATCTTGAGAAAAGTTAATAGCTTTTTAGAAGTTCGATTCTGTACCCAGTTGCCATTTGTCATTGAGCTATTAATTAATGATGCTTTATAACAGTTGGTCGATGTTAGATAGTAAGAAGACAGGGATTTTGACCTTCCCCCTTAAAAAAATAAAAAAATGCCACTGGCGTAGATTCACACAAAATAAAAAAAATAGCCCTCCATCAGGCACTACGCAGAGATTACCTCCTCGCTTGCAAACAATTAGGTAAATATCGTAGAAAGCTTCTGTTATGCAAGCTGGCCTTTGTGTTGTTTTTCATATCACTTTAGAGGAACTGTGTAATGCTTGGTTTTACCCGGTTACAGTTAAGGTATTGATCCGGTGGTCGATTTCTTCGAGCGAAGGTAGCTTCCGCGTTGCGCCCGATCACGGGGCTCTCAGTGCGGAATTGTCTTCCGCTTTGCGCCCTATCACTCTAAAGAAAATAATAATTGTTTTTGTCAGTATGTTTTTTATCAAATATCTTTGTGTAATTTAATTGATTTTCAAAGTAAAAGTCAAGCATTCTTTATTCATAGAAATGTAACATGTACATTGAAGAGTGTCATAGCCAAAATGTTGTTAGTTACAATGGTACTTAAACTAATAATAACATTTTTTTTAAAGAAGTCAGGTAGATAAAATAAATAAAACTCTTATGTTTATTACAAGTTCCTCTATTCGTCAAATGAATAAGGTGAGAGCTGCAAAAGATATTCTTGTAGCCAAAATATTTCTATAAATATTCAAAAATATTTGTATTTTCTAAATTTTTCTAAGTTCCCATATAGCACAAGTACGGCAATTTGATGTAAAATTGATGTAAAAGATGTCAATGTCATTGATATTGTTGATGTCATATTGACTTCAAATGTGACAAAAAAAAACGTCATTTTGATGTCAATGTGAAGTAAAAATGTCCCGATTTTTTATGTCAAATTGATGTCAGTAAATTGATGAACTATGACGTCAATTTTACATCACATCGATGTCAAACTGACAAACTAATCTTGTCGAAATTGATTCAAAATATCCCCAATAGCAAAACAAAAGTAATAAAATGGTAATTTTTAACCGATAAACAATTATAGAAGCGGCAAAAAGTTTTTGTCGCTGGCAGGTTTTGAACCTGTGACCTCTAGATTCGCAAGCCCTGACCCTACCTACTACGCCACGCTGCTCTCTGCTTCGCATATCATTTGTTACACTACTTGGCCAGTTGATACTCAAGTTTCTTTGCGTTGATCAAATCAAACGCATTTCCCGTGGCCTATATATTTTTATGTCTTCCCAAATAGGTCTTAAACTAGAGTTCCCTTACATGTTAGTTTCATGTGTAAATGTTTAACAAATTGCAGTTATCTCAATTGATGTAAAACTTTTGACTGTGTGATCAAATACTTTACATAATTTTTACATCAAAATGATGTCAAGTTTTTAACAAGTTCAATTGTTTTAAACAAATAATGATGTTCTCTTGTTGTAAAAGACTTAAAGAAATGTTTTTTTCTTCATTTATTACACTAACTTTTAAATTTAAAAATGCAAAATTTTTACATCATTTTGACGTCAATACTTGATCTAATATTTTACTTTGACATCACTTTGACGACTTTGCTCACTTTTTGACGTCAAATTGACAACGTGTGCTATGTGGGTTTTCTTTTCATAAAAATTTAATTGGTTTTGTTCTACCTTTCTGTGAACTCTGGTGTTGTGATGATGACTATTTCCTGCAGAATTTGTGTTTTGTTAAACATACATTATTGTTATGAAAATATATAACCAATATATCGTTAAAATTCCAATACCAGAAATTCATTTTTTTTGCATTTAAACCACATTAGATATATGTAATGCTAATACTACTTTATAATTGATATTATAAGCCTTATCTGCCCTCGAGACAAATAGTCTATTTTTTCAATGTACTGGTGTAAATCATATACATTTTATGAAGGGTTATGAGTAATAAAATAAATTTTACATTGTGGAAAAAAAATCTTTAATACTAAGCTGTGTGAATCCATAATTTATAAAAGTAGTACATAAGTAGATAACCAATGTAACAAAAAAATTTTTAATGACAAGTTATTCTAATTAACACTGAATTTACATTTTTTCAATGATTATTATGCTGCATTTAATTTAAAATCAAATTTTTTTTATTACTGTATTCTTGTTTCATGTCAGCTCTCTTATTTGAATCCTTATTGCATAGGTACCTGTGTTCTATAAAAATATTACCTATGTGTGTCCTTGTCATAATTCTCCTTGTGTCGTATGAGACTACATGGTGAGACTCCCAAGTGACCTCAACGGCTAGTTTACAAGACAGGAGAGTCGTGTCCAGAACTATTTCTTCTGTATCAGCTTAGACGTCGGTTCTGGAAACGAATCTTTAGAATGTCTCTTACGACAGATTACTCCGTATAGAAATGCCCATCTCCACATTCCACAAAATGCTAACGCTGTGGCAGCAGTCATCACTGAACCGAAAGCCCACTTGGCTAAATGGTGATTAACACGTTGGCTACCAACGGTCGAAAATTCGGGTCGCCTGGAGTTCCCAGCAGACCGATCCTAGAAGTCGATCTCTCACCACAGACAGAGTCATTTGTGACAAATACCAACCCAGAGACCGACAATTTTGCTTTGCTATTTTTATATAATTTGATGTGTAATATATGTATTTGCTCATAAAAGTTGTAACAAAAATCTATTTCAGTACTATTTTAGCATTTTTATTGTGTCACATATGTGTGACGTTGGTCTATAGTAATATTTTGTATTATGTATTTTGTATTATTTAAATTTTATATTTCAACATGCATTTAAAGAATTACATAATTGGTTCTCAGTGAATGGATTATTGCTCAACAATTCTAGAACTCAAATAGTTAAATTTCAAACTGTTCAAAGTAGGGATAGCTCTGAATACAAATTTTCGTTTCAAGGAAGTTCTTTCTCAACTGAAAACTCTGTCAACTTTTTAGGATTAGAAATTGATTCAAATTTAAGTTGGAAAGCCTGTGTTAGTAAAATAATTAAAAGGTTAAATTCAATTTGTTTTCAAATGATTATTCTACGTGAAGTAATTGATACTCCAACAAAATTTATGGTTTATTATGGTCTTTTTTTCCTGTTATAAGTTATGGCATTGAATTATGGGGGGCATCTTCTCTTTTAGATCAGGTATTTAAAATGCAAAAAAAGTTCATTAGAATTATGACTTTTTCTTCAAAAAGAAAATCTTGTAAATCTTTTTTTAAAGATTTTGCTTTGTTAACTGTTCTCTCACTATACATATTTAAATGTTTGATGTTCTTGAGAAATAATTTGGAAAGCCTGGAAAATACCCAACATGAACATGGCTATAATACACGGTTTTGCAAGGATTTCCAGTATCCAAGACACCGCTTAACCCTATTTCAAAAAACCCCGCTGTATATGGGAAGGAAGCTTTTTAACCATTTGCCAAGCACGTTGAAAACAATAATTAGGGAAGAAAAGTTTAAAAGAGAATTAAAATCATTTTCAATAAATAAAATGTTATATTCAATTGGGGAATTTTTTGTTTAGAAAGATGCTTTTATTGTTACTATTATTTTACTTCAATTTATGTCTAGGAAAATATGTTGAGTAATTTACGTGAAGTTAGTTGTAAGGTTTATTGTCTTATTGTCTTGTGTTTAAGTTTTTGACAATGTCTTATGTTCTGTGCTAGCTCTGCTAGCATTGTAAGAACAAAATTTAAGGACAATAAAATGATTCTTATTCTTATGTTTGTTTGCTATAGACCGACTGTCTCACATATGTGTCATGAGTTGGATGGCTGGGAAATAAATAAAAAATTGTTTTACTACACTAAAAAATACTAAAACATTCAGAACAATGTGTCACACAATAAAAAACGCCATCTGGAATGTGTAGTAAACGAACACTAATGGCAACATGTAAGCAGACAAGATGGTCAACTTTGAAAATCTGTAAAAAATAAAAATTGAGGTCGTACCCAGAGACCAAGCGACACAGATGTGTGTCACATATTCCTATAGACCGATAAACAGGTTTTAGATCGATTCAGTGGACCAAATGGGCGTGGCGAGTCATTTAACTGAACCGTTACTGCGTCCCATATATGTGTCGTTGGTAATATGGAAGGTTGAAATTGTGGTTCGGATCCCACGTTAAACTGTAGGTCCCTAGATACCATTGGCTGTTGGTCTATGAATTAACAGTCCTGTCTAAGGAGAATGTCGGCCTTAGTCAGTAACAAGACTACAAGATCGCGCCACAATCATCCTACACTCATCCCTCATTCATACTTGGCTTTAAACTACCTATTGAGTTAGGTCGCCATTTCAATAAAGGTATTAAAGGTATTAAAGGTACACTGGATTTGACCTGAGCGTCCCATATATGTGTCGTCGGTACACTGGAAACACCTTGAGCGACACATATATGTGACACTGGTCTATATTTAAGGTTTTCTTTTAACATTACGTCACATATGTGTGACGTTCGGTAGCGAACGTGTTAAACCAATTCATGCGTCTGGTGAAGGCAGGGCATGAGTTTTTAGTGCCCGTGTGAAGACCAAAATTGCCGGCCCCACCCCTTACTCACAACCTATCACCAGATCGACCTTGCTCAATTTTGGGTAACTCGTGATAAAACTGACACAATGTCAAGTGCCTCAATTTCACACCTAAGCTCGTTAATGTGCTTGATTTGTTTTTAGGGTGTATCCATTTTGCCCTGCGGTTTCAGGGTCATTTAAAAACCGGTAATTTCCCCTAGAGGGTTGAAAGGTAGAAAAAAATGGTCGATAAGAACAGGTCACTTGCACAAGCAGAAAAGAGGGAGCTACAGCACTCCCCCAACAGTCTTCTCTCACCTGTCACTCTTCCCTCACTCGGCTCGGCCGGCGACCTGAATGCTCTGTTGTGTGACGTCATCATAAAGAGCCATATAAACTGCATTGCACCCCCTGCTTCGCTTGCCTTCATTACGACTACATGCGAATTTGACCAACTAATTGAGCCGATAGATCACCCTATACATATTCCTAAATAAATTCCATCTATATTAGTATTGTAGAATCTACGGGTTTGAATACTTTCTTATAAAAGCTTTGATATATGGAAGAGTAAGTCGAAAGAGAAATGAACGTCAAGACAACACAATTGTGTACGTTTTAAAAATGAGTTTCACTCTGACACTTTTTGTATCATATATTATTTTAGGAAAATAGAAAAGGCCTAAATATTCATATAACCACCTCTTTCATTAAGCTGTTTTTTTAACGTAAGTTTTTTTGTTTTTTATGACGACTTTTCCTCCTGATAGAAAAGCGTCACAAGTTTAACTGTCACAGATGGCTCAGCCTACAGTGGCTGGGTTTGAACCAGGGTCCAATAAAAACAGGGGCCAAGAGTTGCTTCAGGACTAAACCTTAACTTGTTTAGGGCGGGCTCATACAATTAATTAACAACAAAATATCTAAAATATCGAGCCAATAATCATTCCTGCACCCAGGGATGAAAGTAACACCGCGGTGACACCACCTGGAAGTACGAGTGAAACTCGTAAAACAGGCCTCCCGTACCCACGAGGGTCACTTGTCCAGCTCAAGTCTTCACGTTGACAAAGTTGCTGAACTTATCACCCAGACTAATCAAACGGAAAAGAACTTGATTAAAATGAACACTGATAATCACAATGGCTGAGGTTTTCCTATTCGACACTACTAGTTGGGTTTTTAGTCACGCCACATGGTTTTCTCTCCGCCTGTCAGCTCCTGTCCGCACCGCCAAGCCTCTGTACCTCCACTACTGTCTTGTAATGTCCGCCGAAAGTATTCCTTGAGACGGTAATAGAATTAATGAATTCAATATTAATTATTAATAATACAACAAAAATATGAATTGCTTCAATAATAATTAATAAATTTAATATCACACACGCCTAGGCGGTGCCAGACCAATCTGCATTAAGCAGCCAGCAGGAATCGTAATATATTCAATTTTAATAAATCTTAGATATTAATCAATTAATTAAATATTGGTTTACTTTCCCGTAAATTAATAAGCAGCAAAAGTACTCACCGGGTCATACCCAACGGATCCAATAATGCACTCGCACGAACTCATACACTAAACCACACAGTCACACGATAACCTATCTCGAAGACGCGAACCATGGAAAAAGTACTCCAATGTTCGGGCTACGGGTCTTGGGACGAACTGCCTGGATCGGCCGACCTGTGGTCGCGGCCGAGCACCCAACCGCTTATCAGTGCTGATAAGGCGGGTCAAACTCCAGCTGGCCACTGCCGCTCACCTGGGGCGTACACGGCTGCACCGTCTTTCACCCCGCGGAAAAATGGCTCGTTACCCTTTTTATTGTACTAAGTTCTCTGAGAAAAGGGCATATAAAGTAGATCCATAAAGAAGTAGACGACTTATAGGCAAAAAGTCTAGTGTGCCTCTCACGCATATTTAGCTGAGCTTTTTAATCTAAAGGGGGCGCCTTAAAGCAAGGTACCCTAAGGTAAACAGCAAATAAAAGCCTAGGAGGGCGCCACCATCTGGGAGAGCAGCACTAGAGTCTGTGGGCCGTTTCTTGTATCTAAGTGGGAGTTTCAACGTCAGACAACAATTATTGATCTGCTTCTTTGCCTCATCAAAGATAAATATTTTTAGGAGAATAGAATCATTTACACTATCATGAGTGCCGTTTTTAATTTTTTTGTTTGGTTTTTCGACCACCCAATCTTATGACTCTCCCCCACCCCAACGCTCCGCGTCACCCCCCACAACCGACGCGCCCCCTGGCGCCCCATGCTAGCGCACGGGCCATGAGTCGCTACTGGGTGAAGGTTTGTATGGAAGTGGTCAAGGTCTTCAGCATGCAGTCTCTAAAACAGTCATTGTCATGCTAAGAAGGAGGAGGATACCTCAACCATGCCAATGTTGGTGTGTTCAGAAGTGAACGCACCACAGAAGAAGGCTATGTACTTGAGGGTAACACTTGAGAACAAACTCAGCACCTGCTGAGACAACATCAGGAATGCTTGTAGCAAGGTCACGAAAGTGACCTTAAACTTGGAAAGCAGATGGTCATGGTTGTGGGACTTAGCCAGGGGAAGCAGAAGCTGTTGTTGTCGACTGCAAAGTATATATCCATTAGACATTAGAAAATAGACAAAGTATTTATTCCGTTAGACATTTTACAATGCAATTGAACAGGTCAGAGAACATAAAACAAAAGCTAACATGAAATAATACAAATATAAATAATGATTAAAAATGGAATTATAATGTTACATTAAGTCAAATTTTCAGCTACAAAACAGTCAAGGATAAAAACTTAAAATTAATACGTGAGTTAAATGAAATATAGAAATATACGGTACTTGTAGGCAGGCCTAAACTAAATTTACCATGTTACAGTCAAACAATTCATCTGTAGAGTAAAACGCTTATACATTCAGAGAGATTTTTGACTTAAAACTATTAATAGACAAGTTTTTAATAGCTGAAGGCAATGGAGTCATACAATTTCAGCTGCTGATGCAAGTGGCTATTGATTGATTTACTTAATCTAACATGAGGGGTAACAAGGTTATTTCTGTATCAAGTTAAGTGACTATGAAACGAGTTTTGAAAGGCAAAAGAATCAATGTTATTTTTTACATGAAGCAAATAACTAAAAATGTACAGATCTAGGCAGTTGCAACTACAGTAAAGAAATACAGTACTGAACTTGCATGCTTGCTGTGCAGTAGTTTTGCACTCTGGGAGTCTCGTTAGCATACAGAAAAGTCTCCAAAGCGGCTGTTGGTCATTGCAGAAGTAGGCCTAATTCATATTGATTTATTAGCACAAGAAAGAAGATTCATGTGGGCAAGTACGCCAGATGTGCAACAGGTGGATGCTTCTGAGGTGGTCCGCAGCCGAACAATATGACCACTTGTCAGCGTCGATTGGATGAGGAGACAACTGGAAGGTGGACATGGCACCAGATGAGGGTTCTGGAATTGTGGCTTTGATTGGGCTGTCTAAACTTCTACCTCACCCAGTCCCTGTCAATGGCTACTTCCACATGGACTTCCACTAAAATGGTAAAGTCAACTCACCCAGATGCACTCATACTGTAGGTACAATGAAAGTGATGTGAATCACACTTTCTAAGAGTGCAGTCATTTTGAAGAAAAAAGAATTGCCCTCACAGCCCCACTTGAAGCCCATCTATCTCCTGAAAACTTTGTGGGGAAAATGCTGCAGGTATGGCAGGATTTACATATGGGCTAAAAGGGCTATAGCCCAGGGCGGCAAACTTTTGAGGGCGGCAAATTTTGGTAAAAAAAACTCCCTTTTGTAAATTTTATAAAAAATTTACTAGAGACAAAATAGTTAACAAATTTAATATGGAAACAATTACACCAAGGATGTAACGATTTTACAACAAAGAATGGAGTTATTGCCATTTTTTAGCAGAAAAAAATTGATTTTGCATTATGACTAATGCAAATTCAGGTTATTTTAATAGAAAAGAAAAATCACAATAACTCCATTATTTTTGTTGTCAGATTCAAACTTGGTATCATTGGAAAATTTTTTATAGAAAGCCCAAATTAGCTTTTTGGATCCTAACGAATACTTTGTCTGAACTGAGAAAAGGATAATTGATGATAGAACTTAAAATATACAATAAGTACTATTGTTCAAAAGCTGCTATTGTAATTTCATGTAGGATAGTCAAAAGCTATGCCAAGAGTTTATTATTTAAGTAAAACAATTTAATAGAATGTCTAAATTGTTGAAATATTCTTGTGCCTGAACAATGATTAGTTTTTCAAAGTATAATTTAATAGGAAAAATCATTTAAGAAGGATTGAATATTCAAAAGAGGCCCCTAACTGGAAGTCAGCTCATAATTAAAACATAGGTGTGAATAAGGCCTAAATGATGCAACACTGAGGATGACTCATACACTCACACGCCTCAGTTGAGGTATTATCAGCTGATAACAGGTGAAGAGTGTACATAGGAGGGATCATCTGTAGCTGCGCTGTCCCTTCCACTCAGACTTCACAGACATGTCAGGTGAGTTGAAAATTTAAGTCTATTTAAATTAAAGGTGATTTATTACTACTTGTTAATTAAAATCTTTACAAATTAACAACATAAGAGTCTTTCTACCTGAACTCATAGGCAAAACATTGTAACCTCATCTAATAAAAGTAGGTCATGTGATTTTTCTGAAGCTTCCATTGAAACTAAGACATTTTGTATTTTGTTCATTTTACGTAGTTATTTCATCCATTTTTAAGTTTATAAAGATGTTAATTAACACAAAAGAGAAAATTCTAGTCAGAAACTGGAATTATTATGTTTTATAGTTATATTTGTTCATAAATTACTTTAAAATTTTACCTCTGAATACACTTTACCAATAAAAAATACCGTTCTCTTATACTAATGTAAGCATACTGTAATACCACAGCTATTATGAATTATGAGTAATTATGATTTTTGTAAATTTATGGTTCAATTTAGTTTTTAAAATGGTTTTTGTAAAATATATATCCATATCAAAGAGTCAGTTCCTTTATCAGTGTATTTTACTGTTCCATAGATTTTGCTCTGGTTATAAACTTAATCAAGTTGAAGTCTCTTATATTGTTAAAAAGTTTTTTGCTTAAAATTCCCCAAAAGGCATGAAAAATATTCATACTTGGGAAAACATGCATTAATGGAGGGAGTTGTGTCAATAGTTGTAAAATTGACTGTAATTAATGAAGCAATGAAATTATTCATCTAAAACTTTCTGTAAAAAATCACCTTTCCCTTAAAAATAAATATTCCATTGCCCAGTTACACTTTTCAATATTTTAATGTTGCTATGGCCAATGTAAAGGAAGCAAATTTTGTCCTAGAATGACTTGGTAATCATCATCAAAAATCTTCCTGTGGCATCCATGTTATATGTTTTATCTGGCATTCATAGTAACTTTCACTAAGTGAAAAAAGCCTTCTTAAAAATTGAAATCAGTTGGGGTTTTTTTTTGTCCTGGGATAAACTCAGAGTGTTATGAGCCTTCGGGGCTCAAAAAAGGGACAATTCTATTCAAAAGGGTGCCTCTATTAGAAATATTTTTCTATTTAGTCACATTGTTAACTTGCATAAAACAAACAAAGTAGTTGTACAACATCTGAACTTGTCTCACTCTGGGGTCAAGGATAAAGCTAACGAAGGGTGTGCGTGCATATAGCAGTGGTGGATCAAGCAGTGCACAACAGTTTGTGATGGTAGGAATGGTAGCTGCAATCAACTCTTGATTAACGCACCAAATTAATGTGATGTATGGATTACGGAAAACGTGGGTAAAGCTGTGTCAGCTGTGATTTGTTATTTTTGCAAATAAGGCAAACATTTGTGATGAAATCATTTAATGTTTGTGTGCAGGTTATACACATACACTACTATATATTTAACTTTAAAAAAGGTTTATATACAGTAAAAATGCAAAATTTTTAACAAGGGTTTTCTTGTGAATGATTCAGAATTAATTTTAAGAATCTCTGATGATCCAATTCAATGGATATTTGTGTTGTTTGAGGATATTACTTAAGAATTTAAGTAAATAAAACATGGTACATTTTCTTTTTTTCTATTCTTTTAGTTAACACTTTCGCTACCACAGTATTAAAAAAAAAATCATAACCACAGTCCGCCGCCGCAAAATTGCGGCGGGCGAGTTCTACCCAGAGCTCACAGCCGCAGATCTGCGGCGGCTGGGCTCATTAAAATAGACTGCCGCTGCAGATCTGCGGCGATGGTGCCTTGATACTGAAAATAAAATTTTTTCGGTACGGTCTATTTTAAAGGTTAGATAGCTTAGGCATGGTCTACGGGATTGTCTGCTGCATATGTACGGCGCTTGGTCTGTGGCTAGGACGATCACTGACATCACTGGCCAGTTGGCAACACTTGTAGACGGATTCTATTTATTCTATTCGTGGTCTGTGGCGTATGTCACAGCTACCAGGGCCGGTCTACAGGGAAGTCCATGATTTTGTTGGTGGGCTGAGGGAGTGGCAAGATTGCCGCATATATGCGGCGGCTGGTAGCGAACGTGTTAAATAAATATATTCAAATCATCCATTCAGATTATCTGGATTCTGACTTTGGTGGATTTGGATAATCAAGAGTCTACTACAAAAAGTACCTAATAGAATTTTTTGCATTAACCTAATCAGTTGTCACTCATGATTACACTTTAGATTAGTTTCATGGTTTAATTCCAGGCTACGGGTATGGAGGTGGCGGTGGCTATGGGGGCCCACCCCCGTACCAAGGGCAGTACGGCGGAGGCCCCCCACCATACGGGGGCAACTCACAGTACCCATATGGGGGACCTAACCCACCCCCAGGCTGTCCGTCTGCACCGGGCTATCCGGGAGGACCAAGTTATCCGGGAGGCCCGAGTTATCCCGGAGGACCAAGTTATCCGGGAGGCCCGAACTATCCAGGGGGTCCAAGTTATCCGGGGGGTCCTGGCCCCTACCCTCCACCCCCTTCAGCCCCCTACAACCCACCCTCTGGACGCTGGAGCCCACCCAACAAAGGTAAATAACATGCAGGAGAGGAAAGTAATAAATGGAGCACGTTGAGGGAAAGATACTTGGTTGATGATTACCATTCGTTTTAAAAAACAAAACTATGTAAAAAAAGTTTTTGAATTTAAAATTTTCTTCAATATAAACAAATTTTGTCATTTTTATAAGTAATTCCAAAAATGGGGCATGGGGCAACTATTTTATTCTATTTTATTTTTTTAGGGGGCATAATTTTTGTTGTTAGTTTTACTATATTTGAAATATTGTTTCATATCCAAGTATTTTGATTACCTTTTAAATTTAAGCACAGAATGTTTTAGAACCAGATATTTGAATGAACTGAGCAGTTGGTGCCTCAGTGTATTGATAACAAACCCGATTTCAATGCCTGACAATAACTTTCGAAGGAAGTCTCTGATTGACTAAAACTTTTGATCAAGATTTAATGCATGGTTTGAAGATTCAAGTTTGTTCATGAAGTTATTCTGTGAAGTAATTGAATTTCCCATAAGAAATGCATCGGAGGCTATTTTAGCGGTGCTTGAGTTGTCTGTTTTTAACCAAGGTATTCTAAAGTATTAACCTGTCCACAGTGATACTACATGAAATACAATTTGTTATTTTACAAATATGTAAAAAGTAACTTGCAAATACTAGAAATATAGATGTGGTATGGACTAATAACAATAAATATGAATTTATGAAGTAATAATAATTAAAAGTCGTAATGATTGAAACTAGTATATCCAGTCCAAAAGGAAAAAAAAAAAAAAAAAAAAAAAAACATAAATCAATGAACGATAAGTTGGGCAAATGTTGACAACAACAGATATCAGAAGTCACTAGTAAACAAACAGTTCTTGACAAAGGTTATATCCTGGTACTAAATGTACAGTGACTAACTCTGAGGCATAGTTTAAATAAATGTAAAAAAGTATCACTTATTTAATTAATACACCAAGGGTTTTTTTGTGTTGAGAACTCCTCCTACAATTCTCAACAGATTATGAAGTTATTGGTGTCGTTGCATAGTGCTTGGTCTGTAGTTGTTTCCACCAAAAATTGATGAGAATCATACTTAAAATAAGGGCGCTATCCACAAATTAAATTTGAAACTTCCCCGTCAGAATAACATTGAGATTGCTTTGAGCATTTTAAACATCTGTTAATCTACAGCTGTAGATTTTGGTGATCACTGATATTCATAATATTGGATTGGTCGGATTTCATTGATTTAGAACTGAATGTAACTTTTGTATTACACATAACTTTTGGCACTCCGACATGACGAGAGGCAATGACAAGAATGGCGAATGTCCCAAGTGTAGTAAAAAGGTTAAAAACAATGACATGGCTCTTGTATGTGACGGTATCTGTAGTAAGTGGTATCATAGTAAATGTGTAGACATTGACACTGTAGAGTATGGTAAAATTAGTGATCTGAAGGACAAAATTAAATGGTTTTGTGAAACGTGTTCCGTTAAAATTAGCGATATCTGCGCTAAAGTATGTAATGTGGACGACTTTATAGCTATTAATGAGATTGTGAAAAAGTTAACTATAGCAACAAACGCTGTACTTAGCGAAAGTGTAGAAATAAATAAAAAGCTGGAAGACGTCTCAGCTGAAAATGTGAGGTTAGCGGAGGAGGTTAATGGACTAAAACAGGCATTTAAGCCTGTGGTTAACAAATCATCTCAATCAAGCTCAGTTGACGTACAACACTGTAATCACCAGTATGTTGGTGAAAGTGCGGCTGAACATAAACCCGTGGATCCTACCATTAATGCTTTGGATAAGGGGTCTCACGGTTTGAACCGTGTTTACACTAATTCGAACAGGAATTGGCATGATAGCAACTACAAGGGTAGAGGTGGTAGAAACTTACGGTCTACTACAAATAGGCCTTTGAATAACCATCGTGGATCATCAGGCCTTAGGCCTGACCTTGAGACAATCAGCACGGGCTCTAGGCCTAGTCCTTTGCAGACTACTGTTGAAGAAGTGGCGGATGAACAAGTTCCAGAGTCCGTCAAGCCTACTTATAGTCATATTTTGAATTCTAATGTTAAAAATAAAGTGATCCGTGGAACTATGGAAGTGAATGCTGATGATGGGACTTTGAAGATAGCCAAAAGGATGTTTTGGATGTTTCTGTCGGGCTTTGATACTTCTGTGAATGCTGAGGCTGTAGTATCGTATTTGAAGAACTTAAATGAATCAACAGACTATATTTGTGAACAAATTAAATCAAGATATAACAGTTATCATTCTTTTAAAGTCGGTGTTCCTTTTGAACTAGCTAATGAACTGATGCATCCTAACCTGTGGCCGCAGGGGTGCATTGTTGGTAAATACAAAGCTCCAAGGAGCAAACCTAACTTGACTAGTGACAGGCCTAAGCTAGACAGTGAACATTTTTTGGAAGAGACCAAAAACTTGTCAACTGTGTCTTAGAACCTAACTTTTCTGTATTACACTGGAATGTGGAAGGCATTGTTAATAAGATCGATGAAATACAGTTGCTGGTAAGTAAATTTAATATAAACATTTTTGCAGTATGTGAACACTGGGCAAGCTTAAATGACCTTCATAATGTTGGGCTCGTTGGTTTCAAGTTGGTTAGTGCCTATACTAGGCCTTTATCAAATAGAGGAGGTGCAGCCCTCTTTATGAGTGATAATATGGAATATGTAGAACTTTCATATCTTGTAGAACTTTCAGTCCCAAGTGTCTGTGAGGTTGCAGCAATTTTAATCCCAGAGTTTAATGTTGTATGTTTGGAAGTTTACCGGGTTCCAGATAAGACTAATTTTGATCAATTTCTTGAACATTTAGGTAATGTTCTATGTATTTTAGATGCTAATAATAAGTCAAATGCTTCAGTCATACTTTGTGGTGACTTTAATGTGGATCTCCTTGTTAATGAGGTACATAAATCAGTTTTTGTCCATTTGTTAAAAAGTTTCAATTTAAAATGTACCGTTTTAGATATTACTAGGCCTAGTAGAATTTCTGGTGGAAAAGGTTCTTGTATTGACAACATAGCAACTTCATTGCATGAAGATAACATAAATAAGGTTTTTGTGGAACCAACTATAGGCTCAGATCATCACTCTGTTGTTGGGCTTTTCAATTTGTATAAAGAAGAAAACAAAAATCAAAAAGCCCCTGTTTTCACAAGAATTACTCGGCCCATTCATGATATTAACATTACCTATTTTGTCTCATTAATTAGTAAAGTAAATTGGTTGTTTCTGTATACTTTAGGTTGTTTAGATGATAAGTTTGATAATTTTTTAAGTATATTTGTGAACATTGTAGATATTGCTTTTCCTGTCAAGTATGTCAAAACCGGAATAGTCAGAAATAGGCCATATAAGCCTAATTGGTTTAATGAAAATCTTTTAATGCTCAGAGAGCAATGTTTCTTTGTATATAATTTGTTTAAGAGTACTAATCTAGAATTTTATAGAGACTCTTACAAACTATTAAGATCAAGGTATAAATATGAAGTAGATCAAGCGAAGAGAGATCATTATGACAGTAAAGTTCTACAGGCTAATAATAAGCCTAGAGCTATTTGGTCAATTATTAAAGCAAATTTAAATGTGAATGAGAAGTCTTCAAGCAACAAACCAGTCCCTGGTTTGAATTGTGACACATTTAATAATTTTTTCTTGAATAATATCCAGACAATTAAGCAAAGTATTCCTAGTTCAAAGTATGATATGTCACATTATTTGAATAAGGTACAGATTAATGGTACTGATAATAGTCCTAGCTTTTCTGTGGGTAATATAAGTGTGCAAGAGGTATATAGCGCTATTTTTTCCTTAAGTAACAGTGTCAGCCTAGATGTTTATTGTATTAACTCGTCATTTGTGAAATTTGCTGCACCATATATAGTTGAAGTTTTAACTTATTTGTTCAATGAATGTATTGAAAAGTGTGTATTTCCTTCTTGCCTTAAGATGTCTAAAGTTATTCCTTTGTTTAAAAAAGGTGTAAAAACTGATTGTACTAACTACCGTCCTGTGTCAATTATACCTGTTTTTGCGAAGGTCTTTGAGATTTTGCTGAATAGTAGAATTGTTAAATATTTTGAAGATAATATCTTGTTTTCAGAAGATCAATTTGGGTTTAGGCCTAATAGGGGCACATGCAATGCTATTGTCGAGTTTATGAAACATTGTGTAAATAATTTAGATAATAGATACAAGATCTGTGGTAATTTTTATGATATGTCGAAAGCCTTCGACACCATTTCTCATGATTTATTGGTAAAGAAACTAGAATATTATGGCTTTGATCAATCTTCTCTCAGATTAGTACAATCATACCTTTCAGAAAGAAGCCAGACTGTGTATTACAACGGTTGCTTTTCTTCATATTTAAGTGTGGATACAGGTATTCCTCAAGGCTCAATATTGGGGCCTACCATGTTTATAATTTATGTTAATGACTTAACTTCTGCTGTTAAAAAAGATAATGTTAAAGCCTTCATGTATGCTGATGATCTTGCAGTTCAGGTACATTATAAACTTCCTGGCCTATTAAATTATATTGTCAATGATGTTAACTTAACTATAGAAGATTGGACTTCTGCCAATTCACTTTGTCTAAACACCAGTAAAACTCAGAGTATGGAATTTAGCCTTGGGATCTCAAAGCCGAATGAAGTCAGTGTTTCATTTTTAGGTGTTTCTGTTCAAAATAATGTTAAGTGGAATATTCATATTGAAGTTGTGTGTAATAGAGTCGCCAAAGGTATTTTTATTCTGAGAAAATTTAGATCTTTTGTAAGTATTGATGTATTAAAGTCTATATATTTTGGTCATATTCAGAGTCATTTATCATATGGTATTATTGTATGGGGCCATTCTGGAGAATTAGGCAAACTCTTGATTTTACAAAAAAGAGCTGTCAGGACAATTTGTAATGTTAATAATAGAACGCATTGTAAGCCATTATTTAAGCAGCTTGGGATTCTAACTGTACCTTCTTTGTATATTTTAAATTGTTTATTGTATATTAAGTGCAATTTAGAAGATTTTCCGTCTAATTGTTTAGTTCACAATCATTTCACGAGACAGAGCTCTTATCTTCGACCAACGCAATGTAACCTGGAAATGTCTAAGAAAAATTTTATCGAATTTGGCAAAAAGATTTATAATTTGTTACCAAGTCATATCAAATGTTTAGAATTAAGTAAATTTAAGGTTAGCGTTAGGAAAATTCTCTGTGATTTATGTGTTTATAATGTTCAAGAATTTATTGAGTCCATGACCCCTGTGTACTCTAGATTAGCCTATTGATAAAAAAAAAAATGTTATTGACGTTGCTGTACATGAATTTGTTGTTGGCAATAAATGGATTTGATTTTGATTTTGATTTTGATTTTGATTGTATCAAAATAAATTGCTCGATGTCAAGCAACACGTGCACTTGTCCAAATATTTATGTGTGTTTTATTTGTGTTTTAATACACTATATTGTTTGTATTATATTTTATTTTTGTGAATTTACTTAAACTTAGGATTGCCTATCCTTTAGTCCGTTCATCCCCATACTTGCAAAATAAGCGTACTCCTAGGTTATTGAAGATTGATAAATTTAAAACTAAAAGTGAAAACTAACTATTATAGATACTACATCTAACAAGATTGGCCACAATTGGGGAAGTGTTTAAGTGATCATACATTTGTCTGCCTGAAGAGAAATTATATAAATTGGGTAAATTAGAAGCTAAAATTTTAGTTTATCCAATAATATTCTTCATTTTAAATTTCCGAACCTCTGCAAAATAGTTGTTAGGGATCACTTACATTAAATTAATTGATATAGCCTCTTTTAAGTTTGTCAGTGGGGGGGAGGGGGGATGGTGCAAGCAGAGCAAATTAGTACCATGATTGAAACCAAACGTAAAATCAGAACTGAAGTTTTATATTTTCTTATGCAACTTTTCCAAAAGTTAGGGGGCACATGCCTTCCTTGTATTCAATCCTCACATATAGCTAATGCACATGAATAGCTGGATTTAGTATTTAAAACAATGGAAATTTAAGAAGTGGTAGATGTCATTTCATAGGTTAAATATAATTTCTGGCATGCGGATGGTCAAAGTAAAATTAAAAATCGTCTTAACCCACTTTTTGCAAGAAATAGCAATAACAAGAAGGCCTTATTGGAATGATACTATCAAACTTCACGACTTATCTCCAACCATCCAGGGTCAATATATTTCATTAAATACAATGTTCTTCTTCCAAAAATGACAGTAGTTATTTTTCATTAAAAAGTGTCACAAGGAGGTGGTAAAAATGCACCGTATAAGAATTATTCATAGATACACATGTATGCTGAAACTGTTTTCTGCACAAGTGTAGACACCATATTTCTGAGTCAAGGTCACTAGGTATTTGGTTTTTAGTGATAAAGCAGATATCATAAGGTTTTAATAACACTTCTCAGAAACATTTCATCATATGAAATTCCGATAACTGATAAGAAACAGGACTTTACTATCAACCATTAGAGTGAAGTATGCCATTAAAATACTGTTATTTAGGTGTGTCAGGCTCCAATAAAGCCTGAAATAAACTGCATTTCACAATAAAACTTGTGTTGTCATATTTTCTGCAATCAATCTTGTGATGATTTTTGTTGAATAATTTAAATTTATTCAAACGGGAAGAAGCTAACTGAAGGATAAGACAGACGTACCATATAAATTTAAAAAAAATTAGGCATTTATTTACAATATCCTACTTTTAACTTAACAACAACTTTTACTGAAAGATAAATAGAACATCGAACATCTCCTTTTATATTATATCCAGGCAAAAGGAGATTAAGGCAATTTATTAATTCTCAACTATATGATTATAAATAATTCATTCTTGTGAAAAATTAAAGCCTGAAAACTATTATCTAAAGTATCAGCCCCCACTTTGCAAAACATGACAGTTTAATGAAATGTGATAACAGATATGGTATTTTTAATCCTTTGTAACACATTTCTTTAATAGGATTCTGGGTATTATTTTATCTGGCTCTATTCTGTCCTTTAATACAATGGCAATGCCTTCCACTCTTACTGATATGAGAGTTTATGAAAATGATACACATGGCAGTGGTGAGCATGGCATTTGTGGTACATCGTCTTTTCATGTAATTAAACCAAACTTGTAATTTTGATTTTCATCAAAGATAGAGGTTCAATTATGGTATCCCTATGTCTTGAACTCATTCAATAACTAACTAAAAGGCTTTGTTTTGTAATTAAATTAATTTCCTAGTGATTGGTAATACTGTATCTTCATACAGTAATTTAGTAAAACTAGCTGATTATTGAATGAAATATACTTTAATCAATTGTTCATTCCAAGAAGTAAAGGTGTGACATTTTTAAGGTTACGGATGGTACCGATGGGAACGTCCGTCACACTGCCGGGGAGAGTTCTACTGGATCCACTGTGAGCCTGGACAGATTCCTTACAATGCTGTGCATGCGGGGCGGGACAAGGATGGAGGTCCGCTGTATGCGGGGCGAGCATACTACGAGGGCGACTTGCTGCCAGCCAAGGTGGCGCCCTCTCATCACAAGGCCTATGTGCCCTGGGGCGGCAGAGAGCACCATGTACATCAGTTTGAGGTGAGATTGGTCGATGACAGCTCTGGGGGGTAATGTGAGGGTGACTTGCTGCCAGCCAAGGTGGCGCCCTCTCATCAGAAGGCCTATGTGCCCTGGGGCGGCAGAGAGCACCATGTACATCAGTTTGAGGTGAGATTGGTCGATGACAGCTCTGGGGGGTATTGTGAGGGTGACTTGCTGCCAGCCAAGGTGGCGCCCTCTCATCAGAAGGCCTATGTGCCCTGGGGCGGCAGAGAGCACCATGTACATCAGTTTGAGGTGAGATTGGTCGATGACAGCTCTGGGGGGTAATGTGAGGGTGACTTGCTGCCAGCCAAGGTGGCGCCCTCTCATCAGAAGGCCTATGTGCCCTGGGGCGGCAGAGAGCACCATGTACATCAGTTTGAGGTGAGATTGGTCGATGACAGCTCTGGGGGGTAATGTGAGGGTGACTTGCTGCCAGCCAAGGTGGCGCCCTCTCATCAGAAGGCCTATGTGCCCTGGGGCGGCAGAGAGCACCATGTACATCAGTTTGATGTGAGATTGGTCGGTGACAGCTCTGGGGGGTAATGTGAGGGTGACTTGCTGCCAGCCAAGGTGGCGCCCTCTCATCAGAAGGCCTATGTGCCCTGGGGCGGCAGAGAGCACCATGTACATCAGTTTGAGGTGAGATTGGTCAATAACACTTGTGGGGGTATAGGGGATGATAAAAAGGGAGTGGGGATGTTGATAAGCTGAGCAGCATGTATGTCTCGTCCGCTTTTACTTTGTCATTAGTCCGGAGTTATCAGTTTATGTAGGGACTTAGTGTTATGGTGCATGAAGCACTTGAGTTACTCGTTCCGTTTACATATAAGTATTGAGGCAGAACATGAATTAACAACCGATATTTGATATTTTAAGTAGTACCTTTTGCGGGCCGAGTGTGCATCGTTGTGCACAGCGTCTACAACATGACACAAGGAAAAGGAGCGACATCTAAAACTAATGAATATACTGGACCCCGGAAATTATTCAAACCGGATTAAAGAAAATTTTCAAAAAGCAAAAATAACTGGAGTATTGTCCAGTCTCTATAATATTGTCACCAGTCGATCAACGGTGTTTCTACAAAGTTCGAAACGCTTAAAAGAACCGTTGAAGATTATTTACAAAAGGTGGAAAGCTGTGAAATTAATGTTAATACTGCTAATATTAAATTGGAAAACTAATTCATGAAATGAATGGTTTATAATACTATTCTCATAGGAATTCAGTCATTTTAACTGGCATATTGGAATCTAACAATGAGGTTATGGCACATACACTAGCGCGCCTAGCTTGTGCTATTCATTTTTACAACTTGGACTTTAATATGGTTTATACGGCTCACAGACTTAAAACAGATCCAATCAGACTACAGCAGCCATAATTGTTACATTTGTGTACAGACGTGTAGATAAAAATTAATTTCTTCAAAATTGTAAAGCGGTGAGAAATTAACAGCAAAAGACTTGGGCTTTCAGAGTAAAAACCTCGTTTTTGTAAACAAGTCTCTAACAGCAGAGAACAGACATTTGATGGAGTTAGAAGAAGAAAAATGAATATGGCTGTAAATATGTCTGGACGACAAATGGCAAAGTTTTCTTGAGAAAAAACTGAGGGGCGGCAAAAAAAAAAAAAAAAAAAAAAAACAACAATTTGGCGGCAATTGGCATCAGAAGTTCAGCAGACTCAGTGGGGCTCTAAATCCATTGCAATTGCTGAAGCAGAGACTACGACAGTGACAACAAAAACTTAACTTCATGTTTGTGGCAATTAAGTTTTGTAATTAGATAAGGGGATAATTGTGTATGATTAAAATGAAATGTATATTCTTTTATTTAGATATTTTGGAATGTAAGGAATTTTCTAAATGGTAGGCCTACATAAATACTTAACTCTAGGTAGTAAATTAAATGCCTAGATTAAATTTAATGCTGTTTTATTTACGTTAAATGATGACAGATTTTATTTATTTATTTAATTAAGTTGATGTAGATTGCTGAAGTAATCCTTTAAAATTTTTCACTTGATTTTAGATGCACGATGTCTATTTTGTTACTTTGTATGAGTTATTACTGTTTGTTATATTTATTTATTTATTTATAATATTTATTGAATGAGTAAAGTTTTAGTAAAATACAGTATTTATTATCAAAATTATAAGGGTTTTAGAACTAAAATAAACACATTTTAAATAATTTGTTTTCTTCTGAATTTAAGATTATTGCACTTTCTGAAACAAATCTTCAGCCAATAATAAATACATGTGAGGCTTTTTAATGTCATTTAATGTAGAATTGATAGATGCGTCAGTGCAATGGGAATGTTTCGGGAGGGGAGTTTAATTGCAATTTCAAATGGTATTTGTGGCTTGCAGTACCAATTTGATGGATGTGACTTATTGATTGGGTCTTGGTAAAAATATGCACTAAATGAGAAAGGGGGCTCATTATAACATACAGTAATTGTTGTTTAAAATCCTCCAACTTCCTCTTTAGATACTTATCAGCTACTTTTTGACAGTGTACAAAAAATTAATTAAAAGAAAATAAATTTCTTTTATCCCGGAAAAGAAACTTGTTAAGACGGATATATCCGTTTTCAGCCCAGACCAGAAATGAGGTTCGGCGGATATATCCTTCAATAGCCCGGGGAGGGTTAACTATGGTTTTTAAGATCCATGCACTTTATTGTCTAGTCGAAAGAGAAGTCAATTAATTGCCTCCCAATAATTTGGAAATATAATAAAAAATTCTATCAACAAAGGGTGTGCGAAAACTCCCTACCCACTGCTGTAAGTTTTTTGCAGAGGACATCACTAGTTTTGTGAGTGGTGGTTGGGAGGTATATTGATGGAGTTTTTGTTGTTTGTTGTTGTTATTGGCGGATAAGGAGACCCCGGCTGAACCGTTGAGCATGTCTGCCTCTAATGGGCATTTTACGTAAGCCCCCGGAAGGATGGGATATTGAAGGAAGAGAAAGGGTGAGACACGGGACATCAGACCCCGGTAACTACCCGAGTCCAAAAGTCACTCATGGCATATGAGTGGAGCCTGACCACTCAGAGGGCCAACCCCCGTGCTCCTGGGCAACAGTCCGCTCTGCTCTCCAAATAGCCAACCAACCGACTGTTCACTCATGTTCCAGTTAGGGGTTTCTATGCCCGTCACATTCCTCACCCACTGCTGTCTTGAACATAAGTTCCAGCTAGGGGTTTCCATGCCCATATCATTTCTCCTCACCCCCAGCTGTCTACATATGTTCCAGCTAGGAGTTTACATGCAGTTCGCATTAACCCCCCGCTGTCTTGACCATGAATGAATTATGAAGGAAGGGAAATTGTCATAGTGGACAGCCAAAAGACTTACCACAGTGTTATGACAACTTTGTTTGCTTTACCCAATGTCAAATTCGCAACTAGTATAAACCAGTTTTAAAGTTGTCCTGTAACTATGGTTGTTAAGATCCATGCACTTTATTGTCTAGTTGAAAGATAAGTCAATTAATTGCTTCCCAATAACTTGGAAATAAAATAAAAAATTCTATTATCATAGGGTGTGTGCAAAAAGTCCCTACCCACTGCTGTAAGTTTGTCGCAGAGGACATCACTAGTTTTTTGAGTGGTGGTTGAGAGTAATATTGATGGAGTTGGAGGTTGAGTTGTAAACATTGTTAAGTATGTGGAAGTTGAAATAATAAAATAACATTAATACATAATAATTGCTTTATTATTCGCCTCAGCAGTTGGTAGGGACTGTTCACGCACACTCTGTGTATATTTCAATTGAAAGTTATTACTTACACTTAGCTTCCCTCTTTAACAGGTAATTTCTAAAGCACATGACGGGTATTTTTTTATCATAGAGATATGATATAGTAAAATATGTTATCCTCCAAATAAAAATGCTAAAGTTACACAACCCATTTGCAGAGAAAAAGAATGTTGTTTTAATTTGTTTAAATTTTAAATGTATGTTTTTAAACTAAATTGCATCGTTTTTGAACAGGTGCTAATAAGCCACCACTGCGCTTGGGAAGAGGACCGCGATGGAAGAGTTCCTCCTGAGGCAATAGTTGTTGGACAAACTTCAGATGGAGAAAACCTTTTCATGGGCAGGACTATGCACCATGGCACACTCACTCCAGGAAAGGTACACAACATATTCTGATTTACCCTTTAAAAAAAATATACAAAAGCATTTAAGGGTAAAAACCAAATGTAATTCTGTTTTATCGAGAATAGTCCTTTAACTGATCAATCTTACATTCGAGAAGACATATCACATGGAAAAAAACATAACTCTGTGGTGCATTGGTTTCGCATATATTTATATGAAAATAAACTCCGAAATAAAATTGCACATCTTTCTTCACATAGAGTTAAATCCAGGCCACTAAACCATTGCAGTCCATTTGCACTATACAGGACAATCAACCCTTCGTATTACGCACTCAGTAGGCAGTCTAAGCCTATGTGATCTATTTTTTAATATCCCCCTCCGTTGTCACATGATTGGTTTGTGTCATTCCCTATTATTTGGACTCCCAATATTTACATCTCCTAACTCCTGGACAGTTAAATAAAGTAGTCAACCGCTTCTGAGGAAGATCCATATCACCTATGGGTCAGATCAGTTTTCAAAAAGTTTTTCCTACTGTGAAAAGAGTTCCATGAGAGGGTTCAGTCTGAATAAAAAGAGATGTTCGTGTCCATCAACTAGAAAGCTATTGACAGAGAGGTGGTTTTCGGATGAGTTTTGGGTTGTGATGTTATGCATCTACAGCAATCCATAAAAGCTGTTTGTACTCCCTGAGTACAAATCTACCCAGGGGGTCCCTGGTGCTAAACAAACAAAACTTTGGCTAGTGGTGGCTCTAGGATGAATTTGTTGGGTAGGCAACTTACATGGATTAAAATTTAAAAATAAAGTAATTGTTTTGTGAACAAACAAATACACATTCCGGCATGACAATGCCATGTTGCAAATGTTTTTCCGTCTTGCCATGCAAAAACTTTTGCCTTAGGGGTACACTAAAGACTAACACCACTGACTATGGTAGCTTTCTATTGTCAATGCTAAAGCTTTTGTAATAGAGTTCATTGCACACATTATAATTGTTGCCTTTAAAAGGACTGAAACAAGTCATTTACACCACTATGGGTCGTTCATTTATTAGTAATTCTTTATTTAGTAATCATTTGAAATCAGGGCCGATTTTGTAAATGGGCCTGGTGGGCCTGGGCCCAGGGGCGCAAGGGCCAAGGGGCGCAAGTGCCAAGGGGCGCAAAAGCCCAAGGGCTTTCTTAGGTTTGTTGGGAGCGCAACAAAGAAAATATTTTACAATTTATCAAGCAGATTTTGACGTTGACGCCATAACCACGAGGCTTCGTACTCCTAACAGTAATTATGGTAAATGTTTTGCGATCAGTAGAGGTCGCAGTATACGCCGTACTATGTAGCACACAAGTGCGGAAAGGCGACGTGGCAGGAACACCCGTCCTCCTGAACGGCGCGCCAACGACTAATCCCCACCACGGGTCCATCTCTCCCTGCCGTGCCACCCTGCCCTCTTCCCCCCCACAGCCCCTACGTGCTCCAGCACAGTTTACTTTTACAATGCCCAACCGCATTATTAGCAGTCGACAATGAACACAGTAAAAATAGTTCTGTCTTTGTTTCATTTTGTGGTTATGTTGCGAATGCGCGTTTCAAATCGTCAAATGCCTATGGCGTTGGGTTTGTTTATTTGGTGATTCATATCCTCGGGAGTGGAGGGGAAGGGGCGGAAGGGGGGGGGACGCAAACATCTCTTGGGCCCATAGCGCGTCACATTCAAACCGCAGGCCTGTTTGAAATAAACTTGATATAGGTCCTCATGAAAATTGAAAAAAAGAATAAAAAGTCAGTTAGGTTTATTTGAATTTAATTTTTATATTGAATTTAAAATTAATTGAATGGTTTGTAAAGCCAAGTCTTACTATGAGATTCTATGTTTATAAGTTAAAGACCAACACATAACTGTAAAACTGAGTCATTATACAATTTTTTACAATGGTCTATGAACTTATAACCAACTATAATCAAAAGTACTGTCCAGGTCTACAGACCAAACATACTTGCCAACAGACTGGCCAAGGGGCAGACAAGACAAAACATAAGAAAATGTAATAAAAGGTGTAATACATGATGAGGCAGTAGCGTATGTTTGAGGGGCAAGATTACTATGGGGGGGGGGGATCAGATTTTTTTTATGAATATATTTTGACTGCAATGAGACCTCCTCCTCCTAACTTTTCTGCAGGCTATAAAAAGAAGCTCAATTCAAGTCATAAATTTAATTTTGTAATTATTTTTTTACTGTAAAATTTGAATTGTTTACAATTCTTCCAATTTACTGGAGGGAGGGGGGCAACTGCCCCTCTTTTCACCCCCCCCCCCCAAATGATGCTTATGAATACAGGTAAATTTTAGAACCAAGCAGCACAACGTAGTACTGCGATCGCACAGTCACGTAAACAGTGCCACAGCTGGTGTTGCTGTCGGCCTGTCCGCCGTTGTGCCTGCTGGTGGAGGACGGTAGCTTTGACTATATACAATAACGTGAATAGACTTCTCATAGGTGTGTTTGAAACCTATTGACGGCGGTGCGATCTCGTGTGGCAGACATGGAAGTACACATAACATATGATAGATAAATCAGTATTACCACTCTCCTCAACCAAGGATGAAACATTTTATAACTGAGAGTTATGTTTATGTTGTGGTAAAGTGTTTTTGCAGCACTGTAAATCCAGCTGAATAGTAACAACATTGATGGCAGCGACTCTGGCGAAACTTTTTGCCTCAAACTAAATGCATTGGATGAGAGGTCTGCCTATTCACGTTGGTGTACATTGTCAATGACGGTAGCCTGTCAACTGCTTCCCTTCAGATCACAATGACTCGAAAGTTATTGATAATTGTTACAAGTTTTTGATATTTTATCAATGTTTTTAATGAGTGTGGTATATTTTATGTAACACCTGTTTTTTTTTTTATAGACAACAACAAAAATAATCAAAAAGTAAATAAAACAAGTCAAGATGTGTCCCTCTTTCATCTGTGGCCCGGGGTAATCTGTCCCATCTGCCCCCCCCCCCCACTCACGGGGCCCCTGAGATCTATTAGTCTTGTAATAATGGAACAAAATTATGAAAAGCAATGAATATTTCAAGCTTGTCATTTGGAGGGATCTTGAAACGTTGTAATGAAAATTTTAATTTAAATACAATTTTTCATTTCTCTTTAAAGTTGAACTTTTCATAATAGTTGTGTTCACATTTTCAGATACAACCTAGTCATGGATGCCTCTACATTCCGTATGGAGGGTACGAGATTAAATATAGAGAATACGAAGTTTTAATCCTGAACTGAAGATTGTGTCTTGAGACCAGAATGCTACAGGGTGCATACATGATTGAAAAACTGAGATTTATATAAATTTGTTCTATGTTCAATATTTCCTTTGTTATTCGTTTAACATAAAATATTATAACCATTTTAAAATTAAGTAATCAAACATTTATTCCTGGTAAAAACTATTTATATCCTCGTAAATGTATAATCTAGTTCTCTATTATTTACTTTATTAAGTTATAAGGGCCTGCAGGTTATTCTCATGATGTGCCTAGTTGATCACAAATATTTGTATGCAGTGGTCAATTTTTTTAAACATCGTTGTTGACTCATAATTTTGGGGGTTGGCGACAACCTCAGTGATTTTTTTTGCATTTCAATTATAGTGAGGAGAGGACATTGCAGGCAGTTATGTCCCACATTTTCTCACCAGAATCAGAATAAATTACTACTGTAAGTTGTTGTGTTATGTGACTATTACATTAAGAACTATGTTCACTTATCCAACTTCTCTTTAACACGTTCGTGGCGGTGTGGGAGCGATCACTCCCACATGCAACCCTAACTCCATCCTGATGAGTGTGATCGCTCCCTTGCTAAAGTGCGTTACTATATGGTTTATTTTTTCAGTAGGATCTGAGAAAGAAATTCGAAACCTTGTACAGCACTGCTCAATAGTGAATTATATTTTGTGACCACGTAAATTTCCCCTATGCAATGTTATTGCTACATTAGACATGGCAGTTTCGATAACTAGGATGGGGGTGAGGTACATGAAAAATCATGCCGCCGCGAACGTGTTAAGACAATTTTAAGGTCAGCATACGAGTATCAAAACTCGCTAAGAAGTCATCAACTTTTACCATATACCTTTAAAATAGTTGTAGTTAAGTCTTGGTAAAAGTCGATATGGTATATCACTAACTTGGTCTAAAATCTGTTTTTTTTCCTTATTGACAGGAATTCTCTTTATTCTTAAACCTCAGTAGTTGAATTAAGACCAATAATGTACATGATCTTAGAGGGATTTCCCTACACCTTTAGATGGAGGCCAAGGGCATAGACTGCTGCAACCCTTTTTGTTGGCTGGGTTGGCTTTGCTGAGTACAACTAATTGGTCTATTGATATTGTTTTGAAAAAGAATATTCTTCAACATATTGTGAAAAATAGAAAAATAACCACAAAGCAGTGTTAACTGAGTTCAAAATCGGATATTTGCAAAATAAAAGACTTTTATTGTGATGTTCTGGATTTCAGTATGTCTTTTGATTGCAATAAGTTACTGATCTAAGTTATAACCATTTAATTCAATACATTTTTATTAAGATAACAATTTTTTATATTAATGATACGCATATTATCACACTATTATACTAGAAGGTAGGAGGTTATTATTTCTATTATAGGTACTAACTAGAGGTTAGTAAATTGTGATACTAGGAGGGGCGCATATGGACACCTTCGTCTAGAGTGCCAGAAAACTCAGAGCTGGCCATGAATCAATGCCCTTAAAACCGATTACCAATTAATTGTATTCCTCTTCAGATGCAGAATTTCTTCCCTCAACTACGACAGTTTATAAAATAGTTCATAAAAATTTCTTTGTTTATTGATGATTTTCACTCTTACATCAATTTTGTTATTTCCATATTCAGCAAACAATTAATCCGTGTGTCCAAGTATGCTCACATAATATTTACTCTTGTACCTTCCAATGCGCCAAAAAATCCTTGAAAAGTCTGATGTTCCTTTTTCTGCCTCAAGAAATATTCATACTTTTCATTTTGTCGATAAACATGTAGAATATTGTCATTGAAAACTGCTGACAAAGCTTCTTTCAATCACTGCATTTAATCTGGTCGAAAGTCTACACATGAGCAGAACAGACCATAAGTAAACCAGTCTGAAAACTTCTAAATATTAAAATTTTACCCTACAATAATTATAGTAATAATAAAAAATTATTTAATTTGAAAAATTAAATAACTTGGTTAACGTTAAACCACAATATAATGTTGTCAAACAAGAGTGACCATCTAATTCACAACTAAAAATAAACTGGAGAATAAAATGGTTTATAAATAATGAGGTCCACAAACAATTTTCTTGTATTTTTCTTTGTTTATTGATTGCATGCAAAAACTAATAGCGCTCTAGAAAAGTCGTGATGCCAACAGTGACAGCTGCTGTGGTATTAAAATAAATTTGGCTAGTATAAACATATTTCATGGCTTTCGTCACTTATCTATTTATATTTTTAAATCTTATATATACACTCTCATTAACATACAGGGTGTTCAAAAAGATTTATGATATTTTTCAAAAATAATTCAAGTAAAATTAAATACTTACACGCAGTAATTATATGTGTTTTATCATTGGTTGAAATAATATTCACAAGAGTATATCTGAAATGTCTTTGGTTTATTTAGCATGACATAATTATTTTCATTGACACAGAAGCTCAACTAACATGTTCTAACATGTTAGTCGATTAATAGCCTTTCATTATCTATCGCCCATGGAAACTTCTCATTGACAAAAGTAAATGAACACTTTACTATTTTATATAGTACCAATTTTTACACAGCTAAGAACAATTTTTTATAGTATATTTTTTTAAACCTCATTAAATTTTACAAGGTTTTAGTAATATTGACACCACCAGGTACCCCAGGTTAACTTTAAAACTGGTTTATACCAGTTGCGATGTTTACGTCGGTACAGCAATTCTGGTAAGTCTTTTAGCTGTATACTATGATCATGTTCCTTCCCTGGTCCTTTTCATGTTCTGGGCAGCAGGGGATTATGTCATCCGGAGGGCATGGAAACTTCTAGCTATAGCTGAGGAACATGGATGGGTGGCCACTCAGAGGCAGAGCGAAGCCTGTTATGCCTGAAAACAGAGCCTGTTGAGCCTGAAAATTAGTTATTTTCACAGGAGCAAGGGAGTTTGCCCTCTGAGTGGTTAATGACTTTCTGCTGTCTCATTCCTCACCCTTTCTCTCCCTTCAATATTCTGTCCTTCCGGGGGCTTATGCGAAATGCCGCTTTGAGAAAGACATGCTTTGTGGTTTGGCGGGGTCTCCATATCCACCAGTGACAACAAAAACAAGATACTTACAGTACAGTAGAACCTCGATAGTTCGACTTTCGATAGTTTGACACTCCTTATAGTTTGACACTGTCCATGACAACTTAACATGTTAATAACGACTGTTAGTGTCCATGTTGGAGACTGACAAAGTGAAAATGGAGACAAAGTTGTGAATGATTTGAATATTGGTTATGTTAAAGTTCAATTAAGTTATGATTTCATTAAAATTTAGGTTTTTCCTCAATTCAAATCATGATTTTTATGCTCCCATTGTTGAGATTCCCTATATACTCTCTATAGTTCGACATTTTGATAGTTCGACACCCTCTTAGCCCACAAAGTGTCGAACTATCGAGGTTCTACTGTAGTTCAAATATTCCAATTTTTACAAATAACATGAATAGGAACTTGGTTGAGCTTAAATGGTAAAAATAATTAAAACATATTTTTAATTATAATTTAATAGAATAATTTTTTGTTATTGGTAAAAATATGGTGTAACTGTAAATAAGTAAATGAAATGGAAATTCTCAAAATTTCACTTAAATTAGTCAAAATTTTATTTTTAGTTAGGTTATTCTACAAAACTAATACAAAACCATTTTTAATTATAAATAATCTAAAATTATTTTCCTCTGACTTAGTGATAATATATATATATTAATGTACCATGTTCTTTCATATAGGTCAAATAAGAAAAAAACAATAAACTATATTTTTATAAACACTCAATTCCTGCCAGTCTGTATTATTTGTTTTTTTTCTTTTCCTCCACATTACGATAAATATGCAATGTGGTCTCATTGTCGCGGAACGGCTTGGTAATAGTTGAACTGATTAATGCTAAGAAATGAAACTGCGTATGTGGATATGTATAATGATATAGGTAATTTAAAAATACTTTTTTAGTTTAGATATGACTAGATTTTTTTACTTCTCCTGGCAGTTTCCCATAGAGAGTAAGAAAATCTCTAAAGTTAGCATAGGTCGATATATTTACATCAAATTAAAAGTCTCTATTAGTAAGGAAAAATGCTGCAAACACGACTTTAAATTATGACCAAATTGAAAATGGCAGGAGATCAAACTATGCATAAAAAATATTGAAGTAATAAAAAACTTCAATAACTTCCATATATACATACATATATATATATATATATATATATATATATATCATATATAAATTTAGTTATATATTTCCATATACAAGTAATGTTAATGAGATAAGGAAAGAAGTTTTAGGCTTACAGTAATAGAAAATGAATACATTCTGAAAATACATCTGCACGAGCTGAAAGGAATGTTATTCAAATTGGATCTTCACGTGTGTTTGGTGGAAATGACTCTTTTTCCTGAAGAAAAATCACATAGTACCTCCGAGCGAAATAATGCAATGCAATGGTCTGATGCTCCCTATAGCATTTTCCAACCAAAATGTAACACATATCCTCACATTGTTGATTAAAGAACATTCCAAAAGGTTCAGCCACAATCTAATAATATAGACTTAACTATTTTTAAGATAAGTTTAAAAATAAGATTGCCAAAATCAAAGAATAAAACATAATTAATATCCTTTCATAAATTTCAACAATCTGGGCTAAAACCTAGTATTAGGAAGAAGTATTATTTTGTTTCATACCATGGCTCAAGTTGACGGGTATTTTAAAACTTTAAAGTAGGAAACAATAGTTATGGACAGGTATAAAAATTTTTTTAAAGTATAACATTATTGACCTTCCAAAATAGTCATTGTTAAAAATTCCAAAAAGTAGTGGATATAAACTTCAGATTAGCCAGTATGGAAAACTCCCTTCCAACTTCAAGCTATAGGATGTGGGTCTATATGAGCTGTGTAACAAAGGAGTTTTCCTAGGTGAAAGAACAATCTCGCAAAGGAAACCTTGAGAAGCTATGAATAGTTAGATTTGATGTAGTTAAACATATGAAGAGAAAATTAAGTCCAAATCAAGTCAGCAACGACTTTCTTAAATCCTGTTAAGGTTAGACCTATTGACCACAGAAAATTGATAACCTAACATCATGTTACCTAAATGTCTGCATTCAAGTCAATCTCTTAAAATTAGTGTAAGTTCATTAGAAAACTAGTGGAACCGTGGTGAAATGTTGATTTTCAATAACACAAATGTGTATTTTTATTTCTCAAAATGTCCATAAGTAACTAACCATCGATGTTCCACTACTTCTTCTTCTCGGTCACATATGTTAGTCCTGCTTTCATTATCAAACATGTTTTTTCTCTCTATATTTTGACAATCCATATGTATATATACATATTTTAATTTTAGCATCACTTCCAGCCGCACACAGTTGAAAAATGTCGAAAATCCATATGAATTGCTAGACCGAACGTTGCTTATATTAATGTTGAAAATGAAATCAAAGCAGCATATACTCTTCACAGTTACTTAGCTTTTTATGATTACATTTTGGAAAATTGCATCATCAAGGATGATTTTTTCAAGGATGATTTTGGCAAGGTTAGAGAAAAATTTCTTATTACTAGTGATTGTATGACTAAAAATCCTGACAGGGTGAATGACTGGACGTACAGACCACTGCAAAAATTGCGTTACTTCTTCATCTCCCATGTCAACTTATACAAAAGGTTATCCAACTAAATGACCATACAGATGATGCTTTCCAAAGGCCCCTGGTCTTGTTTTTGTTTAAACTCCATATTGATCTTGTTTCATTACCAGTTTTTTACAATGTTATTTATAACCAAGCACAGACGATAGCGGATTGTAGCAGATTAGAGAGATCTTAGTACATTGTACAACAATTACCTCATTTTAATATAAGCTTACAATATTTCAACACAACTTTTGATATTTTACAAGTTATAATTTCAATTATATACAATAATATTATGGAGACATCAACATGTAAATATAATTTTTCAATAGTTTAGGTTAATAGTTTTATTTGTTTGAAGTTAATTTACACACAAAGTTACACATTTATGTTTGAAGAAAATTTTCCCTTTGCAAGTCTGAAGTATGTAGGGAATAAATTATCCCAACCACTACAGTGCAGTTGCATCCTTTGAGAGCGGATAGCATTTGATAATCTATTTTATAGCTAGTTGTCATGGTTTATATTCACACACCACTTTTATCCTCAGTTCAGCGTTTTAAAAATAAAATTTTGTAAAAACTTTCAACATTTGATGTAATATATATTATATTAACATCATATTAACATAGTAAATCGAGTGAGTACCCATTTTCATCAAGATTACATCTCTAAAAACACAGTTCTTCAAAAAGTTTTTATTTTTGTAGTAGACATATTTTGTATTATTATGTTTATCTACACTAACCATCAATGATTTTTGTTTGTTCAAACTAGTAGCAAGTTTAATAATTTGCCCATTTTGAAAGCATGATTGACAAATTAATTATTTCACATTTCCTGACATTTATAGTTAAATTTTTTATTTCATGAAAGATTAAGGTTTTTATTTTTTGAGATAACATGTGATGGTGAAAATTAATAAAAAGACAACGCAGGATTCCTTTGTTAGAAAGACCCGAATTGTCTGTGGGTGGAAAATGGTAGTGGGCGACGAACTGGCTGAGGGAGATAAGACGCATGTGTCAAAGTGTATTCACCGGAATTTTCAGAGGTCTATACTCTTTGAATCGACACTTAAGCTAGCCTAGTGGAATTCATATAATTTTTTTATATATAATAATTAAACTCAGGTTTAATGAAACAGATTTTTTTAAATTTATGTGTTTGATAAATATGCAAAATAAAGGTCACAGTAAAAATAATTGGTTGGAGGTTTTTCATATTCAAGAGAAAGTAGGAAAAACTTGAGAGCAAAACGGTACAAGTTGCCTGTAGCGGTGTGAAGGTGTACTACACACTAACAAGAGGTGAAACTGCAAAGTTCTTATCCCAAGTTTTCATTACAAGGGTGGAGCATTTGCCCTACTTACATCTCGAATCTTGAAATCTACACTAAATGATGTTACAATTAATGAAGATATTGACGCCATTAAGTCTAAAGATGAGAGGAAACCCTATAGGCTAGGACTTTCTAGCACTTCCTCAATCCTCATGAAAATTAAGGGAACTTAATCCTCATGAAACTTTTTTTAAAGGGATCCTCCAATTTACAAAGATCCGTTCTTAGAAGGATCTCAATCATTAGGATCACTATGATATAAGGCTAATGCGTGAGATTTTAACAAAGCTTCAACCCGAGATCTGAGTGTTTTAGATTCTTCATCTGCCCTCTTATCATTGTTTGTTTATGGTTAAGAACTTTGTACACATCTCCTTCAGGGTTCCGTGGTTAGTTTAGATCAACTTTGCCTTAGGGTACTGCCAGTACTATGCAAAACCAGCAAATACCAGAATACCAGTTCAATATAGCATCCAGAAATCATGTGATCAAACATTATATCATCACTCAATAAAGTATAGTAAAAGTAGATCCAAATTTTTCTGTGTTTTAATTTAAATACAAAAATTATTAAACATTCGCTACATAACTTAAACATTGCTTGGAAAATGATTATCAAAGTCTAGACCTTACGATCAAATGTGCAACATGATTTTTAGCTAAAAAAAAGAAGCCACATTTATTGTCAAAATTGTTGAAACTATCAATTGATTTAATATTTATTGTTGAATTATTAATATGAAAATTAATTTCCCAAATTTTACTATAGCAATATATTGAATCAAATCAAATTATGACGGTTTTGGCTGCTAATAACATTTTCAATAGCTATTTTAGAGCTCAAATAAAAACAACAGAGCGATTGTTGTCAAGCAGTTTTTGGAGATCTTCTGTGTTAAGCGGGCGCCTCGTTTCTGTACCGTAAACTTGAACTGTTGTTCATTCCATTCTCCTTCTTTATCACTTTTGTGGAGTAATGAAACAAAGTTTCATCAGTATCTAAATGAAAGGGACGGAAACAGAAATTCGTAGGAAAGCTTAAAGAACTACGACAAGTTTGTTTTTATGAACAAACTTTTAATATGCATATTTCAAATTCCTATGGTATAATATTAGGGTGTCCCAATATTATCTACAAAAACTCAACTAGATTATTTTCAAAGTAGACACAAACAACTCATTGAAAAATAATATTCATTTCTTGGTTACTATTCCGTACGTCTGTTTGTGTGTGTACAAGTTTCTCAATAATTTTGGGGTCATGTGTGTGCATTTCACCTGGGTGTGGGGCCAATTGGAATTCACAATTTTAAAGTTCAACACCTGAAAATTCGAGTAACTTAGAGTCGATAAGAAATAACAGGACAAATGTAATCCATTACAGTAGTATATATACGTCACTCCGGGGCCATGAGGAAGGACGAGAAGGACGAATTTCCTAACAGTCCTATAGACCTATTTTTAACCGATTTTCGGCGATTTTTGCCGATTTTCGGCGATTTTTGCCTACTTTTTGGCAATTTCAAAGCATTTTTAAGGATTTTCGAGGCATAAAAAAATTATGGGGCCATGAGAAAGTTCGAGAATTGCGAATTTCCTAACAGTCCTACAGGTCTATTTTTAACCAGTTGTCAGTGATTTTTGCCTACATTTTGGCAATTTTACAGCACTTTTCAGGAATTCCGATAAAAACCTGATAGAGGAGGGTGACTGCGCCATGAGATGGTACGAATTTCCTAACAGTCCTACGTAAGGACTAGTCCCGTGTAAGGACTCTTGTATTTAGATAGTCCCGCGCAAGGACTAGTCCCGCATGCTATTATGGTCCTACACAAGGACAGTCCGTTTGCTATCGTATTTAGATGGCCCTGTGTGGGGAATAGTCCAGCGTGCTATTGTATTTAGGTGGTCCCGCATGAGGACTAGTCCTGTGCAAGGACTGTTGAATTTAAATAGTCCGGCGTGGGGACTATTATTTAAGTAGTCCGGCATGGGGACTATTGTATTTAAATGGCCCGGCGTGGGGACTATTGTATTTTAATGATCCGGGGACTATTGTATTCAAATGGTCCTGCAAATCCCTAAAACCTAGCAGCTAAGGCTATGACCCGTGAATAGGAACTATTAGCCACCAGCTTAGACCTAATGAGCTGTACCTAAGATCTAAACCTAAGGTCTTATACCTGAGTCCAAAGCTCTAAAACCTAGCAGCTAAAGCTTTGACCTGTGAATAGGACCAATTAGCCACCAGCTTATGTGTTGGACCTAAGATCTAAACCTAAGACCTTACACATGATTCCAAAGCCCACAAACCTAGCAGCTAACGCTTTGGCCTATAATAGAGACCTATTAGCTATTATTTTATGCCGAATGTGTTGGACCTAAGATCTTAAAACAAGACCTTACACCTGGGTCCAAAGACCAAACCTAGCTGCTTAGGCTTTGACTTATGAATAGGACCTATTAGCCATTGGCATAGACCTAATGAGTTGGACCTAAGATCTTAACCTAATGCCTTAAACCTTAGTGCAAAACACCTTAGACTAGACTAATTCCTTAGACGTAAGATATAATTCCTTAGACCCAAGGCCTTGACCAAGCCCTTAAACCTAGCAGCTAGGTTTTTGACCTGTGAAAAGGGCCTATTAGCCACCAGGTTAGACCTAATGTGTTGCACCTAAGATCTCAACCTAAGGCCTTATACCTGAGTTCAAAGCCCTAAAACATAACACCTAAGGCTTTGACGTGTGAATAGTGCCTATTAGCCAACAGCCTAAACCTAATGTTTTGGTACTAAGATGTAAACCTAAGCCCTTGCACCTGAGTGCAATGCCCTAAACCTAGCAGATAAGGCTTTAACCTGTGAATAAGGCCTATTAGGCAACAGCCTAGACCTAATGTGTTGGGACTAAGATGTAAACCTAAGCCCTTGCACCTGAGTCCAAAGCATTAAAACCTAGCAGCTAAGGATATGACATGTGAATAGGGCCTATTAGGCAACAGCATAGACCTAATGTGTTGGCATTAAGATGTAAACCTAAGCCCTTGCACCTGAGTCAATCAGCTGAGGTTTTGACCTGTGAATAAGGCCTATTAGCCAACAGCCTAGACCTAATGTGTTGGGACTAAAATGTAAACCTAAGGCCTTGCACCTGAGTCCAAAGCCCTAAAACCTAGCAGCTAAGGCTTTGACCTGTGAATATCGCCTATTAGCCACCAGCTTAGACGTAATGTGTTGGACCTAAGTTCTAAACCTAAGGCCTTACACCTGAGTCCAAAGCATTAAAACCTAGCAGCTAAGGATATGACATGTGAATAGGGCCTATTAGGCAACAGCATAGACCTAATGTGTTGGCATTAAGATGTAAACCTAAGCCCTTGCACCTGAGTCAATCAGCTGAGGTTTTGACCTGTGAATAAGGCCTATTAGCCAACAGCCTAGACCTAATGTGTTGGGACTAAAATGTAAACCTAAGGCCTTGCACCTGAGTCCAAAGCCCTAAAACCTAGCAGCTAAGGCTTTGACCTGTGAATATCGCCTATTAGCCACCAGCTTAGACGTAATGTGTTGGACCTAAGTTCTAAACCTAAGGCCTTACACATGGTTCCTAAGACCAAATGCCTTGGACCAAATTAAATCCTTAGACCAACAATCTAATTCCATAGACCCAAGGTCTTAGACTTAGGTTCTAAAACCTAGCAGCTAAGGATTTGACCTGTGAATAGTGCCTATTAGCCAACACCCTAAACCTAATGTGTTGACGTAAATCTAAGGCCTTGCACCTGAGTCCAAAGCCCTACATCCTATCAGCTAAGGCTTTGACCTGTGAATAGGGCCTATTAGCCACCAGCTTAGACCTAATGTGTTGGACCTAAGACCTAAACCTAAGGCATTACACCTTAGAGAAAGCCCTAAAACCTAGCAGCTAAGGCTTTGACCTTTGAATAGGACCAATTAGCCACCAGCTTAGATCTAATGTGTTGCACCTAAGATCTAAACCTAAGGCCTTGCATCTGAGCCCAAAGCCCTAAAACCTTGCAGCTAAGGATTTGACCTATGAATAGGGCCAATAAGCCACCAACTTAGACATAATGTGTTGCACCTCAGATCTAATTCCTTAGACCCAAGGCTTTAGACTTAAGCCCTAAAACCTAGCAAGATTTTGACCTATGAGGACTATTGTATTTATATAGTCCGGCGTGGGGGCTATTGAATTCAGATGGTCCCACATAAGGACTATTATTTAGATGGTCCTGTGCGAGGACTATTGAATTTAGATAGTCCGGCATGGGGACTATTGTATTTAGATAGTCCGGCGTGGGGGCTATTGAATTCAGATGGTCCCGCGTAAGGACTATTATTTAGATGCTCCTGCGTGAGGACTATTGAATTTAGATAGTCCGGCATGGGGGCTATTGTATTAGGATAGTCCGGCGTGGGGACTATTGTAATTGGATAGTTCGGTGTGGGGACTATTGTAATTGGATAGTCCGGTGTGGGGACTATTGTATTTAAATGGTTCTGCATGCTATTGAATTTAGATAGTCTGGAGTGCTTATTATATTTAAATGGTCCTTCATAAGGACTATTGAATTAAGATAGTCCCGCGTAAGGCCTAGCCCCGTGTACGAACTATTGTATTTAGATAGTCCTGCGTAACAACTAGTTCTGTGCAAGGACTGTTGAATTGAAATGGTCTGGCGTGGGGACTATTGTATTTAAATGGTCCTGCAAAGCCCTAAAACCTAGCAGCTAAGGATTTGACCTGTGAATAGGGCCTATTAGCCAACAGCCTAAACCTAATGTGTTGGCACTAAGATGTAAACCTAAGTCCTTGCACCTGAGTCCAAAGCCCTAAAACCTAGCAGCTAGAGATTTGACCTGTGAATAGGGCCTATTAGCCAACAGCCTAGACCTAATGTGTTGGACCTATAATCTAAACCTACGGTGTTACACCCAAGTCCAAAGCCCTACAACCTATCAGCTAAGGCTTTGACCTGTGAATAAGGCCTATTAGACAACAGCCTAGACCTAATGTGTTGGGACTAAGATGTAAACCTAAGGCCTTGAACCTGAGTCCAAACCCCCAAAACGTAGCAGCTAAGGATTTGACCTGTGAATAGGGCTTATTAGCCAACAGCAACAGTTGGACCTATGATCTAAACCTAAGGCCTTACACCCGAGTCCAAAGCCCTACAACCTATCAGCTAAGGCTTTGACCTGTGAATAGGAACAATTAGCCAATAGCCAGGACGTAATGTGTTGGACCTAAGGTCTAAACCTAAGGCCTTACAACTGTGTCCAAAGCTATAAAACCTAGTGGTTAAAGCTTTGACCTGTGAATATTACCTATTAGCCACCATCTAGGACCTAATGTGTTTGACCTAAGATCTAAACCTAAGGCCTTACACCCGAGTCCACAGCCCTAAACCAAGCAGCTAATGCTTTGACCTGTGAATAGGACCTATTTGCCATTAGCTTAGACCTAATGTGTTGGACCTAAGACCTAAACCTAAGATCTGGTCTTGAGACCAAAGACCAAACACCTTATACCAGACTAAATCCTTAGACCTAAGATCTAATTCCTTAGACCCGAGGCCTTAGACTTGAGAACTCAAACTTAGCAGCTAAGGCTTTGACCTGTGAATAGGACCTATTAGCCATTAACTTAGACCTAATGTGTTGGACCTAAGATCTAAACCTAAGGCCTGACACCTTAGTACAAATCCATAAAACCTAGCAGCTAACACTTTTACCTGTGAATAGGGCTTATTAGCCAAAACTCTAGGCCTTATGTGTTAGACCTAAGATCTAAACCAAAGGCTTTACACCTGGTTCCTAGGACAAAATACCTTAGACCAGACTAAATCCTTTGCCCAAAGATCTAATTCCTTAGACCTGAGGCATATACTTATTCCCGAAAACCTATCAGCTATGACCTGTGAATAGGACCTATTAGCCATTAGCTTAGACCTAATGTGTTGGACCTAAGATATAAGCCTAAGGCCTTACACCTGGTTCCTAAGACCAAAACCTTAGACTACACCAATTGCAAGACCTATGATATAATTTCTTAGACACGAGGCCTTAGACTTAAGACCTAAGACCTAGCAGCTGAAGTGACCTATGAGCTATTAGCCTACAACTAATGAATTAGACCTAAGATCTAAATTTAAGGCCTTACACTGAGTCCAAAGTCCAAACACCTTAGACTAGACTAATTCCTTAGGTTCTTAGATCCAAGACCTAAGGCTCAACATCATGGTCTAGACCCTAAACATAAGGGTTGTGATCTAAGTCTTTAAGTTCTTATCAAGATATAATACCTCACACCATTGTCTAGACCCAAGACCTAAGGCCTGTGGACTAGGCCTTTAGGTTCTTAGACCTAAGGCCGTACACAATGGTCTAGACCCAAGACCTAAGCTCCGTGGACTAGGCCTTTAGGTTCTTTGACCCAAGACCTAAGACCATGCACCATGTTCTAATACTCGTTTGAAAGGCGGCCGGAACCAAGACCTAAGGCCCTTCACCATGGTACCTTCCATAGTATATCCCCAAGACCTAAGGCTATACACCCGTGGTCCTTATGCTATACGCCGTGGTCTAAGATCTTAGACACAATTTCTAAGGCCTTCAATCAAACGCCCGAAAGCGCAAATCATTAAAACGCCCAACAGCAAACACAGGCGTTCACGTGCGCTGTGCTTTCAAATAATACATATGATTGGCTTTATGCACGCCATTTTACACGGTCCCACGCGGTGTAGGACGAGTACTAGTCCATGGGTAGGGTCTTAGGGCTTAAGTCTTATGTTAAAGTCTTAAATCTTAGGTCAAATATTTAAGGTCATATAAAAAAGGTCCATGGTCTAATGCCTTTAATGCTTGGGTTTGGGGTTGGTCTAAATTATGAGGCCTTAGGTCTTAATTTAAATTCATTTTGTCTTAGATCTAAAGCAATAAGTCTCAGGACCTATGTACTAGGGTATCGGTCTAAGGTCCTAGGTTTTAGGAATAAGACCACGGGTTTTCGTTCTAAGTTATGGTGTAAAAGCTTAAACATTCTCTTTTTCGAGGTGAAACAGTAATAACTGCACACGGTTTAAGACGAGTACCAGACCATGGTGTCGGGTGTTAAGCTTTGGGTCTAGGAACGTAAAAGGCCAATCTTCGCCCAGCTACAGATGAAACACTCACAACTGCATACGGTTTAAGACAAGTACTAGACCACGGTATAAAAGCTTAGGTCTCAGGTCTAAGAACATAAAAGACCAAGTTTCCTCTAAAATACACGAAACAACTACAATTGCACACGGTTTAAAACGAGTACTAGACCTCGGGATATTGCCTTAGGTCAAGAGTCTAGACCGTGGTGTGGGGCCTTAGGTCTTGGGTCTAAGAGCTTAAAAGCCTAGACCATGGTGGCGCCCTTAGGTTTTGGGTCTAAGAGCTTAAAAGCCTAGACCAGGGTGCATGAACTTAGGTCTTGGAGTCTAAGTACTTAAAAAGTCTAGATCACGGTGTAAGGCCTTAGATCTTGGGTTAGGTGTGTGGGCCTTAGTTTGGGCCACAGTGTCTGTTCAGAGGTCGTGAATCGCGACTCCCTTGTAAGTTTTCAGGTCTTTACTTTATAGCCTTAAGTCTTGGGTCTAAGTACCTAAGAGCGTAGACCACGGTGTACGGCTTTAGGTCTTGAGTCTAGCCAATGCGGACCGCCTTAGGGCTTGAGTCTAAGAGCTTAAAAGCTTAGACCACGGTTTATGTTCTTAGATCTTGGGCATAAGTACTTAAAGCCTAGGCCAGGGCGAAGGGCCTTAGGTCTTGGGTGTAAGAACCTAAAAGCCTAGATCACGGTGCATGGTCTTAGGTCTTGGGTCTAAGTACTTAAAAGCCTAGATCAGGGTGTATGGCCTTAGGTCTTGGGTTGAAGAGCTTAAAAGCCTAGACCGAGGTGTATGGAACTAAGTCTTGGGTCTAAGTACTTAACAGCCTAGAAAACGGTGCAAGGCCTTAGGTCTTGGGTCTCAGAGCTTAAAAGCCTTGCCCGCGGTGTATGGCTTTAGGTCTTGAGTCTAGTCCACGGCGTATGATCTTAGGTCTTGGGTCTAACAACTTAAAAGCCTAGACCACGGTGTACGCCTTTTGGTCTTAGGTCTAAGAACTTAAAGGCCGAGTTTTCTCTAGCTACAGACGTAACAATCACAACTGTACACGGTTTAAGACGAATACTAGTCCATGGTGTGGGGCCTTAGGTTTTAAGGATCCAGACCATGATTGAAGGCCTTAGAAATTGTGTCTAAGATCTTAGACCACGGCGTATAGCATAAGGACCACGGGTGTATAGCCTTAGGTCTTGGGGATATAGACCATGGTGAAGGGCCTTAGGTCTTGGTTCCGGCCGCCTTTCAAACGAGTATTAGAACATGGTGCATGGTCTTAGGTCTTGGGTCAAAGAACCTAAAGGCCTAGTCCACGGAGCTTAGGTCTTGGGTCTAGACCATTGTGTACGGCCTTAGGTCTAAGAACCTAAAGGCCTAGTCCACAGGCCTTAGGTCTTGGGTCTAGACAATGGTGTGAGGTATTATATCTTGATAAGAACTTAAAGACTTAGATCACAACCCTTATGTTTAGGGTCTAGACCATGATGTTGAGCCTTAGGTCTTGGATCTAAGAACCTAAAGGCCTAGACCACGGGCCTTAGATCTTGGGGATAAGAACCTAAAGGCCTAGACCACGGGCCTTAGATCTTGGGGCTAAGAACCTAAAGGCCTAGACCTCAGGCCTTAGATCTTGGGTCTAGAACATGGTGTAGAGCTTTATGTCTTGGGTCTAATAGCTTAAAAGCCTAGACCATGGTGTAAGGCCCTTGACCACGGTGTTCCGTTCAGGGGAGGTCGTGAATCGCGACTCCCTTGTAAGTTTTCAGGCCTTAACTCTATGGCCTCGGTCTTGGGTCTAACAAACTTCAAGCCTAGACTACGGTGTATAGCCTTAGGCCTTGGGTCAAGTCTATGCAGTAGGGCCTTAGGAGTTGGGTAAGATGGATGGAGGTTGGTCTTCAAATACTCCAATCTGAATCTGATAACCATTTCTGATCATGATTTAATAATCAAAGAAAAATACCTCGTTGCCTAATGTTTGCTCAATTCATGGGGGGGCTGTGAATCGCGGCCCCCTTGTAGGTTTTTAGTCTTAAGTCTAAAGCCTTGGGTCTTAGGAATTATATCTTAGGTTTAAGGAATTAGTCTAGTCTAAGGTGTTTGGACTTTGGACTCAGTGTAAGGCCTTAAATTTAGATCTTAGGTCTAATTCATTAGTTGTAGGCTAATAGCTCATAGGTCACTTCAGCTGCTAGGTCTTAGGTCTTAAGTCTAAGGCCTCGTGTCTAAGAAATTATATCATAGGTCTTGCAATTGGTGTAGTCTAAGGTTTTGGTCTTAGGAACCAGGTGTAAGGCCTTAGGCTTATATCTTAGGTCCAACACATTAGGTCTAAGCTAATGGCTAATAGGTCCTATTCACAGGTCATAGCTGATAGGTTTTCGGGAATAAGTATATGCCTCAGGTCTAAGGAATTAGATCTTTGGGCAAAGGATTTAGTCTGGTCTAAGGTATTTTGTCCTAGGAACCAGGTGTAAAGCCTTTGGTTTAGATCTTAGGTCTAACACATAAGGCCTAGAGTTTTGGCTAATAAGCCCTATTCACAGGTAAAAGTGTTAGCTGCTAGGTTTTATGGATTTGTACTAAGGTGTCAGGCCTTAGGTTTAGATCTTAGGTCCAACACATTAGGTCTAAGTTAATGGCTAATAGGTCCTATTCACAGGTCAAAGCCTTAGCTGCTAAGTTTGAGTTCTCAAGTCTAAGGCCTCGGGTCTAAGGAATTAGATCTTAGGTCTAAGGATTTAGTCTGGTATAAGGTGTTTGGTCTTTGGTCTCAAGACCAGATCTTAGGTTTAGGTCTTAGGTCCAACACATTAGGTCTAAGCTAATGGCAAATAGGTCCTATTCACAGGTCAAAGCATTAGCTGCTTGGTTTAGGGCTTTGGACTCGGGTGTAAGGCCTTAGGTTTAGATCATAGGTCCAACTGTTGCTGTTGGCTAATAAGCCCTATTCACAGGTCAAATCCTTAGCTGCTACGTTTTGGGGGTTTGGACTCAGGTTCAAGGCCTTAGGTTTACATCTTAGTCCCAACACATTAGGTCTAGGCTGTTGTCTAATAGGCCTTATTCACAGGTCAAAGCCTTAGCTGATAGGTTGTAGGGCTTTGGACTTGGGTGTAACACCGTAGGTTTAGATTATAGGTCCAACACATTAGGTCTAGGCTGTTGGCTAATAGGCCCTATTCACAGGTCAAATCTCTAGCTGCTAGGTTTTAGGGCTTTGGACTCAGGTGCAAGGACTTAGGTTTACATCTTAGTGCCAACACATTAGGTTTAGGCTGTTGGCTAATAGGCCCTATTCACAGGTCAAATCCTTAGCTGCTAGGTTTTAGGGCTTTGCAGGACCATTTAAATACAATAGTCCCCACGCCAGACCATTTAAATTCAACAGTCCTTGCACAGAACTAGTCGTTACGCAGGACTATCTAAATACAATAGTTCGTACACGGGGCTAGGCCTTACGCGGGACTATCTTAATTCAATAGTCCTTATGAAGGACCATTTAAATATAATAAGCACTCCAGACTATCTAAATTCAATAGCATGCAGAACCATTTAAATACAATAGTCCCCACACCGGACTATCCAATTACAATAGTCCCCACACCGAACTATCCAATTACAATAGTCCCCACGCCGGACTATCCTAATACAATAGCCCCCATGCCGGACTATCTAAATTCAATAGTCCTCACGCAGGAGCATCTAAATAATAGTCCTTACGCGGGACCATCTGAATTCAATAGCCCCCACGCCGGACTATCTAAATACAATAGTCCCCATGCCGGACTATCTAAATTCAATAGTCCTCGCACAGGACCATCTAAATAATAGTCCTTATGTGGGACCATCTGAATTCAATAGCCCCCACGCCGGACTATATAAATACAATAGTCCTCATAGGTCAAAATCTTGCTAGGTTTTAGGGCTTAAGTCTAAAGCCTTGGGTCTAAGGAATTAGATCTGAGGTGCAACACATTATGTCTAAGTTGGTGGCTTATTGGCCCTATTCATAGGTCAAATCCTTAGCTGCAAGGTTTTAGGGCTTTGGGCTCAGTTGCAAGGCCTTAGGTTTAGATCTTAGGTGCAACACATTAGATCTAAGCTGGTGGCTAATTGGTCCTATTCAAAGGTCAAAGCCTTAGCTGCTAGGTTTTAGGGCTTTCTCTAAGGTGTAATGCCTTAGGTTTAGGTCTTAGGTCCAACACATTAGGTCTAAGCTGGTGGCTAATAGGCCCTATTCACAGGTCAAAGCCTTAGCTGATAGGATGTAGGGCTTTGGACTCAGGTGCAAGGCCTTAGATTTACGTCAACACATTAGGTTTAGGGTGTTGGCTAATAGGCACTATTCACAGGTCAAATCCTTAGCTGCTAGGTTTTAGGACCTAAGTCTAAGACCTTGGGTCTATGGAATTAGATTGTTGGTCTAAGGATTTAATTTGGTCCAAGGCATTTGGTCTTAGGAACCATGTGTAAGGCCTTAGGTTTAGAACTTAGGTTCAACACATTACGTCTAAGCTGGTGGCTAATAGGCGATATTCACAGGTCAAAGCCTTAGCTGCTAGGTTTTAGGGCTTTGGACTCAGGTGCAAGGCCTTAGGTTTACATTTTAGTCCCAACACATTAGGTCTAGGCTGTTGGCTAATAGGCCTTATTCACAGGTCAAAACCTCAGCTGATTGACTCAGGTGCAAGGGCTTAGGTTTACATCTTAATGCCAACACATTAGGTCTATGCTGTTGCCTAATAGGCCCTATTCACATGTCAAATCCTTAGCTGCTAGGTTTTAATGCTTTGGACTCAGGTGCAAGGGCTTAGGTTTACATCTTAGTCCCAACACATTAGGTCTAGGCTGTTGCCTAATAGGCCTTATTCACAGGTTAAAGCCTTATCTGCTAGGTTTTAGGGCATTGCACTCAGGTGCAAGGGCTTAGGTTTACATCTTAGTACCAAAACATTAGGTTTAGGCTGTTGGCTAATAGGCACTATTCACACGTCAAAGCCTTAGGTGTTATGTTTTAGGGCTTTGAACTCAGGTATAAGGCCTTAGGTTGAGATCTTAGGTGCAACACATTAGGTCTAACCTGGTGGCTAATAGGCCCTTTTCACAGGTCAAAAACCTAGCTGCTAGGTTTAAGGGCTTGGTCAAGGCCTTGGGTCTAAGGAATTATATCTTACGTCTAAGGAATTAGTCTAGTCTAAGGTGTTTGCACTAAGGTTTAAGGCATTAGGTTAAGATCTTAGGTCCAACTCATTAGGTCTATGCCAATGGCTAATAGGTCCTATTCATAAGTCAAAGCCTAAGCAGCTAGGTTTGGTCTTTGGACCCAGGTGTAAGGTCTTGTTTTAAGATCTTAGGTCCAACACATTCGGCATAAAATAATAGCTAATAGGTCTCTATTATAGGCCAAAGCGTTAGCTGCTAGGTTTGTGGGCTTTGGAATCATGTGTAAGGTCTTAGGTTTAGATCTTAGGTCCAACACATAAGCTGGTGGCTAATTGGTCCTATTCACAGGTCAAAGCTTTAGCTGCTAGGTTTTAGAGCTTTGGACTCAGGTATAAGACCTTAGGTTTAGATCTTAGGTACAGCTCATTAGGTCTAAGCTGGTGGCTAATAGTTCCTATTCACGGGTCATAGCCTTAGCTACTAGGTTTTAGGGATTTGCAGGACCATTTGAATACAATAGTCCCCGGATCATTAAAATACAATAGTCCCCACGCCGGGCCATTTAAATACAATAGTCCCCATGCCGGACTACTTAAATAATAGTCCCCACGCCGGACTATTTAAATTCAACAGTCCTTGCACAGGACTAGTCCTCATGCGGGACCACCTAAATACAATAGCACGCTGGACTATTCCCCACACAGGGCCATCTAAATACGATAGTGTAATATAGTATAGGCCTAACTTGTATTAGAAGAGTGGTTTTATTTTGTGTGTGTGGCTGCACTGCCAACGACCGCTGTGACGTCAGGCGGCTACTTCGATTCCTCGGTCTCATTCATGCAACAGGTTAGTCCGAGTATGCAATGTCGGTTCTCTTAACTAGCAAGTTTTATAATTACAAGTAGTAATTACCAAAAGTGGCGCAGTCGTATGTAATATTTTCTTTTGTGCGGGTTTTTAGTAGTAGTAAAAATGTCGAGTGTCGGGCGGATGACCGAATTTAATTGCAATGAAGAAAACATTGAATCTTACGTTATGCGATTGAAGCATTATTTTATTGCAAACGACATCAAGGCTACAAATCAAGTATCAGTTTTGATAACGGTTGTAGGCCCAAAAACTTTAGCGGTATTATCCGATATTGTGTCGCCTAAAAAGGTTGATGACATGAAATATGAGGAACTCATCGAAATTATGCAAAAACATTTTTCTCCACAACGGTTGGTCGTGGCGGAACGATATGTCTTCTATTCTCGTTCACAAAAACCGGCCGAGAGCATTTCCGATTTTGTAGTGGCCATAAAGCATTTGGCAAGTACATGTGCATTTGGATCGTTTCTTAAAGACGCTTTACGGGACAAACTCATCTCGGGTATTTCTAATGAAGGTATTCGTCAAAAATTATTATCTGACGAACAAGACTTTGATAAAACTTTAACAATGGCTCTCACGTTGGAACAGGCTGAGAAGCACGCGGGAATGTTTCATCGGCAGGAAAATGTACATGATGTCAATAAATTTCATGTTAAAAAGAACGTGAATCACAAAAGTAACGTTTCAGTTAAGCCTAAAAATAAAATGCCGAGTGAAAATTCTCAGAATTCTTTTAAGTGTTTCAGGTGTTTGAGTACTGATCATAGGGCTAATGAATGTCCTTTCAGCAGTTATAAATGTCACATATGCAAGAAAATAGGCCATTTAAGCAAGGCTTGTAAATCCAAGGAGAAGTCTCACAACAGGACGGGAAAATATAAAGTCCACCAGGTAACTGAAAGTCCACATGAGGAGCTGCAAGAAATGGCTCTGTACAATATTGGCCTAGGCCTAACATCCACCGCATCTAGCTACAAGGTAAGACTAGAGATAGAGAATGTTGAGCTCGAGATGGAGATAGATACGGGTTCTGCACTTACCGTATGCCCTGTAGATATTTATGAAAAATATTTTCAAAGCCTAGAATTAAAGCCAGTTTGCATAAAATTGCTCACTTATTCTGGAAGTGAAGTTACGGTAGTAGGCCAAATCGATGTCAATGTGACTTATAATAATAATTGTTACAAGTTGCCTATGATTGTTGTAGACATAAGTAAAAGAAACTCACCTATCCTTTTAGGTAGAAACTGGATGAATCACATTGTTTTTGACTGGAAATCCATATTTTCAACTGCGGTTTGTAACCTGTCGGAGGCCCCGAAGCCTGGTAATAGGCTTAGTCCTAAAAGTCATGACGCTTTTAAGGTACCTAACCTAACTCAGTCTGCACTCGTAGTAAATGATGTAGAAGACCTTAAAAATAAATATGCATCAGTTTTTAAGGGTAAAATAGGAGAAATAAAAGATGTGAAGGCTCACATAATTTTGAAGGAGGGATCCATCCCAAGGTTTTGTAAATTTAGGCCTGTACCTTTCTCACTTCGTAAAAAAGTTGAGGATGAATTGCAAAAGATGGTCGATGATGGTATAGCCTACCCTGTCACGAGTTCTGAGTGGGCCACACCCCTAGTGGTCGTTCCAAAGCCTAATGGCGTTAGGCTATGTGGTGATTTTAAAGTTACGCTCAACCAGGTAATACAAAATGAGCACTACCCTTTGCCGCAACCTGATGACATTTTTGCAGCCTTATCTGGGTGCACGTATTTTTCTGTATTGGATCTGCAGTCTGCCTACCTACAGATGTCAGTAGCCGAATCTTCACAGGAGTTGTTGACACTTACAACTCACAAGGGTTTGTTTCGTCTTCGGCGCCTACCGTTCGGGCTCTCTTCAGCGCCTGCATTGTTTCAAGCTGCCATTGATAAAATTATTCATGGTATTCCTGGGGCCGTGGCGTATCTGGACGACGTGGTGGTGGGAGGCGCTACACGCCAAGAAGCCTATTCACGACTCGAGATGGTGCTTCATCGATTGAGTGACTACCAAGTGAAGGTAAATGTTCAAAAATGTAAATTTTTACAGCCTGAAGTGGAGTATTTAGGCTATCGCCTGTCAGCTGAAGGAATCAGCCCCCAAGAAGGAATCATTGAGGCGATCAGAGATGCGCCAGAGCCAACCAATAAAGATGAATTGCGTGCTTATATTGGCCTAATTAATTATTATGGTCGTTTCATTCCTAATTTGTCTGACAAATTGAGTTGCTTTTATGATTTAATTAAGAAAGATGCTCCTTGGAAATGGACAACAAACTGTTCTAAGGTTTTTCAGCTCAGCAAGACTTGGGTGTGTAGTTCTAATGTACTGGTTCATTATGATGTGAACAAACCGTTGATTTTGGCATGCGATGCAAGTCCTAGGGGAGTGGGAGCGATTTTATCTCACGTCATCGATGGGGAGGAAAGACCCATCGCTTTTGCGTCTAAGTCATTGAGTTCAAGCGAGAGAAATTATTCCCAGCTGCATAGGGAGGCACTTGCATTGGTTTTCGGTGCAAAAAAATTCCATAAATATATTTATGGCCGGAAAAATGTTATCTTACAAACGGATCATCAACCGTTAACAGCTATTTTCGGTGCTAAAAAGGGAATCCCTAGCCTGGCAGCAGCACGGTTACAGCGCTGGGCGCTAATATTGTCAACCTATGATTTTGATGTCAGGTATCGGAAAGGATCCGAAGTATCACATGCCGATGCTTTATCTAGGCTACCCTTGCCAGCGGATGAACCGCTTGAGATGGAAGTCAACTATGTATCGCATCTGGAGGAATGCCTGGAGGTGTTCAACTGCAAACTGGTGAGTGACACACCTATTACTTCTTTTGAAGTTTCTAAGTTTACAAATAGGGATCCGATTCTGTCTAAAGTCAGGGACTATGTTTGGCATGGTTGGAAAAATGATAATGATCCTAACCTTTTACCATTTCTTAGAAGAAAAGATGAGTTATCAGTTGACAATAACTGTCTGTTATGGGGTTCTCGTGTTGTAATTCCTGCCAAGTTAAGGGATGATGTTGTCCGGCTGCTGCATGACCAGCACCCGGGCATCACCCGCATGAAACTTTTAGCACGTAGTTACGTGTGGTGGCCTGGTATGGAACAGGTAATTGAAGATACTGTTAAATCTTGTCATATATGTCAATGTACGAGGAACTCTGCTCCTAAAATCCCCTTGCAGCAGTGGCCTAAAACAACCAGCAGGTGGCAGAGAGTACACATCGATTTCGCTGAGGAGCCTAATAATCGGCAGCAATTACTGATTTTGGTAGATACATACTCCAAATGGATAGAAGTTTTTATAATGAGTTCCACTACTGCTAGTAGTACTATTGCGCGGTTGCGCACTCTTTTTGCATCTTTTGGGTTGCCCGAGGTACTGGTGTCTGACAACCAAACAACCTTCACCTGTGCCGAATTCAGAGAATTTTTGAGTAAAAATGGAGTTAAATTTACTTTGACACCTCCATACCATCCGGCATCGAACGGGGCAGCCGAGCGTTGCGTTCAAATTGTGAAAAAGAATTTATTGCGACAGGTCTTAGAAGAAAGTAATACCGGTCCGATGTCATTACAGCACAAATTAGACAACTTTCTGATTTCATATCGTAACACCCCTTGCTCTGTTACGGGTCTTACTCCTGCTGAATTATTTTTGAACTGGAAACCGAGAACTCCACTGGCATTACTAAAACCTAATTTACAAGCAACCATTGATGAACAGCGGGCTAGGCAGAAATCAGCATCAGACAAACACCGGGGAGTTTTTCGATCATTTGATGTAGGAGATTTAGTATTGGTCAAGACAGTTAGGCAGGAGAAGGTAAACTGGATTCCAGGAAAAATACTTGAGAAGCGCAGTCCTGTAACCTATTTAGTGTCTGTACTCGGAAAAACACGTTTTTGCCATGCTGACCATTTGCGACCGAGGGAATACCAGTATGAGGATGAACCTGTCTTAATTCCAAGAAAGATGACTGAGCAACCCCGTACTCCAGAAAAAGGAACTTCACCACCTACATCTCCAAATCGGCCAAGTCCACAGAGGAAGCAGTCATCATCTCCGCAGAAGGGACCTACAGTAACAAGTCCAGGGACTGGAGCTCAACCTTCCGTTGTGCAGTGCAGTCCACCACAATTAAGACGTTCCCAAAGGTCAGTGCGGAAGCCGGAGCGGCTTGACCTATAGGCCTAAGCTTAGGCAAATATAGAAGAGTTTTTGTTTGGTTTTAATTAAAGTTTTTAGTTTGAATTTTGAAAGAAACTTTAAATGCTCGAGCATTGTTTAAAATAAATAAATAAGTCATCAAGAGGAATTTAATTTGAAATTTATATGAACTTTAAAAATTTTAGGCCTATGTTTTTAAGTAGGCCATAGTAGAAGTAATCCATTTTAAGTTGTGGCGAGTGTAATATAGTATAGGCCTAACTTGTATTAGAAGAGTGGTTTTATTTTGTGTGTGTGGCTGCACTGCCAACGACCGCTGTGACGTCAGGCGGCTACTTCGATTCCTCGGTCTCATTCATGCAACAGGTTAGTCCGAGTATGCAATGTCGGTTCTCTTAACTAGCAAGTTTTATAATTACAAGTAGTAATTACCAAAGATAGCAAACGGACTGTCCTTGTGTAGGACCATAATAGCATGCGGGACTAGTCCTTGCGCGGGACTATCTAAATACAAGAGTCCTTACACGGGACTAGTCCTTACGTAGGACTGTTAGGAAATTCGTACCATCTCATGGCGCAGTCACCCTCCTCTATCAGGTTTTTATCGGAATTCCTGAAAAGTGCTGTAAAATTGCCAAAATGTAGGCAAAAATCACTGACAACTGGTTAAAAATAGACCTGTAGGACTGTTAGGAAATTCGCAATTCTCGAACTTTCTCATGGCCCCATAATTTTTTTATGCCTCGAAAATCCTTAAAAATGCTTTGAAATTGCCAAAAAGTAGGCAAAAATCGCCGAAAATCGGCAAAAATCGCCGAAAATCGGTTAAAAATAGGTCTATAGGACTGTTAGGAAATTCGTCCTTCTCGTCCTTCCTCATGGCCCCGGAGTGACGTATATATACTACTCATTACAAAGTTTTATGCAAAAAACTTAGATTATATATAGCTATAGAAACTTGACTCGCTTACATGGATTATGCTGTGTATAAATAAAAAATTGACCTAAACATGTGACAAATTTTTAAACACCAAATGAACTAATGTTAGAACAGTAACCAATGGACATGTGTGAGTCGCTTGATATAATCGTTTCAAACTATATCATTCTCATATATAGCTTAATTGGTTTTATGTTGTCACATTAAAATCAAATATCGATAGGCATTTTAAGATTTAACAAATTTAAATAAATATGTTAGTAGTGGGGAATGGGGGCTTTTGGAACAGTTCAAGGTCACCCGAGCGATGACGTCATCGATGACGTCATCGAGGTCAATGACCTCATCGATGACGTCATCGATTGCATCATCGATGACGTCATCACCAATGACGTCACTTCCATGACGTCACACTCATGACGTCACAGAAATGACGTGCTGATGACGTAATCACCCCTTACGTCACCAAGATGACGTCATCGATGTCACAAAGGTCAAGGTCACGCTGAAACCTAAAAGTTTTTGGCACTTTTGCTGTTTCTCGCACTAAGCTCCGAGTTTCAGTCACAGTTACCATGACCTTGACGACTTGGAGCGAATTTGCGATGAGAAACAGAAAAAGTGCCGAGGAAACTTGAAGTTTGCAACGTGACTCTGCCTAAACCGTCATGTGACACCGCTCGGGTTGACCTTGAACTGACCCAGAATCCCCCATTCAACCATTACTGCAACCACGATGCGCACCCTACGACAGACACCGAGCGACTGACTGTCCGGCCCCGCGCACTCTAGGTATATGGGAAGTGGTGGGGGAACTGCGATGACCTTGGGAAACTTGAAAATGTCAAGCTAGGTAGCACCGTTTTGGTGCTACCTTAAAGTTACATATCAAAGTGTGATGACCTTGAGTCAAAACATAGAAATACTACAAGTTGATACCACCCCAAAGTTTAAGTGTGATGACCTTGAGTCAAAACACAGAAATAATACAAGTTGATGCAGTCTCAGAGTTAAAGTGTGGTGACCTTGAGTTAAAATACTGAAGTACAAGTTGATATTGCTCCAGAGTTAAAGTGTGATGACCTTGAGTCAAAACATAGAAATACTACTAGTTGATACCACCCCAAAGTTCAAGTGTGATGACCTTAAGTCAAAACACAGAAATAATACAAGTTGATGCAGTCTCAGAGTTAAAGTGTGGTGACCTCGAGTTAAAATACTGAAGTACTACAAGTCGATATCGTCCCAGAGCACCTCTAGTACGATAATTCGACGCCGCAGTTAAAGTGTGATGACCTTGAGTCAAAACACAGAAATACTACAAGTCGATATCGTCCCAGAGTTAAAGTGCAGTGACCTTGAGGAAAATCAGAGAAAATCCAAACCATGTTTGTCCAGAGTCCAAATGTAATGACCTTGAGGCAAAAATCTGTAAAACACTTACATGAACAGAGTAGAAGAGTAGCGATGCTTCCCGCATGCAAGCCTGAGACATACTGGCTGAGCGCCGTCGCGTACCTTAGGGACTCGAATATGGTGGGGGTATTGCCAACACTTAGAGTAGAAGTGTAGTGGGTGACCTTGAACCAGACTTAGAGTAGAAGTGTAGTCGGTGACCTTGAACCACCCCTGAGGGGTGGACCCCCCCCGTCACCATTTTTTGGGTGACCACCCCCCCCCACCCCCACCCCCACCCTCACCCCCACCCCCACCCCCCCACCCCCCACCCCCCACCCCCCCCACCCCACCCCCACCCCCCCCCCATGGGGGTGGACCTCCACCCCCGGGGTGGACCTCCGCCCCATGGCGCCCCTTCGGGGGAGACCGGTGGGGATATAAGGCGGCCCGGCCACAGCCGGCTCGCAGTCCGCTCCCGAGCGTTGAACGTGAACGATCGGGACGGACCGCCATAGGCCTCACTAAACACTGAAAGGCGCCTTCACTGTTTAGCGAAGTCTACTCTAACTTTAAGACTTGTATTATTTCTAAGATATTGCGCTTGCGTTTGGGTATTGGGAATTGTTTTATATGAGAGTGTTTCACTTGTACCCTATGTTTCCTGTGTGTCTTGTTTGTCTTTTATCCTGTGTGTCTTGTTTGTCATATGTGTTTAATGTGTATGTGCTTGTTCCAGCATTTACTATGTTGAGCTCAATCGTGTGTTGTAAGTGTGTTATATTTATCTAAAGTGTATACCCTTGTTTTAGCATTTACCCTTGAGCGTTTTTCACAGCTCAAAGTAAACTGTAACGACAGGGAACGGGAGTAGGCCCCCGTGTAAAGCCACTTTTCATAATTGTTAGGCTCCTCTCAGGCATGCAACAGGTTGCGGCTGGGGTTGTGGGAGCATGTCCGTTTGTACGCTGGCAAGCAAAAGGTTGTGGCGGCCTCTGCACTCGGACCGAGGACGTAAGCCACTAGGGTGTCCTCAGTTTGTTTCCCTTCTGGAAACTCAAAATTATGTAAATGAAACTTTGTTAGCTATTTGCGTTTTTAGTCCCCAAGGCCCCCGAACATTCGTGGTTCGCCATGGGTGTACGGGGGCCGAAATTTTTTAATGTCCGTGTGGCCTTGACCCACAAAGGACTTGTAAAAATTTAATGCATTGCTAAATTAAAAATATTAAAGATAGTTTACGGGGGTAGGCCCCCGTGTAAAGCCACTTTTCATAATTGTTAGGCTCCTCTCAGGCATGCAACAGGTTGCGGCTGGGGTTTGGGAGTATGTCCGTTTGTACGCTGGCAAACAAAAGGTTGTGGCGGCCTCTGCACTCGGACCGAGGACGTAAGCCATTAGGGTGTCCTCAGTTTGTTTCCTCCTGGAAACTCAAAATTATGTAAATGAATCTTTGTTAGCTATTGAAAAGACAATGCAGTAAATGTTTACAAGTCTCACGTGGGGAAGGTTAGACGACATTGGATGTTGCCTGTTGTCATAGTTGGGTCTCTTCGGAGGCTACAGCGATGACAACCTAAATGCCCCAGGTGGGGCTTTATTTTTTAAAGTTTTTACGTGACCTTGACCTAAATATATGAAAGTTTTCAAAATCTTTAACAGTAAGGTTTTTATTAACACAGTAAATATATTAAAGTACTTTGTCTTTTAAACTTTAATGGGTAGGCATTACTAACACACAAGTCTGTAGTTGTCCATAGTTGGGTCTCTTCGGAGGCTACAGCGATGGCAACCTAAACGCCCCAGGTGGGGCTTTATTTTTTTCAAGTTTTTACGTGACCTTGACCTAAATATAGTAAAGACTGACCCCCTACACCTCCACTCCCCACACCTCCACTCCCCACACCTCCACCCCACACCTCCACCCCACACCTCCACCCCACACCTCCACCCCTCCACCCCACACCTCCACCCCACACATCCACCCCACACCTCCACCCCACACCTCCACCCCACACCTCCACCCCACACCTCCACCCCACACCTCCACCCCACACCTCCACCCCCCCCCACCACCACCCCACACCTCCACCCCACACCCCCACCCCACACCTCCACCCCACACCTCCACCCCACACCCCAACCCCACACCTCCACCCCCAGCCCCGCCCCTACCCCTACCCCTATACCCTTGGGTGGGGCTCGCCCGTAGTCGGTGGGGATATAAGGCAGCCGGGTTGCACGCACTTCTCATTCACGCTCCACCTTTCGTTGGAAGTGGCTGTCCAGGAGCTCATTCTTAAGAAGACCGGTGACCAAAAATGTCTCATCGTATACCTTATAAACCTTCGTACTATAATCTGATTGGTATTAATAGTATTACAGACAATGAGAAGAAATTGTATAAAAAATTTTGTTGCTTACTTGACAGAACGCGAAAACTACCGCCAAATACTTTCACCTACAAGCTACCCCTGATAGACAAGGATGATGTAAGCAAACTAACAACAATTCAAGTGAAATTTCTCGAAGAAAAAATCCTTGTTTGTATAAGAGAAGTGTTTCATAATGAATATTCAAAAAGATTGGCCTTCGACTTTATTAAGGAACATGCAGGATGTGAAAAAGAACAGTACCCAGGATTATATTATTTATATCTTTTTGAGAATGGAGCAAGTGTAACGGTAGAAATAAGTATCAAACTAATGTAATTCTCCCAACCAAGTTCTAAACTAGGACTTGAACTTGGACTTAATTGAGGTTTTTGTAGAACAGAGCGGGGGATAGATCACTTTGCGGCAATGGACTAGCATGCTGCTTAGTGGTTTATCCCCCGCTCAAAGGGTATCTTTACGCGACCTTGACCCACATAAATGCATAGTTTGTGGGGGGTATAAAAAAGGGCAAACCAATTGGATGGATACACCACTTCTATACCATGGCTCTATTGCAGTGCTCTATCCCCGCTAAAAATAATAATTCCAAGTGACCTTGTTCCACATAAACTTGCTCAAACAGACATTTTTCAAAAAAATTTGTACAAAGTAGTGGATTTAGACCAAACATTATTGGTTTATCAAGCCTGTTGAAGAATATATTGAAAATGGGTGTTTAAAAGCCAAATTTACTAAATGATTGATAAACCGGATGTATATGACGTCACCTTCCCCCACCCTTCAACCTTGGGTATAAAGGGACCCGGTTGAGCGCGCTGCTCATTATTGCTTGGACATTCACCGAGTGCACACTCAAAGCCAAACTGTAAAAAAATGGCTCTTTGCGATATTTGTGGTGAGTTTTTCCAAGATGAAGATATCTTTGTTTTACACCGAGAATTGCATCATGAAGAGAACAGAAAAGAAGAGATTGTTGTAAGTGAAGAAGACTTGGATGCGTTTGATCGGTTATTGGAAAACTACCAGAAGCAGATGGACGACTGTGATAGCTATCTACAGTTACACCGAGAATTGCATCGTGAAGAGGACAGAAAAGAAGAGATTGTAGTAAGTGAAGAAGACTTGGATGCGATTGATCGGTTTTTGGAAAAACCCCAGAAGCAGAAGGAGGACTGGGCTAGCTATTTACAGTTAATGCAAAGAAGAAGACCAAGTGTTATTCAATTTGCCGGAGCTGGACCATCTACAGCTGGAGGATTTATTGAAAAGGAAATGGAAGAAAAAAAAGTGGAAGATGTAAAACAACTGCGTACCCAAGAAGAGGATATGGAAGAAGAGGATACAGAAGAAGTGGAAGATATAAGACAACTGCGCACCACAGCCTTGCCAGGACCAGTTGTAACTCATTTCAAAATTAATAATGTGCAATTGGAATTGGAAGACTTTATAACCCAAGCTAAAAATCTAGTTGTAAAAACATTGATGGAAGAATTGGCAAGATTGAACTTTATTAAATTTGGATTGGTGTTGGAGGCTATGTTTACTAATACCGATGGTGAAAACTCACCGAGAGCATTCATTGCTAAAAACCGAACCCTTACAACGACATCTGATATCAACGAAATCTTAGAAGAATGTTTGGTTGAACTGCTAGTGAAACTTCAAGAACATGAAGGAAGAGGATCCGGCTGGACGCTATCATCAATTGAAGGTATGGATGTGAGGGTTCACAAGCATGGATATGGTATGAGAGGAAGCAGCTTTATCCATCTACCAAAGGTGATCCGAGATACAAGATCATGGATCAATGTGAAAAATGAGGATAATGAATGTTTCCGGTATGCAATGTTAGCAAAATATGTGGAACCTAATGCCTGTAGACCTAGCATAGCATACGAAGCTGTTCAACACCGCTATAACTTCCAAGGTATGTCGTATCCTGTTAGTCTTAATGATGTTGCTAAATTTGAGAGAAAAAACCCAGGCGTTTCAGTTAATGTGTTTGGTTTAGACGAATCAAATAACGTATACCCGTTACGAGTTACAAAGACTGAACGTCAAAATCATACAGATTTGCTGCTATTGACTAAAGGTGAAATATCACATTATGTTTACATCAAGAACTTTGAAACTTTGGTTGGACGACAAGTGACTAAAAAGAAAATTAGAGTAACAGTGTGTAAGAGATGCTTTTGTTTCACAAATAAGGACTTGAGACGTGGAGGATCGGAGTGGTTGTCGGAACACCAGCGGCTTTGTAATGACAACTATGAAGTGAAGATTAGTCTGCCACCACCATCTAGAGCATTTGTTCAGTTCAATAAAACAGTTCACCAATACCGGATTCCACTAGTTATCTACGCTGACTTTGAATCCACGTTAGTGCCGCAGGAACTTTCGGATGGTGAAGTAACTAGAAGAACCAAATATCAATTGCATCAACCTAACAGTTTTTGCTTATTGGTGAAATCTACTTTACCTGAAGAACAATTGCAAGACTATGGCTTAACATCCACTCCTATACTCTACCGTGGGGAAGAGGCTGCTAAGTATTTTGTAGACCAGTTGTATGACATTGCTGAAAAGGCGGAACGCTTATACGGTAATGTTTTACCCATGAAACCTTTGAACCAAAATCAACAAGAAGAATACATTTCGGCAACAAGATGTTATCTATGCAAGAAGAGCTTCAGTGAAGAAAATCAAAAAGTAAGAGATCATGATCACCTAACAGGGTTATACAGAGGACCTGCTTGTAATTCATGCAATATAAATTACAAACTGCCTCAATTTATTCCTGTCGTGTTACACAATCTTAGCGGCTATGACTCCCACTTTATTATCCCAGAGTTAGGACGAGATGATGGAAAAATCGAAGTATTAGCTGAAAACATTGGAGAAGTACATCAGTTTCTAAAAAAACAGTTGGTAAAATTAAACTTCGCTTCGTAGACTCTTATAGATTTATGTCATCTAGTTTGAGCAAATTGTCTGAGAACCTAAGAAGAGAAGATCTAAAAGAAACCAGCAAAATTGTGCCTGAAGATAAATTGGACTTAGTATTACAAAAAGGAGTTTTCCCCTATGATTATATAACTTCCACAGAAAAGTTTGAAGAAACCAGTCTACCACAATTGAAGCCTTCAATAGCAAATTAAATGAAAGTGAAATCTCCGTTGAAGACTACAATCATGCTTGTAATGTTTGGAACCAACTAAACATTCAAACTTTAGGGGAATATTCTGATTTTTATATAAAATTGGATGTAACTCTGCTGTGCGATGTGATGGAAGAATTTCGAAACACCCGTTTCTCAGCCTACGGATTGGATCCTTTACACTCGTATACATCCCCTGGATTAGCATGGCAAGCTATGCTCAAGTCAACTAACTGTCGATTGGAGCTTCTCACAGACATTGATATGGTCCTCATGATCGAATCAGGTGTACGAGGTGGTTTGACTCAAGCTGTGACCAGACATGTTAAGGCCAACAACAAGTATATCCCTAACTTCGACGAGCAACAACCATCACTCTACCTTGGATATTTTGATGCGAACAACCTCTATGGTTGGGCGATGTCAAATCCACTTCCCTACGCAGACTTCAAGTGGATTGACCCGACCACCATCGGTGACATATCACGGATTCCAAAAGATGGTCAAACAGGTTATATTTTAGACTGTGATTTTGAATATCCGGAACACCTTCACGACCATCATTACGACCTGCCTCTCCTAGCCAAGACTGAAGTTTCACCGACAGGAAGATGGCCCAAGCTGATGATGACCTTGGAGAATAAGAGTTGATATGTGGCACACTACTGGGTAGTTCAACAAGCACTTGAATTGGGTCTGCGTATAGTGAAAATTAACAGAGCAATTGAATTCACCCAGTCTTGTTGGTTGAAACCATATATCGATTCCAACACGACAAGAAGAGCTGCAGCGACAACAGCATTTGAAAAGGACTTCTACAAATTAATGAACAACGCCATCTTTGGGAAGACCTTGGAGAACAAGAGAAAACACAAAATTGTAAAATTAGTAAGTGATCCTAGGAAATTGGAAAAATTAGTGCAAAAACCAAATTTCGGAACATCAATGATTATAAACGAAAATCTAGTTGCTGTCAGTATGAATAAAACAACAATAGTGATGGATCGTCCGTTATACATTGGAATGTCGATTTTGGATATAAGTAAAACTCTGATGTATGATTTCCATAACAACAAAATGGTTAAACACTACGGAAGAGACAACATTGGAGTTGCATACATGGATACCGACGCGTTTATCTACTGGATAAAGACTTTGGACATGTATGAAGATCTAAGGAGTTTCCCATACAAAGACGACTTTGACTTCTCTGACTATCCGAAGAACCATCCGAATTACAATGAAAAAGAATAAAAAGTAATTGGAAAATTTAAAGATGAAGCAAATGGAATACCTTTGGAGGAAATAGTAGCGCTGATGTCCAAATTATATTCCTTCAAGATGTATATGGAAAATGACATACCGACAGTGAAGAAAGCTAAAGGAGTCAAAACATCGTACTTGAAGAAACATGTGACATTTGACCATTACAAGACCTGTTTGTTTGAAGATTCTACAATGTCTGCAACGTTCAACACTATCAGAAGCTTTAAACATGAGGTCTACAGTGTCACTGAAGTTAAAAGAGCACTATCAGCTCAAGATGATAAAAGGCATATTATGCCGGATAAGGTTCTTACTCTTCCTTTCGGCCACTACTCTCTAAACCCTATCAACTAGTAACCTATTCTTCGTCCTTCTACAACTTCGACCTTATTCCTTTCTCCTTCCGTAAAAAAATGGGGGAACACGGCAAGTCAAACGCCGTGTTCCCCATTTTTTTACACAAGTTTGGATGACCTTGACCTATATAAATAATGTGAATATTTAAGACAACATTCATTGTGATTATACATGTGATACATGAAACATTCAAACCTGCAATATGAAGGACTTGAAGCAAGAAATTGTCAACGAACTTCATAAACCTGCAAGAAGAAAGTTTCCACGAAGAAATACAGTGATAAAAGGAATAAATGATTTATATCAAGCGGATTTAATCGAAATGATTCCTTACAGTAAACAAAATAGAGGATTTAAATACATATTGACTATTATTAATTGTTTTTCAAAAATGGCAGATGCTTTACCACTAAAAGATAAAAGTGGCAAAATCGTTACAAAAGCAATGGAAACAGCTATACAAAGAGACAAACATACTATAAAACATTTACAAACTGATGATGGAAAAGAATATTTTAATAAGGAATATGCAAATTTAATGAAAAAACACAACATTAACCATTACTCAACCAATTCAGAGGTAAAAGCATCAATAATTGAAAGATTCAACAGAACTTTAAAAGGTGCGATGTATAAGATGTTTTCTAACAGAGGATCGCACGTATGGATTGATATGTTACCAAAACTTATAAACGATTACAATAACAAGTTTCATAGAACTATCGTATAAAACCAAGCCAGGTTACTAATAAAAATGAAAAACTTGTATTAAAACGTATAAAAATGAATACTAAACCAAAAGTTGAAAAACTAAAGCCTAAAAGGTTTAATGTTGGTGATAAAGTCCGAATAAGCAAATACAAAGGTGTATTCAGTAAAAGATATCTTCCGAACTGGACAAATGAGGTATTTACCGTATTTAAGGTGCAACCTACAGTACCAGAAACTTACATTTTAAAAGATAATAAAGGACAATTGCTTGAAGGAGGGTTTTATGGACATGAAATGTTAAAATCAACAGTAGGTGATGTATACCTAGTTGAAAAGGTGTTGCAACGGAAAAAAGATATGGTTAAAGTACGATGGTTAGGATTTAATAAGACGGAAGATTCTTGGATACCTAAAAAGGATCTAATATAACGATAGAGAATCATTTTGGGTTGAACCATTACAAAGGATGGAGATAATACCGCAAAAAGACAATTTTACTATTAATAATATAGATGAACTCACAGTGGATGGTTCTCAATTTAACACTGGGAAACACGGTGTTTTGTTGCCAAACACGGTGCGTTGTCTGGTTACCGGTCCTTCCAATTGTGGAAAAACAAATGTAGTATTCAATTTGATTACAAACCCTAAAGGATTACGTTTTAATAATTTATATGTATTTTCAAAGTCACTACAACAACCGAAATATAAGTTATTGGAACAAATACTCAATAATGTGCCTGAAGTTAAATATTTTAGATTTAACGCAAGCGAGAGTGTCATGCAACCGCAAGAGCTAATCCATTCTCAGTATTCATATTTGACGATGTATCTTGTGAAAATCAAAATACAATAAGGAATTACTTCGCCATGGGTCGACATAACAACATAGATAGCATTTATATTGTCAAACTTACAGCAAAATACCGAAACAGCTCATTAGAGACAATGCAAACACGTTAATTGTATTTAAACAGGATGAAACCAACCTAAAACACATATATTATGACCATGTAAGTGCGGATATGCCATTTGAACGATTTAAAGAGTTGTGTGGAAAGGCTTGGGCTGAAAAGTATGGGTTTTTAACAATTATGAAGGAACAACCGCTAAACAATGGTCGATACAGGATAGGATTTGATAAATTTATACTAATACACTGATCATGATGTAAAACATTCATTGTTGTACAACACGTCTTGCTACAAACATGGTTAACCAAGAAAAGTTAATAAAGGAAATAAAATCACTTAGTGATTCTATTCGGGATAAAAACAGAGCATTAAAATTAGGTATTAGCGAAAGGGAGAAATTTCTTGAATCTACTTTTAAACCTATTACTGAACCCTTGAAACAATTAAACAAAAAATTTGCTAAACCCGTTTTGGAAGGAGATGCAATTGCACCTATTACAAAGTTTGAAAGAGAAAATGTAAAATCAGAAGATTTTAGTGATGAAGACCCGGAATCCTCTACATATAGTGGTTTTACCGGTGGAGAACCGAAAGAGAGCTAGAATCACCAGACTATAGTGGTATAGAGAATTATATGAAGTAAAAACTAAAAGAGGACATGAAGATGTATCAACTGCTAGTGAAGAGGAAAAAGAAGAAGAAGCAAGGGAAGGTCCGTCAAACATAAGCTTGTTGGGTGAAAACATTCATAACAAAGGACCTTTAGGAAGGAAATACATGATAAAAATGTTAGCTGGAATAAATCCTAATAAAAACTACCATAGTTATGGAGTTAGATTAACAGAAGAAGGTTTAATGGTTGGTAATAGCCCGGTAAACATTGATGAACATGATAATATTATTGTTGGTAATCAAAGATATAAGGGCACAAGAGGATTATTTGAATTATTATTTGAAAAAAAGCCTTTAGAATTGTTAGTTAAAGAAGAAGACATGGAAGCATATAAACAGATTTTGGAACACACCAATGCATACAGGAGAAAATATTTAGCTGACCAACCAGTTTTTAGATCTAGGTCTTTAAAATATAGAGAATTTGTATCCAAGTTAATACCAACAACGAGAAGACAACCAATGCCGATAATGCCAAGAAAACCTGTAAAACGAAGGTTTGTGTCATCCACCTTGGATATAAGTGCTGCAGAACCAAGAAAAAGAAACAAATCAAAAAAATCTGTTACAGGTACAGGTTTAATGAAGAAACTATATAACACAAATGTGATTTATTACAATAATATCAATAAATTGGTGGATAGAATGAAACTAATACATGAAGCTAAAGAAGCGGGTCATACTGGATTGGAAAACGAATGGGTAGCTTTAGTGGATGAACTCCGAAACCGTGGGGTAATCTCATAAAAATGCGTTACGCCTAGATTACTATTCAGTTGCACCATGAGTGTCGACAAGTTCGGACGTTACTCCTCGGATGGGTTATATTATGCGAATAGTTTAAAAAGAAGTGCTGGTTTACCACAAACACCTGAAGGAGATTATGATATTAGTAATAAAAGGTTAAAAAACATAAAAGATCCTACGGATGAAAACGATGCAATAAATTTAAAAATATTAAAGGAAAAGATATCGCCAACATTAAGACTACAAAATAACACATATGACGCAGAAGATCATAGAATTATCAACGTTGGTAAACCAAATCAAAACGGTGATGCAATAAACAAAGGTTATTTGTCATCTGAATTAAAAAATACGTTAAAATTCAATGGGAAAACGTATAGTGCTAACAATAAACGTATATCCAACGTGGATGACCCTAAAGATGCAAAAGACAGCGTAAATAGACGCTATTTACATTCCTTGATACCTGAAAAGACAAAAGATGGATTTTCTTTTTATAAATTTGTTATTAATGATATAGGTTATCCGAAAAATGAAAATGATGCTGTAAATCTAAAATATATCGAAGATCATTGTATCACACGTGATGTAGGAGTTATATATATAGGAGTTATATTGTTTTGGTAATTGTTTAGCTAATGTAAAAGATGGTTCAGCTCCATCAGATTGGTGCAACTGTGGGTCAAATGAAAGAGACAATAAAACAAGAAACAACTGGATTTGTAAAACAAGACCAAGTGGTATCACGGCAGGGGGATGTGTTTGTACAGGGAAATGAAAAGTTTACATTACTTGAACAGAACAATAATGTTTGGGATGGTAAAGGAAAGAAATTAACAAATGTAGGTATGGCTGTAGATTTATTTGATGTTCCAATAGTAGCACAAACTATATATTCTAATCCGTATAATGATGATCCTTACATATGTAGGTTTAAAAAAATACGTAATGTATCTCCTGGTACCAACGATTTCGATTGTGTTGTAGTTAGTCAATCTTTGATATTAGATAAACCAACTGGTGATATTTTTAATGCAAATGATAAGAAAATAGGTAATTTAAAACAAGGTCATTAAAGGATCATAAAGTATATACTTGTAATAATAAACGTATTACAGAACTTAAAGACCCTCAACATGTGGATAATGCCGTCACTGTTAATTTTCTTGTTAAAGTTTTAGGAAATGCATTATTTGATATATACAATCTTATTGCAACCCGTACACGTCATAGTTGGTTGTCTGAATCCGAGAGAGGTAATTGGATTAAACGGGAAATTTTTAATAAATACTTTATTAACCCTAATACGCAAAAGTTTAGATCATCAGATTGGGGTGATATTGATATATAATATAAGAACACAATAAACAACTCATTTATGTCCAACTCGTCATAGAGTTAACACATAAGTTGTACATTTCGATTATAAAAGGACGATAATGACATTCCAGTACATCAGTCCATATCGAGACAGTATACGGAAAGGAGGCGGTATCACGTCCACAGCGGTTTCTCTGTTAAGTAAAGCTTTAAATCGTATTCCAGTAGGATCTATCGTAAATAGAGCAATAGACGCTTTACCATACGAATTTCATATACCGGGAGGTTATCAGTATTGCGGACCAGGAACTAAATTGAAAAAACGACTGGAAAGAGGTGATCCAGGCATAAATAAGTTAGATCAGGCTTGTAAAGATCACGATATCGCATATTCCACGTTTACCGATTCAAAAAATAGGTCAATCGCTGATAAAAAGCTAGCGAATATAGCTTGACAACGAGTAAAGTCTAGTGACGCTAGTATTGCGGAAAAAGCAGCAGCTTTAGCGGTAACAGCAGGTATGAAGGCTAAAACAGCGGTAGGAGGTGGAAAAAGGAGGGGTAAGAATAAAAAAGGATCAACCATGAGGAATCATGGTGGTAATATTAGACTAAAAAGACGTTCTCCGAGGAAAAAAATAACAAAAAACCGACAATATGGTCAATGGTAAAAAACGGGGCTGGTCTATACCTAAGACCGTAAGTAGTGTCAAACTGTTGGTGCTGGCCCAGTTCAAGGTCACCTGAGGGATGACGTCATCGAGGTCAATGACCTCACCGATGACGTCATCGATGACGTCATCGATTGCGTCATCGATGACGTCATCACCAATGACGTCATTTCGATGACGTCACACCCATGACGTCACAGAAATGACGTGCTAATGACGTCATCACCCCTTACGTCATCAAAATGACGTCACCGACGCCACTAAGGTCAAGGTCACGCCGAAACTTAAAATTTTTTGGCACTTTTGCCGTTTCTCGCACTACGCTCCGAGTTTCAGTCAGAGTCCCCGTGACCTTGACCACTTGGAGCGAATATTCGACGAGAAACGGCAAAAGTGCCAAGTTAAACTCGAGTTTCTGACATGACCCTGCCTAAATGGGCAATCGGTTATCCCTCAGGTGACCTTGAACCAGCACAACACCAACAATTTGATATTACTGTGACCTTGAAAACCTAACAACGGAGCGCCGACACCGATGCGCACCCCACGACAGTCACCGAGCGACTGACCTCCAGGCTCCGCGTACTCTAGGTATATCGGCTTGAGAGACTAAGACTCCAAACTGTCAGGAATGGGAGTAACTAACTGAATTTTGCAAGGAAAAGTCATCTCATCCAACATTCTAAACAAATCTTCATCAGTAAAACTTACATTAGTCTGTTTGGTATAAAACTTAGGGTGTCCGCGCAACAGTTTGCGCCACTTAGCTAAAGTCGAAACCCTTTTGACTTTGAGTGGTGGACAGTGAGCAACTAATAAAGTCTTAACACGGTTAAGTTTCTTACCTAAAGCGTCCCGCGACATGGCTTCCCTCACAAAAGTCCGCACAATACTGAGAGACTGCTTGTAGCGCATGAGTCAAGGGAAAAGAGGTGGGGGAAACAGCAGGAGTGGGGGAAGGTCACAGTGGTGGGGGAAGGTGAGGTTGTACGCTGGAGTATCGCATCACTTCACCATGAGCTGTCCTACAGTCAACACACTGTTCTCTTGGCCCGAGTTGGCACTAGAAGAAACATTTCTGTACAGCTTAGGCTGTGAGAGCCGAGGAAGCAAAGTCAAAGTGGAAATTGTGTTAAACTCCAAGATGAAGAGTCTCCTAAATAAACTAATTGTATCCCTGCAATCCCCTATAACTTTAGAGAAATACCACTTTATAAAGCGACACCTTATTCTTTGGCAAAACGAAGTGGAAATGGAAAAGATTACAGTAAAATTAATTTAACTTAAAATTTGGACTGGACACTCATGGCGATACCACGTGGCGTGCAAACGCCACCGTAAACATTAAAAGTTAGGTAAGTGAGGACCTCTGGTACGATAATTCGACGCCGGAGTTAAAGTGTGATGACCTTGAGTCAAAACACTGAAATACTACAAGTCGATATCGTCCCAGAGTTAAAGTGTAGTAACCTTGAGGAAAATCAGAGAAAATCCAAACCATGTTTGTCCAGAGTTCAAGTGTAATGACCTTGAGGCAAAAATCTGTAAAACACTTACATGAACAGAGTCGAAGAGTAGCGATGCTTACCGCATGCAAGCCTGAGACATACTGGCTGAGCGCCGTCGCGTAGCTTAGGGACTCGAATATGGTGGGGGTATTGCCAACACTTAGAGTAGAAGTGTAGTGGGCGACCTTGATGCAGACTTAGAGTAGAAGTGTAGTCGGTGACCTTGAACCACCCCTGAGGGGTGGACCCCCCCCCCCCCCCGGGGGGTGGGCCTCCACCCCCCCCCACCTCCACCCCCCCCCCCCACCTCCACCCCCCCCACCTCCACCCCCCCCCACCTCCACCCCCCCCACCTCCACCCCCCCCCCCAAGGGGTGGACCTCCACCCCCGGGGTGGACCTCCGCCCCATGCCGGGGGAGACCGGTGGGGATATAAGGCGGCCCGGCCACAGCCGTCTCGCAGTCCGCTCCCGAGCGTTGAACGTGAACGATCGGGACGGACCGCCATAGGCCTCACTAAACACTGAAAGGCGCCTTCACTGTTTAGCGAAGTCTACTCTAACTTTAAGACTTGTATTATTTCTAAGATATTGCGCTTGCGTTTGGGTATTAGGAATTGTTTTATATGTGAGTGTTTTACTTGTACCCCATGTCTCCTATGTGTCTTGTTTGTGTTTTATCCTGTGTGTCTTGTTTTGTCTTTTATGTCATATGTGTTTAATGTGTATATGCTTGTTCCAGCACTTACCATGTTGAGCTCAACCTATTTTGTAAGTGTGTGTTATATCTATCTAATGTGTATACGCTTGTTTTAGCACTCCCCCTTGAGCCTTTTTCACAGCTCAAAGTAAATTGTAATGATAGGAACGGGAGTAGGCCCCCGTGTAAAATCATTTTTTACCAACGTTAGCATGGGTCCTCTCAGGCATGCAATATTGCGGCTGGGTTGGGAACCGGTCCGTTTGTACGCTGGCATGCAGACCACAGCTGTGGCCAATTTGCGGCGGCCTCTGCACTCGGACCGAGGGCGTAAGCCACTAGGGCTGTCCTCAACCTCTCTCAAAATTACGTAAATGAAACTTTGTTAGCTATTTGTGTTTTTTGTCCCCAAGGCCCCCGAACATTCGTGGTTCGCCATGGATGTACGGGGGCCGAAACTTTTTAATGTTTGTATGGCCTTGACCTAGTAACGACTTATACAAATTTAATGCATTGCTAAACTTAAATATTAAAGATAGGGAACGGGAGTAGGCCCCCGTGTAAAATCATTTTATACCAATGTTAGCATGGGTCCTCTCAGGCAGGCAATATTGCGGCTGGGTTGGGAACCGGTCCGTTTGTACGCTGGCATGCAGACCACAGCTGTGGCCAATTTGCGGCGGCCTCTGCACTCGGACCGAGGACGTAAGCCACTAGGGTTGTCCTCAACCTCTCTCAAAATTATGTAAATGACCTTTGTTAGCTTTGAAAAAGTTATTTGTTAGCAATGCAGTAAATGTGTAAAAGTCTTGCGTGGTGAAGGACAGACAACATTGGAATGTTTGCTGTTGTCCATAGTTGAGTCTCTTTGGAGGCTACAGCGATGGCAACCTAAATGCCCCAGGTGGGGCTTTATTTTTTTAAAATTTTTCCGTGACCTTGACCTAAATACAGTAGTTTTCTAAATCCTTAATGGTTAGGTATTACTAACATACAAGTCTGCTGTTGTCCATAGTTGGGTCTCTTTGGAGGCTACAGCGATGGCAACCTAAATGCCCCAGGTGGGGCTTTATTTTTTAAAGTTATTGTGTGACCTTGACCTAATTATAGGAAAGACTGCTCCAGCATCCCCCCCCCGTCCCCCCCCCAACCTCCACCCCACACCTCCACCCCACACCTCCACCCCACACCTCCACCCCACACCTCCACCCCACACCTCCACCCCACACCTCCACCCCCCCCAACCTCCACCCCACACCTCCACCCCACACCTCCACCCCACACCTCCACCCCACACCTCCACCCCACACCTCCACCCCACACCTCCACCCCACACCTCCACCCCCCCCCTACCCCTACCCCTACCCCTACCCCTACCTCTATACCCTAGGGTGGGGCTCACCCATGGTCGGTGGGGATATAAGGCGGTCGGGTTGCATGCACCTCTCATTGGACCACCAACACTCGTGTTGACCGGTGCTCCTGCTCTTTGCATCTTTATATTGCATCTTTATATTACATATTTTCACTTCACTTCTTCACTTTTAAAATGGGTTTGAAGGGTTTGAAATTGAAGAATTACCCTCCAGCTTCTGCTTCTTCTGCTAACCCCACTTCGGCTGTCCAGTCTACTCCGCCTTCTTCGTCTGGGACCACTACGATGCAGTACTCGGTCCTGCGGCAAGCGCTGGCTGTAATCACGACTGTGACCAGCCTTCTGCCATCGATGCCAGCGCTAACCAATACAACTGCCGCTGGGACCAGCCGAGGATTGATTTGTTCTCCAGCTGTCTCCCTTTCCTCGGACTCCAACTCGGATGCTGCCGTTTTCCAGACGGAGGAGGACGACAAGAAGAAGAAGAAGACTTCAAAGCCGAAGTACACCCCATACTCCCGTTCACAAAAAATCCTTTCATACACCAAATCCCAATGTCCTCTACCTCTATCCCCTATCCCACCAACACCTGTTAAACCACCCCGTCGATCTATCTTTTCTCCTGACGCTCCCTATCCTACTATTGATATGACATCCAAATTTACCTTACCAACCATCGACCTAACACGTTCTCCTACCCCACCCAACATTGTTTGCTCCCTTCCTTTTCACCGCGTAAAGCGTTCTACCCCTATTCCTTCTAGCCAGCCTAAACCGGACAAGCTCCAAAACACTCCAGTAAAGCGTCCAACACAAAAACGTAAGCGTGTTAAAGTCCCTGCTGGCAAGGGTAATAAATGCGATTACGTGTATATGTCAAAAGACTTTGGGGTTCTTTGCTGTCAGAAGTTTGCTGTTTTAGATGAAGACCGTTGCCAAACGCACTTGAACAAAAATATCAATCTTCCGAGAGTAAGACCCTACAGTCTTAACAACATTAGGTCTAAAACATCCCAACCCAGACATCCCTACAGTCCGCAATCACTTGATATTAGAAGACTTAAAGTGGATGAAAAATATTATTTTATTGTTCAAACTTATGGAGCTTTCGATGCCAAAGTAGAAATCATTGTAAAAGGTGATGGCAGCCTTCATACAATGAAAGTACCCGTTCGGATGGTACAAAGACAATTTTTCATCCATAAAAAAGGCTATCTAATACGAAGGGAAGGATGCCAATCTGTGTGGGAAATGGATTAGGATGTAGGCCTACCAAAAGAAATTCTAAATTGTTAGGTTGTGTTGGACGATATTTAAAAAACAAAAATTCTTCTTCCAAATTATTTTTTTAAAATTTAGTCCTAACCCTCTTAAAGTAAGGGAGAGGGGTATTATACAAGTCAACTAATAAAAAAAAAAAAATACTTGACTTGTATAATACTTTAACCTGGCGGTGATGTAAAATCACTGGGACAATCTCAAACCGTGTCCTTGAGGGTGAAGACTAAGTTACAAAAATCTTTAACAAATTAAAACTTACCTCCAAACACTTGTGGGAAGCCACAAGTGTTTGGAGGTAAAAATTTTTAAAGTTTGAATGACCTTGACCTATATTAACTATTCTGAAAAGTAAAGAGCTAACCTTGCAACCAAGGTTGTGTATCATGTGATACCCCCACTCCAACGTTTTGCTTAGCTTGTATGAGCTGTTCATTTTGCTTCAGTCTATTTCTACGCTTGATACTAAACATGGCACCGTTCTCCTACAAAGGTGGTAAATACAACTTAGATGAACACACTGCATGGGAACTTTTAAGCGGTTTGAGAAGGGATGTTGAGTTTTGGATAAGACGTGATAGGGCTATGTTTTCTTTATGTGTTATAAACAGACAAACCTTAAACATTACACACTACACTAAAATTGAATATAAAAATATAGACGAACTGTTCTCCTGGGTGTTTGAAGTAAGCAAGTTTATTGAAGAGAATAAGATTCAGGCCAAACTTATAATAACCAGGTTTGATACCAGGGAAGGTTGACCTTGAGTTACCCCCACCACAAAAATGGGTATATATAGGAGTGGTAATCCACTGTCCTCTCATTCTGCTTTACACTGTTAAGCCGAACGCTTCGCACCATGTCTGGCAACGCTTCAGCTTCTGCCTCTAACTCCGGCTCAGGTGTTGGGCCGATCCGATCGGGGCCTTCGTCAAGAAGTCGTGTCCGGTTCTCCCTCCGGCTTTGGCCCTGTCAGGAAGGAGCTGTGCAGCAGCGGAGCCTCTCAACCAACCACATCAGATGCATCTACCCAGACATCACCAAACCTAATCGAAAGGTACAACGAAATTATAGAGCAAAAGGATAGGGTGTTAGAGAGTGTAATCCGTGAGGCAAATTCAATCCTGAGGAAATACGACAGACTAATTATGAAGTGTCAAGATCTTTTAGTGGACAGTGATGCTAGTGAGGATGAGAGTGGATAGGTGTGTGGGTAAAGACTCGGACTGGGACTTGTGTGTTTGTATGAATGTGTGCGTGAATGTGGAATACAGAGCGGGGGATAGATCACTCTGTGGCAATGGACTAACATGCCACTTAGTGATCTATCCCCCGTTCTGGTAATGTTTTTGGATGGCCTTGACCCACTTTACCAAGGTTAGCCAGTACCCCCACTACTGATAAATGTATATATATACGGGTATTGATGTGCAGTTTGGTTATTCTGCTTTGTACCGCTTAGCTGAATACTACACTTTAACATGGCTTTCAACTGCAAAACTTCTCAAGCTTCCTCTTCTTCAAGAAGGCGTGCTGCCAACGTCCTGCCTGCTACTCGTGGACCTGCTCGACCATTCCATAGCATAACTGTTGCTCGGGCAAACGCCTGCAAAGCTCCGATGCTACGGACCTTGCTGGAGGTGAGCCAAGACGGGCAAGGCTTGCTCAGTCCTGGCCAACGGCAGGAGCAAGAAAGGCGTATGGCGTACTTCAGGCTGCAGGGTGTAGTTCCCAGCTTGAAGTTAGGCGATCCCAGAGTAGCAAGCATCAACGAGGCAGCGGACTACATATCACACCTTCACAGTGTTTTAGAAGTAAAGGACCAACAAATTGAAAAGCTAAAAGAACAATTGAAACAATATAACTTTAACCCGATGGAGTTTTTAGAAACGGAGATGAGTGATAGTGACGATGAAGGTAGTGAATATATACTAGGTATGTAATGAAAAGACAGGGACATGTGTGTGTGTGTGTGTGTGTGTGTGTGTGTGTGTGTGTGTGTGTGTGTGTAGAATACAGAGCGGGGGATAGACTACTTTGCGGCAATGGACTAACATGCTGCTTAGTGGTCTATCCCCCGCTCAAAGGGTAGCATTGGATGACCTTGACCCACTTATAAGCAAGGACAACCGGTTAACTGGTATAAAAGAGGGGGTCTGTACATTTTGCCTTCATTCTGCTTTGGACTTTCCAGTAGAACGCTAGAAAAATGAGTGGATCTCTTCTTGGTGCTAACTTGGACAGGTATACTGGTGATGGTGCATTATGAAAACTGTAGAGACATGTTGACGGCTGTGTATGAGTGTTTGGTGAGAAGGATTTTTCAAGAAAACTGCGAATTTATGTTAGCGTGGAAAAGAAACTTGTTTGTTGATGGTCATGCTACAATGCAAAAGCATGAACCACCTCCATGTGTTAAAAGTAGGACATCATAATTTGGACGAACTGGACGATATGTTTAGGGAGCTGGAGTGTTTGATACATCAGGAATGTAAACCTTGTGAAATTGAAATTTTTAAATTGGATATGGAATTAGAATAAAATGTGTTAAACAGGACTCGAACTTGGACTTGATTGAGGTTGTGTAGAACAGAGCGGGGGATAGATCACTTTGCGGCAATGGACTAGCATGCTGCTTAGTGGTCTATCCCCCGCTCAAAGGGTATCTTTACGTGACCTTGACCCACATAAATTGTATAGTTGGTGGGGGTATAAAAAAGGCAAACCAATTGGATAGATACACCACTTTCATACCATGGCTCCACTTGACAACACCGTGTTCCATCGCGACAGAATTCTTTCAATTCTGGAGGTAATACCTGTAGAAGTTATAGAAGCAGAGGACCAACTACCTGCGGTTGATCAGGAAGAGGAGGAGGAAGAAATAATGGATATTGAAACGGACTCTGACGAAGCTGGTTCAACGGACAATGAAGTGGACTTGCACGCCTACGAAACATTAGAGTCATCATCTGAGTCGGAAATGGAATTCCAATTGGAAATTGAAGAAGAAGAAGAAGAACAACAAGACACTCCTCATCGTCCAATGGATAGGATGTTAGTTGCCAGAAGAATTATGTATTGTCATCGCTGCCTATTCCGTGATGAGGATGATTCCGACTCTGATGGTGATGTTTCTCCTTTGTAAGAAGTTTTAAACAAAAAAAAAAAAAACAATGTGAGCGGGGGATAGAGCACTTTGTAGTAAATGATGCTGCTTGATGCTCTATCCCCCGCTCAAAATAATAATTCCCAATGACCTTGACCTATATAAACTTGCTCAAACAGACGTCTTTGAAAAAACTTGTACAAATTATTGAATCTAGACCAAATATCATCAATTTATCAGCCTACTGATAAATGTATTACAAACGGTTGTGTAAAGGCTAAATTTAGCACATGATTGATAACCTGTTTCTATATGACGTCACTTTCCCCACCTATCTGCCTCGGATATAAAGGGTCCCGGTCGAGCGCGCTGCTCATTATTGCGTGGACATTCACAGAGTGTGCATTCAAAGCCAAACTGTTTGAAATGGCTCTTTGCGACATTTGTGGGGAAATCTTTCAAGACGAAGATCTTTTCACCCTACACAGAGAATTACATGAAGACGAAGATAGAAAAGAAGATATTACCATGGATGAAATAGACTTAGACTCAATTGACCGGTTTTTGGAAGAGCACCAGAAGCAGACGGACTACTGGGACAGCTATCTACAGCAAATGCAAAGAAGAAGACCTAGTGTGATACAATTCGCTGGTGCTGGACCATCTACTGCTAGAAGACCTATTGAAGAAGAGGACACCGAAGAAGAGGACACCGAAGAAGAGGATATGGAAGATGTAAGACAACTGCGCACCACGGCCTTGCCAGGACGAGTTGTAACACATTTCAAAATTAATAACGTTCAATTGGAACTGGAAACATTCATAACCCAGGCTAAGGAACTTGTTGGTCAAACTTTGAGGGAAGAACTACAAAGGCTAAATTTTATTAAATTTGGAATGGTGTTAGAGGCTATGTTTAACAATACTGATGGTGAAACAGCATTGAGAGCATTCATTACCAAAAATCGAACCCTTACCTTCACCTCCGACATTGATGATATTATTGAAGAATGCTTGGAGGAACTTATAACCAAACTCCAAGAACATGAAGGAAGAGGATCTGGATGGACTTTGTCATCAATTGAAGGTATGGATGTAAGGGTTCACAAGCATGGATATGGTTTAAGGGGTAGTAGTTTTATCCCTTTACCAAAGAAAATCCAAAACACTAAATCGTGTAGGAATGTGCAAAATGAAGGTAATGAATGTTTCAAGTATGCAATGTTAACCAAGTATGTTAAAGATCATCCTGAAAGAGTTGGTAGAGAATATTACGAAAATGAACACCGCTACAACTTCCAAGGCCTCACCTACCCAGTTACATTGAAAGACATAGACAAATTTGAAAAGAAAAATCCTGGCGTTTCAGTGAATGTTTTTGGTCTGGATGATTCGAACAACGTTTATCCTTTGCGGGTAGTAAAAGTTGAGCAAAGAAAACCACACGGATTTGCTACTGATAACTAAGGGTGAAATTTCCCATTATGTATGGATAAAGGACTTTGAAGCCTTAGTTGTAAAACAATTGACCAAAAGAGTAAATAGGATTACAGTCTGCAAGAGATGTTTCTGCTTTTCTTGGAAAGATTCAAGACATGGAGGATTAGACTGGTTGTTGGAACATAAAAGACTTTGCAACGAGAACTATGAAGTAAAGATAAGTCTTCCACCGCCTACCCGAGCTTCAATACAATTTAACAAGACAGTTCACCAATACCGAATCCCACTAGTGGTCTACGCAGATTTTGAATCAACGTTAGTACCACAGGAGCTGCCGGACGGCGAAGTGACTAGAAGAACAAAATATCAGTTGCATCAACCCAACAGTTTTTGTCTACTAGTTAAATCAACCTTGTCTGAAAACCAATTGCAAGACTATGGTTTAACATCCACTCCAATACTCTACCGTGGTGAAGAAGCCGCTAAGTATTTTGTAGACCAACTGTACGATATTGCTGGAAAGGTTCAACGCTTGTTCGGTAATATTGTACCTATGGAACCTTTAAACCAAAATCAACAAGAAGAATACAACGTAGCGACAAGATGCTATTTATGCAAGAAGATGTTCAGTGAAGAAAATCCAAAAGTAAGAGATCACGATCACCTGACAGGGTTATACAGAGGAGCTGCTTGTAATTCATGCAATATAAATTACAAACTGCCAAACTTTATTCCTGTCGTTTTACACAATCTTAGCGGCTACGACTCCCACTTTATTATTCCAGAGTTAGGAAGAGATGACGGTAAAATTGATGTTCTTGCTACAACATTGGAAAAGTACATCAGCTTTTCAAAAACAGTAGGTAAAATTAAACTTCGCTTCGTAGACTCTTACAGATTTATGCCATCTAGTTTAGCCAAATTGTCAGAGAACCTAAGAAGAGAAGACTTAAAAGAAACCAGCAAAATTGTATCTGAAGATAAATTGGACTTAGTATTACGTAAAGGAGTGTTCCCCTACGATTACATAACTTCTGCAGAAAAATTTGAAGAAACCAGTCTTCCACCGATTGAAGCCTTCAATAGCAAATTAAACGAAAGTGAAATCTCCGTTGAAGACTACAATCATGCTTGTAATGTTTGGAACCAACTAAACATTCAAACCTTAGGGGAATATTCTGACTTTTATATAAAATTGGACGTAACTCTGCTGTGCGATGTGATGGAAGAATTCAGAAACACCTGCTTCTCTGCCTATGGACTGGACCCTCTACACTCGTACACATCTCCAGGATTAGCATGGCAAGCTATGCTAAAGTCAACCAACTGTCGATTGGAACTTCTAACAGATATAGATATGGTGCTCATGATGGAATCCGGTGTACGGGGCGGTTTGACACAAGCTGTAACACGTCATGTCAAAGCCAACAACAAGTATATCCCCGGCTTCGACGAGCAAACAACCATCGGTCTACCTTGGCTACTTTGACGCAAACAACCTTTATGGTTGGGCAATGTCAAATCCGCTTCCCTACGCTGACTTCAAATGGATCGACCCGGCCACCATCGGAGACATCTCACAGATTCCAAAGGATGGTCCAAAAGGCTATATTTTGGACTGTGATTTTGAATACCCGGAGCACCTTCATGACCATCACTACGACTTGCCTCTCCTAGCCAAGACTGAAGTTTCACCGACAGGAAGATGGCCAAAATTGATGATGACCTTGGAGAATAAAGATCGGTATGTGGCTCACTACTGGGTAGTTCAACAGGCTCTTGAATTGGGTCTACGTATAGTGAGGATTCATAGAGCAATTGAATTCACCCAGTCTTGTTGGTTGAAACCATATATTGATTCCAACACTACAAGAAGAGCTGCAGCGACAACAGCATTTGAAAAGGACTTCTATAAATTAATGAACAACGCCATCTTTGGGAAGACCTTGGAGAACAAAAGAAAACACAAAAATGTAAAATTAGTGAGTGATCCTAGGAAATTGGAAAAATAAGTGCAAAAACCAAATTTCGGAACATCCATGATTATAAACAAAAACCTAGTCGCTGTCAGTATGAAGAAAACAACAATAGTCATGGACCGTCCGTTATACATAGGTATGTCGATTTTGGACATAAGTAAAACCCTGATGTATGATTTCCATTATAACAAAATGGTTAAACACTACGGAAGGGAAAACATTGGAGTCGCATACATGGATACGGACGCGTTTATCTACTGCATAAAGACTTTGGACATGTATGAAGGACCTAAGGACTTTTCCATACAAAGAAGATTTCGAATTTTCTGACTATCCGAAGAACCATCCAAATTTTAATGAAAAAAATAAAAAAGTAATTGGAAAATTCAAAGATGAAGCAAATGGAATGCCTTTAGAAGAAATAGTGGCGCTGATGGCGAAATTGTATTCATTTAAGATGTACCACGAGAACAACACACGTACAGTCAAGAAAGCAAAAGGAGTGAAGACATCTTATTTGAAAAAACACGTGACATTTGACCACTACAAGACTTGTTTGTTTGAAGATACTACAATATCAGCAACATTTAACAATATCCGAAGCTTCAAGCATCAAGTCTACAGTGTCACCGAAATTAAAAAAGCGCTGTCAGCTCGGGATGATAAAAGACACATTATGCCCGACAAAATCCACACTCTTCCTTTTGGCCACTACTCTCTAAACCCTATCAACTAGTAACCTATTCTTCGTCCTTCTACAACTTCGACCTTATTCCTTTTTCCTTCCGTAAAAAAATGGGGAACACGGCAAGTCAAACGCCGTGTTCCCCATTTTTTTACACAAGTTTGGATGACCTTGACCCATATAAATGATGTGAATATTTAAAACAACATTCATTGTGATTATACATGTGATAAAACAAACATTGAAACCTGCAATATGAAGGACTTGAAGCAACAAATTGTCAACGAACTTCATAAACCTGCAAGAAGAAAGTTTCCACGAAGAAATACGGTGATAAAAGGAATTAATGATTTATATCAAGCAGATTTAATCGAAATGATTCCTTATAGCAAACAAAATAAAGGATATAAATACATATTGACTGTTATTAACTGTTTTTCAAAAATGGCAGATGCTTTACCACTAAAAGATAAAAGTGGCAAAAGTGTTACAAAAGCAATGGAAACAGCTATACAAAGAGACAAACATACTATTAAACATTTACAAACAGATGATGGAAAAGAATATTTTAATAAGGAATTTGCAAATTTAATGAAAAAACACAATATAAACCATTACTCAACCAATTCAGAGGTAAAAGCCTCAATAATCGAAAGATTCAACAGAACTTTAAAAAGTGCAATGTATAAAATGTTTTCCAACAGAGGATCGCACATATGGATTGATATGTTACCAAAACTTATAAACGATTACAATAACAAATTTCATAGGACTATCGGGATGAAACCAAACCAAGTAACTAGTAAAAATGAAAACCTTGTATTAAAACGTATAAAAATGAATACTAAACCAAAAGTTGAAAAACTAAAGCCTAAAAAAATTTAATGTGGGTGATAAAGTGCGAATAAGTAAATATAAAGGTGTATTCAGTAAAAGATATCTGCCAAATTGGACCAATGAGGTTTTTACTGTATTCAAAGTACAACCTACAGTACCTGAGACATATATTTTAAAAGATAATAAAGGACAATTGCTTGAAGGAGGGTTTTATGGACATGAAATGTTAAAATCAACAGTAGGCGATGTATATTTAGTTGAAAAGGTGTTGCAACGGAAAAAAGATAAGGTCAAAGTACGATGGTTAGGATTTAATAAGACGGAAGATTCTTGGATACCTAAAAAGGATTTGATATAACGATAGAAAATCATTTTAGGTTGAACCATTACAAAGGATGGAGATAGTACCACAAAAAGAGAGTTTTACTATTAATAATATAGATGAACTCACAGTGGATAATTCAGAATTCAATAGTGGGAAACATGGCAATTTGTTACCAAACACCGTTCGTTGTCTGGTTACCGGACCTTCCAACTGTGGAAAAACTAATGTAGTATTCAATTTAATTACAAACCCTAAAGGATTACGTTTTAACAATCTATATGTATTTTCAAAATCACTACAACAACCAAAGTATCAATTATTGGAAAAGATACTGACTAATGTACCTGAAGTTAAATATTTAAAGTTTAATGCAAGCGAGAGTGTCATGCAACCACAAGAAGCTAAACCATTCTCCGTGTTCATATTCGACGATGTATCTTGTGAAAACCAAAACACAATAAGGAATTACTTCGCTATGGGTCGACATAACAACATAGATAGCATTTATATTGGCCAAACTTACAGCAAAATACCTAAACAACTCATTAGAGACAATGCAAACATGTTAATTGTATTTAAACAGGACGAAACCAACCTAAAACATATATATTTTGATCATGTAAATGCGGATATGACATTTGAACGATTTAAAGAGTTGTGTGGAAAAGCTTGGGCTGAAAAGTATGGGTTCCTAACAATTATGAAGGAACAACCGCTAAACAATGGTCGATACAGGATAGGATTTGATAAATTTATATTAATACATTGAACGTGGTATAAAACATTCATTGTTGTACAACACGTCTTGCTACAAACATGGTTAACCAAGAAAAATTAGTAAAAGAAATAAAATCACTTAGTGATTCTATTCGGGCTAAAAACAGAGCATTGAAACTAGGTATTAGCGAGAGGGAGAAATTCCTTGAATCTACTTTTAAACCTATTACTGAACCCTTGAAACAATTAAACAAAAAATTTGCTAAACCTGTATTGGAAGGAGATGCGATTGCACCTATTACGAAGTTTGAAAGAGAAAATGTAAAATCAGAAGAGTTTAGTGATGAAGACCCGGAATCCTCTACATATAGTGGTTTTACCGGTGGAGAACCCGAAAGAGAGCTAGAATCACCGGACTATAGTGGAATAAGAGAATTATATGAAGTAAAAGCCAAAAGAGGACATGAAGTTGTATCAACTGCTAGTGAAGAGGAAAAAGAAGAAGAGACAAGGGAAGGTCCGTCAAACGTAAGCTTGTTGGGTGAAAACATTCATAACAAAGGACCTTTAGGAAGGAAATACATGATAAAAATGTTAGCTGGAACAAATCCTAATAAAAACTACCATAGTTATGGAGTAAGATTAACAGAAGACGGTTTAATGGTTGGTAATAGCCCGGTAAACATTGATGAACATGATAATATTATTGTTGGTGATCAAAGATATAAGGGCACAAGGGGATTATTTGAACTATTATTTGAAAATAAGCCTTTAGAATTGTTAGTTAAAGAAAAAGACATGGAAGCATATAAAAAGATTTTGGAACAAACTAATGCATACAGGAGGAAGTATTCAGCTGACCAACCTGTTTTTAGATCAAAGTCTTTAAAATATAGAGAATTTGTATCCAGGTTAATACCAACAACGAGAAGACAACCAATGCCAATAATACCAAGAAAACCTGTAAAACGAAGGTTTGTGTCATCCACTTTGGATATAAGTGCTCCAGAACCAAGAAAAAGAAACAAGTCTGTTACAGGTACAGGTTTAATGAAGAAACTATATAACACAAATGTGATTTATTACAATAATATCAATAAATTGGTGGATAGAATGAAACTAATACATGAAGCTAAAGAAGCGGGTCATACTGGATTGGAAAACGAATGGGTGGCTTTAGTGGATGAACTCCGAAACCGTGGGGTAATCTCATAAAAATGCGTTACTCCCTAGAATACTATTCAGTTGCACCATGAGTGTCGATAAGTTCGGACGTTACTCCTCGGATGGGTTATATTATGCCAATAGTTTAAAAAGAAGTGCTGGTTTACCACAAACACCTGATGGAGATTATGATATGAGTAATAAAAGGTCAAAAAACATAAAAGATCCTACGGATGAAAACGATGCAATAAATTTAAAAATATTAATGGAAAAGATATCGCCAACATTAAGACTACAAAATAACACATATGACGCAGAAGATCATAGAATCATCAACGTTGGTAAACCAAATCAAAACGGTGATGCAATAAACAAAGGTTATTTGTCATCTGAATTAAAAAATACGTTGAAATTCAATGGGAAAACGTATAGTGCTAACAATAAACGTATATCCAACGTAGATGACCCTAAAGATGCAAAAGACAGCGTAAATAGACGCTATTTACATTCCTTAATACCTGAAAAGACAAAAGATGGATTTTCTTTTTATAAATTTGTTATTAACGATATAGGTTATCCAAAAAATGAAAATGATGCTGTAAACCTTAAATATATAAAAGATCATTGTATCATACGTGATGTAGGGGTTATAGATTGTTTTGGTAATTGTTTAGCAAATGTTAAAGATGGTTCGGCGCCATCAGATGGTGCAACAGTGGGTCAAATGATGGAAACCTTAAAACAAGAAACAACCTCTTTTGTAAAACAAAATCAAGTAGTATCGAAGCAAGGGGATGAATTCGTTCAAGGTAATGAAAAATTTAACTTATTAACATACAAAAATAATGCTTGGGATTGCATGGATAAAAAGTTATCAAACGTGTCATGGGGTCATGAGGATCATGATGCAGCTACTTTATCACAAACCGTACATTTAGATCCAAATAATCACTTTGTATTTTTTACATGTAATGATAAAGTGATAAAACACTTGAAACAAGGAAGAGAAGCAAATGATGCTGCAACTGTAGGACAGACCATTACAACATCATTAAAGGATAGTAAAGTGTATAATTGTAATAATAAACGTATAACAAACCTTAAAGACCCTGAACATGTAGATAATGCTGTCACTGTTAATTTTCTTATAAAAGTTTTAGGTAATGCGATATTTGATTTACACAATCATTTTACACCAGATATTCTTCAAGGAAAATTGGGTCATAATACTTATGATGAATCCATGAGAGGTGAATATATTAAACGATAAATTTATAATAAATACTTTATTAACCCTAAAACGCAAAAGTTTAGATCATCAGATTGGGGTGATATTGATATTTAATTAAATAACTCATAAAATGACTTCATTTATGTGCAACCTGTCATAGAGGTAACACATAGGTTACGCTTTTCGAATATAAAAGACAATCATGGCATTTCATTACACCAGTCCATATCGAGACACTATACGGAAAGGAGGCGGTATCACGTCCACAGCGGTTTCTCTGTTAAGTAAAGCTTTAAAACCGTATTCCAGTAGGATCTATCGTAAATAGAGCAATAGACGCTTTACCATACGAATTTCATATACCGGGAGGTTATCAGTATTGCGGACCAGGAACTAAATTGAAAAAACGATTGGAAAGAGGTGATCCAGGCATAAACAAGTTAGATCAGGCTTGTAAAGAACACGATATCGCATATTCCACGTTTGCCGATTCAAAAAATAGATCGATAGCAGACAGAAAGCTTGCGGACATAGCTTGGCAACGAGTAAAATCAAGTGACGCTAGCATAGCAGAAAAAGCAGCAGCTTTAGCAGTAACAGCAGGTATGAAGGCTAAAACAGCAGTAGGAGGTGGAAAAAGGAGGAGAAGAAGGGTAAAAAGGAAGTCAACCACAAGAAAACATGGAGGAAATATAAGAAGACGACGATCTAGCAGAAAAGGCAGGAAGAAGCCCACCGTGTGGTCAATGGTAAAAAACGGAGCAGGTCTTTACCTAAGACCTTATCGTGCATATTAAATGAAAGAAATCAATTGGTCATACCACATAAAGCATTAACCAATATTGAATTATTTAAATATATTTCCTGTTTAAAAATACCATTTTTCCGCGGTGTGTTTATGAAAGACAGTTTACCAAAGAAAATGTGGCAGAATGAGACTGGAATTGTAAATTTGGATAATACTGAAGGGCCTGGCACCCATTGGGTTTGTTATAAGAAACTAAATAACAATGTATATTATTTTGATAGTTTCGGTAATTTGCCACCACCAAAAGAACTTCAAAATTACTTTAAATCTGCTAAAAACATATATTATAACTATAAAAGAGAACAACCTGATAATACTTCAATATGCGGCCATTTATGTTTGGAATTTCTAGCTAAAAGTATCAGTCACTATTGAGATGTCTTCCTATACGGTATCATTAACAGGAAAATCGTCCACTTTACGAAGTATCCTTTTTCCAGCGTTACGCTTGCAAAAAGGAAGGTTTTGGGAGGCGGCACTATTGGATTTTACAACTTACAACTCTATTCCCAATGTTACGGAAGGTAAAAATAACGTATTGCATTATTATAAGGGAAAAGATGCCAGTGGGAAATTTACAGACTTACAAGAGTGCAGGTTACCCACAGGTTCTTATGAAATTGATCATATAAATGAATTTTTGCAAACTAAAATGGGAAAAGACAATATAACATTAAAAGGTAATAATAATACGATGAAAGCTGAAATTACTTCCAAATATTATATAGATTTTACTCAACCAAACTCAATTGGTGATTTATTAGGATTTTCCAACGATGAGCCTGTTTTAGAACCAGATGTAACACATTCCGGTAAGAAAACAGTAACAATATTAAAAGTCAATAGTATAGACATAACTTGTAACATTATACAAGGAGCTTACAGGGATGGGGCTAACACCCATATCATACATACATTTTACCCAAGTGTACAACCTGGATTTAAAATTGTTGAAAAGCCACAAAACCTGGTATATCTACCGTTGAACACCACTTTCATTTCAGACATCGTGTTGAGCGTATTGGATCAAGACGGTAACTTGGTAGACTTCAGAGAAGAGCCTATTACGATTAGATTACATTTAAAATCGACACTTTAATACAAAAACCATGGTTTAGCATTTAAAAGCGAACAACCTACGGGAAACCGCATTAGTAGCTCTTCAGCTGTGGAGGAGTTAACACGCGAGAACATTCGTTTCTTAGAGAGAGTTGGATTAAAATTAACCGATTATGGATATACTGGATATAGCGCAGGGTCCAACATTCGACGAAACTCTATGGGAAAAAGAATATCACACCCACAACCCTTACACTTCATCGAAATTAAACAATAACGATGAAATTCGTATTCCCATACAACATCAAGACATTTACACACTACCATGTGAAAGTTACTTGTATATTGAAGGGAAAGTTACTAAAAAGGACGGTACTACTGCTGGTACAACAGTTCCATTTATAAATAATCCTATGGCTTTCCTGTTTGATGAAATTAGATATGAAATATCAGGTGTAACAGTTGATTCTACTAAAAAAGTAGGTATTACAACGACTTTAAAAGGACTAACATCTATAACACCCAATGAAACCAATTTACTTAAACCTGCCGGATGGGTATTACCTACAATTGACACGATCACTCCAAATTCAGATGGATATTTTGATTTTCATATTCCATTACGTTTGTTGCTTGGTTTTGCTGAAGATTATAGGAAAATAATATTAAACGTTAAACAAGAATTAGTTTTGTTGAGGTCTTCTAACGATAAAGACATTATTAAAGCTGCAGATAATACGACTGATGCGACTTTAGAATGGAAATTAAAATTAGACAAAATTGTATGGAGAGTTCCACATGTTAAATTAGCTGACGAGCATAGAATGCTACTTTTAAGAAAATTAAAAGCCGATCGTGATATTGTTATTCCATTTAGAAGTTGGGAATTCCATGAGCATCCCAGTTTACCTACTACGGATCGACACACTTGGACTGTTAAAACATCAAATTATGTAGAACGAGCCAGGTATATTATATTTGGTTTACAAACAGGTAGAAGAGACGACATCACTAAACATGCAGGACAATTTGATCATTGTGACTTGAAAAGTATTAAAGTTTATTTAAATTCACAATTCTTTCCATACGACAATTTAAATGTGTCATTCACTAAGAAGAAATACAGTATATTGTACGATATGTACGCAAGATTCCAAAGTTCATATTACGGTAAAGCAAATACACCTTTATTATCACCTTCAAAATATTTCGATGCCTACCCAATAGTTGTAATTGATTGTTCTAAACAAAATGAATCAGTAAAATCATCAAGTGTGGATATAAAAATAGAAATGGAATTCAACGCGGCTATACCGGCTAATACAACTGCATACTGTTTAATTCTACATGATAAAATTGTAACATACACACCTTTAACTGGAATTGTTAAGAATGTACTGTAAAAACCGGTTTTGTTTCATTCCGCGAGTATAAAAGCAGAGCGTACAGCCGCTCCTCATCAGTTTGTTGCCTACTGTTGTATGGGTAGCATCGTATTCAATATGGCTTCTCCTAGTGGTACACCTGAAAATGTGGTAGATATTGAGAGGAGATATCTGAGTTTTTAGATCCTCAAGGTCACCAGGAAGGAGGTGAACAAAACGTTTGCGGACAACTTCACGCCAGTAATAATGTTGAAGAAAAAGTTAAAAGAAGAAAGACTATACAAAAGAGAAAAAGGGATATTGAAGATAATATTTCTCCAAACATATTGAGTGAGGTATTTCTGCGAATATTTTACCCAATCTCTTCCAGTTTGGACAAAAGTGTTTTAATCGGTGTTATGAAATCGACAGATTATTCCCCTACTGTATTTTAACTCACGGACCAAAATGATTTGTTTACGGACAGTGCTTGGGAATCGTTTATGAAACACTTGCATCTGCTAGAATGGCTATTTAACTAGTAACATGTTGGAAGAAAGACAAGAGTAGGAATTTTGGATTCAAATGTGGAAATCGATATTATTAAACAACGTGGTGATCATCAGCTGGGGCCGGTTTAGAGACACAACAAGACATGATAACAAAATTCAACTTAATCGAGAGGAGTTTTTCATTTTAACTTGTGCTACTGAACCTATAACAAGATACTTGAGACAACTGGTGTTTTCAAGTTCGATTATTAAAGATTATCTGGAAGACACTTTGGACAAACAACCGGACGCACCTATAATATACGGACCTGTGGATACTTCTATATTTAATAGAGTTCCTCATGAAGTACAAATGTGGAGACAATTGGAAAAGTACGCTCAACTACATAAGAAATCAGTAAAACAGGAAGAAGAGGAAGATGGAGGAGAAGAATCAAGTGTTAGTGATGAAAACGAAAACAAGGAAAATATAAAGATGGAACTTAAATGACAATGGTTAGTTTTAAAACAATAAACCAACTTTTTGTGGGGTTAGGTCTATTGGGGACGGTGCCCACGTTAAATATACACCAACGCGCCAACAACTGTACGGCCTGGTATAAAGGTAGTACCTACCGTGGTGTGGAAATCAGTTGACCTCCTGACTTCGTAATGAGCAGACGTGTGGCCTTCAAAATGACAAGGGAGAAGAAGTACAAGTAAAGTCCAAGCCTGGTATTATTGAGTTTTCAAGCGTTTCGTGGTAATGATGATAGATTCATTATAAAAGAACTTGTGTTTTTGACATGAATACAAGTGTTCCTTATTCGTTTTTATTTAAACCACCATGTTCTTATTCATCTTTAACTAGTAAAGCCGCTACTACCAACAGATGGATTTCAAAACACTTCCATCATATTGATTGGTATGATGGTTTTACAAGTTACACGGACTTGTATCACATTATGCATCATTTTTCAGACAAGTTTACCAATATTTACACAAAGGGGCTGGAAAAGAAAAGATGGATCGAAGGATTTACTCATGTTCCGGTTAGTGATGTGGAATTGGATAAGAATTATCAATACATGCTGGAAACAATATGTATTTGTACAAAAAGCCCAGAACATGATAAAGATAGACATTGCGCTTTGAAAATGCCTATAAACTCGCCTCTTACCTTCAAAGTGGGGAAGTGGGGAGTGGTGGGGTAACGGAGAGTATATAAGTGAGGAGCAGACCGGGACCTGGCATGAGTATTACTCGAGATTCCGAGACGACAACATCTCCGAGCAAGAAGACGATCTGTAACCTGACCATGGCATCTCACCAGTTCCTTCAAACTTGGTCGAGCAGTTCAATGCTCACTCCAAGTCAACAATATTACCTGTGAAGAAGTGCTCTGAACTAAAAGATGAAAAGCACTACATAATCCATGCTATGAAGAAAATGGAGACTACAGTTGGGGAAGCCATCTGCTGCAGTCTCAGCGAGGCACCGTTTACTCCGGGGGATGAGCCCAAGTTCCAGGTGTACCTGCCCAAGAGATTCGTCCATCTTCTACAAAACGAGGACCTTCGCTCTATTCAACCCGGCTGTCTATACCTGGTGTCCCACGGCTGCACAGGTAGCAACTCTACAGAGTTGACCATCCACATTGCCGACAAGCAGCAGTGTTAGATTTAAGTTTTAATGTTGTACATATGTTATTGTAATGTTTTATAAATAAATCATAAAAGACAAAAAAAATAAGAAAACAAAAAATGCAACATATCAATACGTGAAGTTTGTCACGTATTGATATGTTGCATTTTTTTTAAACTTCGCGGGTGACCTTGACCTTTGACCTTTGCATTTCACAATTACCCCCCACTACCGTAATTACCCCCACTACCACACTAGGATTCAAACCTGCTTGGATGCGTAACACGGTCAGTCTGTTGCCAACTAGCAAACGATGAGCACCTTGTACGAGCTTTGCTTACAACGAGTTATAACTGACGCATCTTTATTCCAGACGGCTTTACAAGATAATATCCCTATAACAGTAAAGCAGGATATCGAAGAGTACAAGAAAGATAATAGAGGGTATTCGGGATACTCATGGTATAGGTTCCAAGACGGGGAAAAGTTTTGTAAGCCTTGTGGCGATGCCGCCGTCAGAGACCTTCGACGGTTCGTACAGGAAGGTGGTAGAAAACAGTTCGGATTTCTAGCACCGATGTTTAGATTTGAAAACTACAAGGACACCTGTGCTATTTGCTCCATCCCATTGTATCGATGGAAAAAGTTTAGAAGTGTTTAATTGGATCTTCCATACCCCCACCACCGTTACCCCCACCACCATTACCCCCACCACTCTTTCATGTACCTCCAAACGCTGTGCCTCGGCTTCATTTCTACTCCAGCAGCCAACCTAGCAACATCAGGATGTCTCTGAACGTCAGTTGCGCAAGTTACGAGGAGGTGAGCATCAAGACTCAGCAGGAGCTAAACGACTTGTACAAGGAGTTGCAGCTGATGGTGGCACGAGGCTACCGTATAAACGTGCAAGTTTACGCTTGCAATATACGGAACACCCGGCAGTCAAAGGAAGAGCCTGGACACTCCTCGACAGCTTCCTCACCGACGTCCATGAAGACCGAGCCAGACAACTTGGACTACTTCAGCTGACTAGCAGTTGTATTTCTTGTTCTAACCATTGTAGAATATGTTTATTTTTTCATTATATTAAAGAAGTAAATGAGCAAAAGCACCTATCTTGTTACTGACATATGAGCTCAGTAACAAGATAGGTTTTTTTAAAACACGGTTTGAATGACCTTGAAACTTCCCCCTCCACTGCCTTACTACCCCCACCACCTGACTATTAATGTACATGGCACATCACAATTGGAAACCTCATTCCATCTTCAACAGCCAAACCGACAACATCAACAATGGCAAACCTACCAACGGATAAAACATGTCCTCACGTTTGCTGTGACTTCGTCCACGAGTTGGAGAAGAGGATGCAGGAGAGGGCGATACGAAGAAAGCAGATACACTCAGAAAATATCATGATAGTCAACGGCTATCTTTTATTGTTCGGCCTTATTATGGTTGTACTTTTCATACTGTATGGCATAGTCACATGTGTCGGCAAGGTTGCAGAAGAAAACGCTCGCCACCATCAATTGGAAAGTTTCAATGTTACTTTGTAGGTTTTCCTTTTTTTAAAACTCCGTTTGGATGACCTTGAAAATTCCCCCACTACTCCACCACACCCCCCACCACTTCACCATGTTCCTGCATGAGCATCACATCAACCGTCATTCCTTGTCCGACAAGCAACCATGGCAGACAACAACACCATCAGCCAAGCTGACTCCACTACTGATGTTGGTACAAGTACGGGTTGGACACTGTCGATCAATAGTGTACACTATTTGGAAACGATTTGCGAACGGATGAAGGAAATACTGCGGGACAACCCTGGGATCATAATACAAATGAATTTAAATTATGATTGGTCCCAAGTTAGAATGCAAGGGGACGATAACAACGGTCAACAATCTCCACAATATTCGCCGATGTCCCCGATCTATTCTTACGGCGAGTCTGACGTTGATGAAGATGAGGCTAATGAGGATGTGGGGGACAACGAGGCTGAAGAGGAGTAACCTTCATTCCTTTTTTTTTAAACCCAAATTGGATGACCTTGAGAATTCCCCCTCCACTATTTCCTTTTTTTAAAACCCAAATTAAATGACCTTGAAAATACCCCCTCTACTTTTCAATACTGTTACCACAGTCTGTAGCTCACATCATTCCTTGCTTAGCTATCATGGCGGACAGCACTCTTTCTCGAGTTGACTCCACTACGGATGAAGAATGGCCATTTTCCTGGAATGTTCATCTGCAAGACTCGGCAGAAGTGGATATGTTGCATGAGAAATTGGTGTATGTATTAAACGAAAACCCCAACATTGAATGTAGAATGACTATGGATTTCGATGCGACAGGGGTCCACACTCAACCTTCCACTTCCAGCCAGCCTGAGCCTCAGCTACAGCCGAAGAACTTTACACATCTTTACACTCCAATACGGCCGGAGGATGTGGTTATCAGCGAGGCAGACTCTACTACAAGCTATATTGAGCCAACAAATTGGAAGCTTGTTGTTGACACCTTACACAAGGTCGACTTAGTATGTGACAAATTAAAGGAATTGATGATGCAAGATCCTGGTCTTCGTTTTAAAATTGATTTGTTTTTCATCTGGGGAGCACCTGCACGGGGCTCTTCGTCTGACAGCTCTCTAAGTACAACGGACGAGGAGGAGGAGGACGACTAGTTATCTTTTTTAAAACTCCGTTTGGATGGCCTTGACCTTTCCCCCTCCACTGAGTTTATTTAAGGTGCACTCTCAATGACTGCAGCATCATTTCATCGCGCACCTTCACCACAGCAACATGGAGAGTCAACTCAACTACTGTTGCGAAAAGAAATGTTTTTCATGGCCAAATGACATTGATGTTGCGGATGGCCTGGCGTGTAGAAAATGTGAAGCTTTTGGTCAATGCATGTGTAAGTGCAAGTCTTGGAAGAAGCCGAAACCAGAGTTGAAGACATTCCATGTGTACCAGATGAGAGGGCATAAGTACACTTGTTGCCCTGAACGTTGCATTGAATTCACATTAAAACAGCTAACTGGCTGCAAATTGTGCAACAATCATTTTGCAGGTTTTTGCAAACATTATTTAGGAGCCTGTCAGTACAGATCAACTTGGCATACAGAAGCACTCACTATCAATGAAATCGCTATAGATACACAAGAGTAGTCTTTCTACTCTTTTCTTTTTTAAAACTCCATTTGGATGACCTTGACCTTTCCCCCTCCACTCACCTTAGTTTATATAAACCCCATTCCCACTGACCACAGCATCACTTCATCGTGCTCCCTCGTCAAAGCAACATCAACTATGGAAAGTAAGCGCATCTCATGTTGCGAGCATAGGTGTTTGGAGATACAAGGCGTCACATATTGTGCAAAGAAGCGTTGGGAGGAAGAGACGGGGACAACCTATTGCTGTGAGGATAAGTGTTTCCCCTTACCAAAGTGGCAAGTGGATGGGCTGGCCTGCCGGCAATGCGAATGCTTCGGATGTTGCAGGTGTAGATGCAAGAACCAACAGCTGCCACCACCGGTACTACAAAATTTTAAAATCTACAAATCCAACTACTTTTATACTTGTTGTCCGCAGCGGTGTATTAAGTTTCACTTCTCCAATCTTACCAATTGTCGGAAGTGCTACGGACAACCTGATGGGTGGTGCACCTGTTTTCTGGACTCCTGCCGCTACAGATCGGATTGGTTTACAGATCCGTTAGAAATTGATGAAGTCGCCCAAGAAGCACAAGAGTAGTCTTTCTACTCTTCAACTTTTTTAAAACTCCATTTGGATGACCTTGAGATTTCCCCCTCCACTTCCCCATATACCTAGAGTACACGGAGCCTGACAGTCAGTCACTCGGTGGCTGTCGTGGGGTGCGCATCGGTGTCGGCGCTCCGTTGTTAGGTTTTCAAGGTCACAGTAATATGAAATTGTTGGTGTTGTGCTGGTTCAAGGTCACCTGAGGGATAACCGATTGCCCATTTAGGCTGAGTCATGTCAGAAACTCGAGTTTAACTTGGCACTTTTGCCGTTTCTCGTCGAAAATTCGCTCCAAGTGGTCAAGGTCACGGGGACTCGGACTGAAACTCGGAGCGTAGTGCGAGAAACGGCAAAAGTGCCAAAAAATTTTAAGTTTCGGCATGACCTTGACCTCAGTGGCGTCGGTGACGTCATTTTGATGACGTAAGGGGTGATGACGTCATCAGCACGTCATTTCTGTGACGTCATGGGTGTGACGTCATAGAAATGACGTCATTAGTGATGACGTCATCGATGAAGCAATCGATGACGTCATCGATGACGTCATCGGTAAGGTCATTGACCTCGATGACGTCATCCCTCAGGTGACCTTGAACTGGGCCAGCACCAACAATTTCACACTACTTATAACTCTTTCATAATTCGGTTAATTCGATTAAAATCATCAATATAGGCCCTACATGCAATTTAGCAAACATCATAACAAGAGGGTTATTATATGTCCTTTGTTAGTGGGTGTCAACGAATTGTTTTTGGTGTGCGGGGGTTGCCTCCATACGTTGCGCCCGATTGTTCTAAAGAAAATAATTACTTTAGTCATATAATTTCAAAATTACTTATTTTGTTTCTGTATCGTCTGATCATTCTGGTTCGCGAACTCATTTAGGAAGATGCTGCCTTACTAACACACCTGAACCAAATTTAATCAAAATCGGAGGTTCCGTTCAAACGCTATCTTGTTCACAGACACATGATACATTAAAAATGTCACAATTTCGGGGGCTAAATAAAGTATTCGTCATTCGTCAATTTGAACAAAAAATGTCCTCTTGACAGATGTCGAAAAATCCATCGTTTAGCCACTAGAAGCCATTTTGCTTTGTACACTAAATCTATATGTGTGTATCTTAAAAATGGCGGCCATTTAAAATTTTTAAACTCAGATATCTCAAAAATATAAGTAATATTTTTTATTATTCTTATTTCACATCAGGCTTAATTCTTCAAATCCTAATTGCTTATCAATTTTGTATCAAATTATTACCTAGATAAAATGTTACATCAACGTGTATTTTTATATACGTAAATACTATAAAATCAATCCTATTTTAAAATGTGTTTATGTAGGCCTATATGACATTTTTCAAAAGAATGATTGTTTTTTACTATTGCAAAGGCAATTTCCACTTGCACCTGATATATCGCCCGATGGAGAGTTTATTTAAAACAACCATAAACAAATAAATACTTTATTGCTGTAGGACAATACATGCACTGTATTGCATAGCATACTCAGAATAGTGTGATTTGCGCAGAATGTTAAGTTTGAAACAAAAATTATATTGCATATTAGTACCAGCCAGTGTTAATACTACATTCACTCAGAGAGGACTCAGGCCTATGTCTCCCCTGAGTTGTGATTCTTGCACACGTCCACCGAGTAAAACACGTTTGACACTAAAAAGCGTAGATTAACCAATGTAATATAGGCTAATAATTGAAGACCATTAATTAATTTTAATCGCTGATAAATTTTAATCGGCTGTAATGAATAGGAAGAGTTCGAGCCTAATTCAAAATACTCTTCAAATGTAGACAGTAAAACGCTGCAACCGTACCGGACTGGCCGAACTCCCATTGTAGCGAGTCTGCGCGTGCGTGTGTTGGACGTCGCAGTCCGATGTTTTTAGAAATGTGACCCCGCCTCACCCCTCGCCCTAGTTGGGCGCACCTGACTGTACTAGGACAGTTGTAATGGAAATCAGAGTGTACGATGGATGTTTTGCCAAAGGTGATGAAGCCTCTTAACATTCTTGACATACTGATTTAGGTTAATAACTGTTTATTGATATTTAGATTAGTGTCTATTAATTCATTTACTATTTTGCCTATTCATTAACTTCCGTTCCCTCTTAGTAATTATGTTGATATAAAACATGTATTTTGCTTTATATTTCTTTAAAAGTTGTCACTTAACCGAACACCGGAACTCAACCAAATGGTAGATTTAATTGGTAGAGATGATAATGACTTTTTAATAGATTGTAAGGTAGTTAAGGATTATCAAGATATTTTAAACTTTAGTAATGCGGGGAATAAGTTATGTTTTAATGTTGTGCACCAGAATATTCGTAGTTACTCAAAGAACATTGACCAAAGGTTTGTTGTCTTAAATAATTTACTTATAAAAATTCATTGTATTGTTTTGAGCGAAGCCTGGTTACACGGAAACCTACAAATAGAGCAACTTGATGGGTATAATGTATTTAAAACAGATAATCCAATTAATAAAAATGACGGCATTGTGGGCCATATTGACAGTGCGATTCCTGTAACCTGCCGACAGCTGCGACTGGGGGGCGTGGCCAGCTGCCTATCGCTCACCTTCCGGTGGGCCGGTAAGGCATGTGAACTATTATGTGTTTATCGCAGCCCAAATTCAGACATCGATAATTTTATACAAGCCTTGTGGGACTAGGTCAATCATCAATAAAATCGAGTCTTAAGAATTTTAATGGGGGATTTAAATATCAACATATTATTACTCGTTGCTCAAAATTCGATAAAGACAATTATTTAGACATCCTTTATGATGCGAGGTTTATAATCTGCATTGATAAAGTGATAAAAGTGATGCACGTATAAAAACTAAAAATAACAGTATGTTTGTTTTAATCTTTTATTTATCAGATTCAAAAACTAAATGCTTGGATCATTTCCCACCTACACTGCCAAGCTCCTTTAAGATATTTTACAAATCTACGTCCTAAGATATTTTACAAATTCCTGACGTTTAAATATTGATTAAATTTGATTTCGCCCAAAACGTTTTTCCCGAACCGAATTTTTATAATTTGCGTTAATATAGGACAAACTGCAACAAAATGAAAAACTGTCTCATGTTCCTGAAAATTACAAAAAGAACAGTTGTAACCGTTCTAGTTTTGCTTGCCCAAGATATAACATCCGAATCGTTTTGACAAAGGGAACTCTTATCTCCAAGTTCAAGGTCAAGCGACAATAGGTTTGTGATAGACAGATGTACGCGCGCGTCCTCTACACTCCGTCTAATCACTTTCCACGTAACACTTCCACGGTTGCTTTTAAATATGTTCGCACATTTTCAGGCTCTTCAAAGCTTACGGTTAAATTACATTCTTAACAGTTCCAATTTTTTGCACCAAAATATCCGTTTCGAGGAAAAAATAATACTTTTCTTACTAAAAATATGTTTGGCTAAAATTTTTTGTAATCCACTCGTAGACATATTTAAAACTAGTAAATAACTTATGATTGTATTTAAAGTGTGAAAATATAATTTGTCAAAGGAAGTTTCGAAATATAATGCATAATTTGGAGTACTGAACGGCGATTAAAATAATTTCTTAATAAAAAGTCTCCGGACCGATTCAATTGTATCACTTTCAATAAAACCCCAAACTTGTGCGCCGTAACAAATAATTAATTGCTTTCACTATGGCCTCAAAACAAACTATTTTAAAACCCAGCGGTACATTTATTATTATTATTATTATTATTATTATTAAATTACTCCAAACTGAATCTATTGCGAATTTTTTCTAATTTGTTTTCTTCTTAAAGTGGATGTTCCATGAGTTGAAACATGTGAAAGTAAATCCTAGATACTTATAGCTATTTACAACTTCAATATGTTCCACTTTATACTACCACTTGTCGCTTACCTTAAGCCTACCGCATTTTCTGAAGACAAACAAACTGAAAAGAGTAGGTGAGAGATTGCAACCCTACCTCAAGCCTGTGTTAGTCAGAAAACTAATTGTGACGCCATTTCTACACCACACGCTGGGGCTAGATTCACTGTTGTTAACTTTTCAAACTATTTATTAAGCGTGACAAAATTCCGAGATTTTATAATTTGTAAATGAATGCCTTTCGATCAATCGCATCAAACGCTGAGCTGAAATCCACAAAAAACAATATCATTTTTCTTTCTTTTGCGTCAGTCTATAATTAACCATGCATGACAAATTAAAAATATATATTATCGACAGTTGAGTAACCCTTCCAGAAACCTGCTTGAAATTCCGATAAAATTTCGTTTTCAAAAACCCAATTTTGCAATCTATTATTAAAGAGACAAGTGAATATTTTACAAGTGCAATTTATAAAAGATCAGCATCTATAGATTTCAACTAAATTAACATTGCTTTTCTTTGGAGTGGAAAAATGGTTGATTCTTTGAAGCTAGAAGGAACGGTTTTGCTCAAATAAATTTTATTATACACTAATAACAAGACATCCAAAAAGTTATCGGGACATTCGTAACAAATTCATATGGGATCCGATTCTGTTTGCTGATGATGTTTGAGTTCAAATTCAATTCAATATAACTTACAGTTTAAATAGAGTGCCTTAATTTTTCAAAAACACAAATTTCCAGAAACATTATATTTAAGCATTACTTTGACATACTATCTAAATAAAATCATTATATTTTCTGTTAAATAATCTTTTTGTTATTTTGGAAAATTATTGAAATTTACTCGCTGAAACGAAGGCATCAAATAAAACTTAAACATAAAAATAAAACAGGAAATAGTAAGCGCAAAGTTTTTGTCATATCCATTTTACCACCTCATTGCATTTTACAAGCTGATGTCTCTTCCGATTCAGTACTCGTCTTTCTAACATGCATTTTCAATTTCAAGTGTAGGCCTATTTGAAAAATATCTTTGTGGTCTTAGGTCTAAGTAATTGATTTATAAAGGCCATATGAATAATTCTCATATTAAATGCAATTTATTTACAAGAAACAATAATGCTTGCTAAAAATTTACAATATCGATAAAAATTGAGTCAAGTTAGGGAAACGTATTCAAGAGAACGGTATAATTTAGATTAATTTTGTATAAGAAAAAACAAATTAGAGAACTTTCTTTCAAAAGAACAAATGCACAAGAAATGTAGCTTGTAAATAAATGATTTTACTCATAAACAATTCATTTTGTTTAATCACTATTGAATGTGTATTCGCCAACTATCGTCTGGATGCTGGAAAAGCATTGTAAATTGTAGCTATTGTACAATATACAACAACTACATTGTATTATTGAAATAAGTTATTTATGACTAGAAATAATAGTGAATTAAACAATTTTAAAATGCTTGAGGCGATAACACTTTTAAAATTATTATAATCATCAGTAAAAATAAAAATTGATAATACAAAAAATCGTAACTATTAAAAATCAAGAAAGAAATCTATTTAAACACTATTTTCAATTCAAAAGGAATAACAATGCATTCATAGTACGATTAAAAACAAACGTTGGGCAAGCGATGCCACAATCATAGCCATGCGATGTGGCTTATGTCCCAAAACTCAGATCATGGAACCAGACAGACGCAAGAGCTCACCGAGCGGCGTGGTGGTTGCCGTGGAGGTGCGTGGAGGTGGGGCGGAGTAGAACTGGCAACGTTGCGTCATACACATAGCGTGCGCAGGCGATTGTGGCAACACGTACGTACCTATGATTGTGGCGCCTGTGTATAATTTTTATTTTCCGTGTGTAAACTATTTTAACAACTATACTCTCAGGAAAAAAGTGTACAGCTGACATCTAGGTATGGAACCTCGTGTTATAACGTGAAAATCTCACTGGGCGCCATAATTTGGGATTCCCATTGCGTTGCCATAATCATAGCCAGGCTTGTATGTGTGTGTGTGTGTGTGTGTGTGTGTGTGTGTGTGTGTGTGTGTGTGTGTGTGTGTGTGTGTGTGTGTGTGTGTGTGAATGTGTGGAAAACGACGTACACCCACCTCCTCGCGGTGTTTTCTGGGTAACGCTAAGAGGTGTACAACCAATGTCTTGTAAACCACATGAATTAATCTATTTGTATATTTTTTTAAATATACATTCATATAGTCAGGGGCAATAGAACAGGCGTGTCAAGGTCAAATCTTCCAATAAGCCAGCTGATTTTTTTCTCATTTAACTACATGTTAATTGGCTTGACCTTCACCCACCTGTTCTATTGCCCCCGACTATAGGTATATACAATAATAACATTTATTTAAATTAAACAAATTTAAAAGCATTTTAAATGCATACAATTTATAATTGTTGTCGCAAAAACTTCTCATGCTTTACTAATAATAGATGAAAACGATATAATGTATGTATAAAATATGAGTTTTTTTTTAATTAATGGAGCTAGAAAAAATAAAGATAGCATTAAATTAGTGTTACCATAAAATTTGTTTATAGAACAATAAGTTTTTCTTCATAATTATAGGTTAATATATAAAAAAAATGTCGAACCTGATTCCCTTATACAAATAATGAATAACAATCCCAATAAACACTTATCTTTAAGATACAAATGTGGTTAGCACTGAATCAGTGGTACCTTTAAATAATGTGAAAAGCCTTATATTTGGAAAAAAATTGTACATTTGCCTAAATAATACACTTTACATGTTTTCCTTCAAACTAACTTTTTAACACACCGATTTTGAACCATAAAAATGTTTTATATACTGGTTTTAAGATCTATATTTAGGTAGCACTAAATTAGAGCTACCATTAAGTTAATAAAATAGCTACATACATTTATAATTATATTTTATTATTTAATTATTAAATATATTTAATTTATTCAATATTTATTTGACTGACTTTTTACAGCACAAATAAGTATAAAAACACAAAATCTGGAACAAATCAGTCATTTTAATTTTAATGTAAAATAATAAAAGCTCAAAACTTAATACTTTTTTTTCAAAATTAAACAAAAGTAGCAACAAAATATCGGTGTCATCTTGAAATATTTATAGAAATTATAATATAGTATGGTTTTATTAATTTAAACTAAATTGAATTCATCCTTATTTACACATAACTTAACGGTAAAACCATTCATTCTGAACCTTAATGCTTAGAACTCTGACATATTGTCTTAGAACTCTGACATATTGTCTTTATTTCAAGATACAGCTCAACCTTTCATTATAAATCTTGTTAATTTTTTTAATGTATCTTCTTATTTCTATAAGGGTTTTGTCTGTTACGTCCCTTTTTCTCTCGACCTGCTGAACCGATTTTTAAGATTGAGGTGTCATTTTAAAGCTTAGGATATACCGCAGTGACTAATTGTAATTAAAAAGGTCATATTGTTTCGGGCTTCGACCCTCCTGGCCTTTGATTTATTTCTAGAGGACACTTTAAATGTTGACCAACTTTTATTGCAAGTTCTTTAATGTGAATTGTAATTTAACAGCTGATTACCTTTAGATGAATTTTAAAAGCCGGATAGTAAACAAAAATAGATCTCCGTCACTTCATAATCAACATTTACGTACTGTAGGTGAGATTCACTCATACAGAATCATAAAACGCGCAATTTGCGCACGGGCCACCTCGTAATATAATAAAAATATAAAACACATGAACTTTTAACTAATTTACCAATAGGGAATACGCTATTACGGTATTAGTCATGATAAGACCTAAGCCCCGGGGCCATGATACTTTTTCATTTTGAGATCTCTAAAAGCCAAAAACACCGTTTGTTCAATTTGATATATATATATATATATATGTATGTGTCCATAAATACGATAACTTTTGAATGGAGCCTCTGATTTTGATGAAATTTGGTACAGGGGTGTAAGCCAGTATCTACTTAATTGAGTTTGCGAAACATAATGATCGGATTATGGGAACGAGGTTTATGGGGTTTCTAAATGGTTAAAATTGGGTTTTTGGCATTTTTTGAACCTCAATTTTTAAAATTCATGACTTTTAACTAAAACCATTCAAAAGAGCTTACAACAACAAACCATTTAGTATTTTGAATTTTTACCTAACTTAAATGGTTATTCAGAAAATCCAAACACTATGTTTTACATGTTATTCTTACGGAAAATGAACAAAACCTTCTATCTTGCTTATTTATTGAAATATCTTGATAAACTTGGTATGTACATTAATTAGAAAGCGTTTAACTTATATCTGCTTATAAAACGCATATGGCGGCAAACCTACGTACTCACCTCTATGGGTTTTATGGAAAAAATTAAAAAACACCATAACCTGATAAAATTTGGTATGTACATTCACTAGGTAGGGTTTAACTTATATTTATCAACGAAACCCATATGGCGGCAAACCTACATACTTTAAACCCCATGGATTTTATGAGAAAATAGAAAATATACCAAAATTCCATTGGAAACTTGCTGAGTAAGCAGGTCTGCTGCGATGGGGGTATTATATTTATAGTTACATTAAGGTAGCATTATTTTGATGCCACCTTTACATAAAATATATTAATTCGATTATCTTATTGTGTATTTACATTAAATTTAGTCTACATGTGGGAATTGAAACACCAATTTTGGAAAATGAATGCATATAATCATGGGATATAGTCTTTATTCTGTAAACCCGGCTTACCCCTTAATCGTTTCCCCTTTAAATTTTCATTTTAAATTTAAAGTGGAAACACTTCTTTTTACAAACAAATTTGTGCTATTATCATTCACTTTTCTTTGTTTAAATTAAATGTAGTCCTTTTTATTCTACTTATAAAGCAGAAAAGATACTGGAAAGATTTCTGGAACTTAAATGATATAGTTTTGGAACTTGAATTATTATTCCGAACATACAATTTAACTCTCCAATTGTAAATATAAGATGAGAAAAGCTAAAATTTCTATATTTATAGGCATTTAGTCAAATGTCTATAACTCAATAATGGATTGACAGATTAGGACAAGCGATACATCATTGAAAAGGTCTATATAAGACTAACATTTTAGTAAAAGAAGAATTTGGTTATCTTATTTTAGTCAAAAGTCATGCGAATTATTTCAAATAAATACCCAAAAAACACCGTTTGTTCAATTTCATATATATATATATATATATATATATATACCAGTCTACCACTGAGGTACCTACGAAGCAAGTTTGGTTGATTTCACTTTCTCTCGAGCTGCGTTAATCTTAACATGAAATTTATTAGTTATTTCAACTTCTTTTTGCACTAACGTAACGTTTTGTTGTCTCACAATTTTAATTAATTGCGCAAAAGAAGTATCTCTAGGAGACATTCTTAACCGTATATGTAGCTCCTACAAATGCAAACCTATTAATGACAAATTCACAACTTATAAGACCTGTTTAAATAAAAGACAAAGTGGTAAGCATCTTGACGGCACAAGGTGCAAGTACAGACTAGAAACCTGGAGATTCATAGCCTGCCATTTATGAGTTTGAAAAATGGGGAGGGGGAAGGAATAAGGATTGGGAAGGGTAGTTTGGTTATTAAACGACTTGCGCTGTAAAATAGCCGCCAACATCCACACCTTGTTCGTAACACTCCTTTATTGTTTGTGCCCACTGCCGCATGCGGTCTCTATCATTTGGTGTTACAAGAAAAGAATTACAATCATCATACAATATAAAGGAGCCGATTCGTACGTAAGATCCTGAGTCCAACCATTTATGAGCTTCAGACATGAATTTATCTATTGTATCGAATGGGGATTGTGGATCAATTGCTATAACTTTGAGTTCTTCATTAATTTCAACGGTATAATCATCATATTCACTGTCACTGTCGTTATTTAAAGTGTCTTCAGGTTGTTCAAAAACATCAGAAATTTCGGAGGAATTGAAATTTTCATTGAGACAAGGAGGCATTTTGAAGCAAGTAATATTGTAAACAGCAGAGACGAAACAACAAGAGTGGCTTGTAGAAGCGGAATAAAGGAGTAAACAACGCTCGCTCCACTTTTATAACGGTATGCTAATGAGAGGGGTAACAGCTAGCCGTGATCGATTATTGACCTGGGAGGTGGGGGAAAGGAAGGAGAGGGGGTATTTATGACTAAAATAAGATAACCAAATTCTTCTTTTACTAAAATGTTAGTCTTACATAGACCTTTTCAATGATGTATCGCTTGTCCTAATCTGTCAATCCATTATTGAGTTATAGACATTTGACTAAATGCCTATAACTATAACTATAAATATAGAAATTTTAGCTTTTCTCATCTTATATTTACAATTGGAGAGTTAAATTGTATGTTCGGAATAATGATTAAAGTTCCAAAACTATATCATTTAAGTTCCAGAAATCTTTCCAGTATCTTTTCTGCTTTATAAGTAGAATAAAAAGGACTACATTTAATTTAAACAAAGAAAAGTGAATGATAATAGCACAAATTTGTTTGTAAAAAGAAGTGTTTCCACTTTAAATTTAAAATGAAAATTTAAAGGGGAAACGATTAAGGGGTAAGCCGGGTTTACAGAATAAAGACTATATCCCATGATTATATGCATTCATTTTCCAAAAATTGGTGTTTCAATTCCCACATGTAGACTAAATTTATTGTAAATACACAATAAGATAATTGAATTAATATATTTTATGTAAAGGTGGCATCAAAATAATGCTACCTTAATGTAACTATAAATATAATACCCCCATCGCAGCAGACCTGCTTACTCAGCAAGTTTCCAATGGAATTTTGGTATATTTTCTATTTTCTCATAAAATCCATGGGGTTTAAAGTATGTAGGTTTGCCGCCATATGGGTTTCGTTGATAAATATAAGTTAAACCCTACCTAGTGAATGTACATACCAAATTTTATCAGGTTATGGTGTTTTTTTAATTTTTCCATAAAACCCATAAAGGTGAGTATGTAGGTTTGCCGCCATATGCGTTTTATAAGCAGATATAAGTTAAACGCTTTCTAATTAATGTACATACCAAGTTTATCAAGATATTTCAATAAATAAGCAAGATAGAAGGTTTTGTTCATTTCCCATAAGAATAACATGTAAAACATAGTGTTTGGATTTTCTGAATAACCATTTAAGTTAGGTAAAAATTCAAAATACTAAATGGTTTGTTGTTTTAAGCTCTTTTGAATGGTTTTAGTTAAAAGTCATGAATTTTAAAAATTGAGGTTCAAAAAATGCCAAAAACCCAATTTTAACCCTTTAGAAACCCCATAAACCTCGTTCCCATAATCCGATCATTATGTTTCGCAAACTCAATTAAGTAGATACTGGCTTACACCCCTGTACCAAATTTCATCAAAATCAGAGGCTCCATTCAAAAGTTATCGTATTTATGGACACATACATACATATATATATATATATATATATATATATATATATATATATATATATATATATATATATATCTCAAATTGAACAAACGGTGTTTTTAACTTTTAGAGATCTCAAAATGAAAAAGTATCATGGCCCCGGGGCTTAGGTCTTATCATGACTAATACCGTAATAGCGTATTCCCTATTGGTAAATTAGTTAAAAGTTCATGTGTTTTATATTTTTATTATATTACGAGGTGGCCCGTGCGCAAATTGCGCGTTTTATGATTCTGTATGAGTGAATCTCACCTACAGTACGTAAATGTTGATTATAAAGTGACGTAGATCTATTTTTGTTTACTATCCAGCTTTTAAAATTCATCTAAAGGTAATCAGCTGTTAAATTACAATTCACATTAAAGAACTTGCAATAAAAGTTGGTCAACATTTAAAGTGTCCTCTAGAAATAAATCAAAGGCCAGGAGGGTCGAAGCCCGAAACAATATGACCTTTTTAATTACAATTAGTCACTGCGGTATATCCTAAGTTTTAAAATGACACCTCAATCTTAAAAATCGGTTCAGCAGGTCGAGAGAAAAAGGGACGTAACAGACAAAACCCTTATAGAAATAAGAAGATAGATTAAAAAAATTAACAAGATTTATAATGAAAGGTTGAGCTGTATCTTGAAATAAAGACAATATGTCAGAGTTCTAAGACAATATGTTAGAGTTCTAAGCATTAAGGTTCAGAATGAATGGTTTTACCGTTAAGTTATGTGTAGAATAAGGATGAATTCAATTTAGTTTAAATTAATAAAACCATACTATATTATAATTTCTATAAATATTTCAAGATAACACCGATATTTTGTTGCTACTTTTGTTTAATTTTGAAAAAAGTATTAAGTTTTGAGCTTTTATTATTTTACATTAAAATTAAAATGACTAATTTGTTTCATATTTTGTGTTTTTATACTTATTTGTGCTGTAAAAAGTCAGTCAAATAAATATTGAATAAATTAAATATATTTAATAATTAAATAATAAAATATAATTATAAATGTATGTAGCTATTTTATTAACTTAATGGTAGCTCTAATTTAGTGCTACCTAAATATAGATCTTAAAACCAGTTTATAAAACATTTTTATGGTTCAAAATCGGTGTGTTAAAAAGTTAGTTTGAAGGAAAACATGTAAATTGTATTATTTAGGCAAATGTATAATTTTTTTCCAAATATAAGGCTTTTCACATTATTTAAAGGTACCACTGATTCAGTGCTAACCACATTTGTATCTTAAAGATAAGTGTTTATTGGGATTGTTATTCATTATTTGTATAAGGGAATCAGGTTCGACATTTTTTTTATATATTAACCTATAATTATGAAGAAAAACTTATTGTTCTATAAACAAATTTTATGGTAACACTAATTTAATGCTATCTTTATTTTTTCTAGCTCCATTAATTAAAAAAAACTCATATTTTATACATACATTACATCGTTTTCATCTATTATTAGTAAAGCATGAGGTGTTTTTGCGACAACAATTATAAATTGTATGCATTTAAAATGCTTTTATATTTGTTTAATTTAAATAAATGTTATTATTGTATATACCTATAGTCGGGGGCAATAGAACAGGCGGGTGAAGGTCAAGCCAATTAACATGTAGTTAAATGAGAAAAAAATCAGCTGGCTTATTGGAAGATTTGACCTTGACACGCCTGTTCTATTGCCCCTGACTATATGAATGTATATTTAAAAAAAAATATACAAATAGATTAATTCATGTGGTTTACAAGACATTGGTTGTACACCTCTTAGCGTTACCCAGAAAACACCGCGAGGAGGTGGGTGTACGTCGTTTTCCACACATTCACACACACACACACACACACACACACACACACACACACACACACACACACACACACACACACACACACACACACACACACACACACACACACACACACACACACACACACACACACACACACACACACACACACACACACACACACACACACACACACACACACACACACACACACACACACACACATTCACACACACATATTCACACACACATATTCACACACACACACACACACACATGGTTTACGGGTCTTTTAGTCAACCGCGCCAGTGACCTTCATTCACACCAGACTTTTCAAATGAGTAGCTAAAGTTAATACCTTAACTTCTCAATCTAATAAGTCCCACATTCATACATACATTCATACAGTTTATTAATTAAGAATAATTTTTACAATATTTACAAAATTATGGGGGGTCAGTATGTTATTCAAAGAACATTCGTAATGCATACCATAAGTATTCATAACCTCCTTAGCTTTATTAAAGATATTTATACTGTTTGGTACAGGATATCTTGTAAAACTTGGTACAAAACCATCTTCCTTTGCTCTTTTCAGTGCTCTTTTATATCGTCTCCTCTCTGTACGAATGCACTTGTACTCCATTACTCCATACTTTTCATAGTATGTGTCCTTTTCCAATACACAAAAGATATGTTTCAAATCCATATCATCAGGTATAACAGCAACTTTAGGTATTTGATCAATTAACGTTTCAATTAGTTTTTGATTATTTGACAACGCTTTACGTAAGGAGTGAGTCAACTTAAGGTTTTCTCTTTTTAGTTTATACTCTCCATACTTGCGAATTGATGGTAGTATTTCTTCAAACACCCAATCTTGAAAGCGCTTAGCTAATTTCATCTTAGACGATAAAATTAAGGAATATAAACCTGGTTCATTGATGAATACGGTATTTTTTTTAAAGTTAGAGGGTAGCACTAAACTGTTTCCATCAATATCTTTACATAACTTTTTATATTTTTCCTTAACTAGATCATTTACTGCTTTTCGCGGTCTTTTATATTCTAGAATTTCTGATACATCATTAGCCTTAAACCATGGATTGTTTTCACGATCAAATAATACAGCTACAGGTTTACTATCAAACATGTAACACTGCAGTTCAGACATATTGAAGTCAAATGTAACAAAAATAGCATACACCTTTTAAATATCCTGAATAACCGAAGTTGTCAATAAGATGTTCACTTGGCAAAAGTTCGCCAAACAATGAAATGCATGGTTAACCGACCTGCTTATATACCCGACGAAGAGTGGTGGAAACCTTCTGCGCATGCGCAGTAGACAAGTACTACTGCGCATACACAATTGTATGTTAAATTTAAACAATTTTTTGCGGATGTCAATAATAAGGGCACACTCAACAAACCACTTTCATAAATGATGAAGCACAACTGGGCATGCAAAATGAAGGGAAATACTGCACATTTAACAGATATATGATACATTTTAAATTTGTTGACAATTTCCTGTAGATTTTTTAAAACTGATTTTTTAATATATTTTACATTAATGCCACATTCATTTTAATTTAATAAATTGAACTTAAAAAAATAGCTTTACATACATGTGCTAAAGATTATTATGTTTTATACCAAAATAAGACTTGCTTGACTACAACACATAACAAGTGTTCCAAACAATAATAAAATCAAATACAAAACTAATTATGTTAAACTTTACACATAAAAACACTATTAAATAGTACATTAAAAGGTAGCACCAAAACGGTAGTACAATATCTAGCAAAACAAAGAAATAGAAATTCCTATATCATCATTAAAGTTAAAACTAAAAGTTTGTTAATAATTCATGTAGATAACAAGTATGTTTGGTAGTTTGACCTTAACGTAATACTTAAATTTTTGTTTAAGAACCTAAAGCAAAATTTTACATGTAAAAAAAAATAGTACACCAAAGATAGCACCAAAACGGTGCTACCGGTTGCTACATTAAAAATTAGCAACATTTAAATGGGTTAAGCTCAATTGGAGGTTTCCAAATTACCTTTAATGTTAAAACTAAGGTTTTGTTAAGTTATCATGTATATATAAACATATTTCGTAGTTTTTTACATTAAACCAGAAGTTAAAAGTGTTTTTTAAAAACCTACAGCCTCAGTACACTTAATTAGGGACAGGAACAAGACCAAATACCTGTCTCTGCGTCAGGCATAGGTTCATATATAAACATATTTTATAGTTTTACATTAAACCAGTAGTTATAAGTCTTGTTTAAAAACGTAAAGCCTCAATACACTTAATGATGGACAGGAACGGTGCCAAGTACTTGTCTCTGAGTCAGCAGAGGCTCATATGTAAACATATTTTGTACTTTAACATTAAACCAGTAGTTAAAAGTGTTGTTTTGTACTTTAACATTAAACCCGTAGTTAAAAGTGTTGTTTAAAACTTTAAGCAAAATTGACAAGGAAGAAATAGTACACCAAAGGTAGCACCAAAACGGTGCTACCTTTAATTAGCAACATTTAAATGTTTTAAGCTCAATTAAAAGTTCCCAAATTATTTTCAATGTAAAAACTAAGGTTTTGTTAAGTTATCATGTATATAAACATATTTTGTAGTTTTACATTAAACTAGTAGTTAAAAGTCTTGTTTAAAAACGTAAAGCCTCAGTACACTTAATGATGGACAGGAACGGGGGCCAAGTACTTGTCTCCAAGTCAGCAGAGGCTCATATATAAACATATTTCGTACTTTAACATTAAACACTTAGTTAAAAGTGTTGTTTAAAAACTTTAAGCAAAATTGACAAGGAATAAATAGTACACCAAAGGTAGCACCAAAACGGTGCTACCTTTAAGTAGCAACATTTAAATAGGTTAAGCCCAATTGGAAGTTTCCAAATTACCTTTAATGTTAAAAACTAAGGTTTTGTTAAGTTATCATGTATATAAACATATTTTGTAGTTTTACATTAAACCAGTAGTTAAAAGTCTTGTTTAAAAACGTAAAGCCTAAGTACACTTAATGATGGACAGTAACGGGGCCAAGTACTTGTCTCTGAGTCAGCAATTAGAAGTTTCCAAATACGGTTTAATGTTAAAACTAAGGTTTCGTTAAGAATTCATACATATATATATATATATATATATATATATATATATATATATATATATATATAAACATATTTCATAGTTTTACATTAAACCGGTGGTTAAAAGTGATGTTTAAAAACCTAAAGCAAAATTGGACATGTAAAAATAGTACACCAAAGGTAGCACCAAAACGGTGCTACCTTTAATTCGCAACATTTAAATGGTTTAACCCCAATTAGAAGTTTCCAAATTACCTTCAATTTTAAAACTAAGGTTTTGTTAAGATTTCATGTATATAAACATATTTCGTAGTTTTACATTAAACCAGTAGTTAAAAGTGTCGTTTAAAAACCTAATGTCTCAGTACACTTAATGATGGGTAGAAACGGGGCCAAGTACTTGTCTCTGCGTCAAGCAGAGGCCCATATATTTTGTGACATGTAAAAATAGTACACCAAAGGTAGCACCAAAACGGTGCTACTTTAAAGTAGCAACATTTAAATGGGTTAAGCTCAATTAGAAGTTTTCTAATGACCATAAATGTTAAAACAATAGTGAACTTTCTGTTCGCACCATGTGCTTTTTTAACCTTAAAAGTAATTCTAACCTTTCATTCCTAAACACCTTAGCAAATAGAGAGAAAAAAGATGAACCAAACTCGCTTCATAGGTACCTCAGTGGTAGACTGGTAGCAGTAGTTAAAAGTGTTGTTTAAAAGCCTAAAGCAAAAATTGAACATGTAAAAATACCCCCGTCGCAGCAGACCTGCGTACTCACCGAATTTCCAAAGAATTTTTGTTTTAACATCAAAGAACTTTGTGGCTATCTTATATAATTAACAATCTTTACAAGGAAATATAATATATTTAAAAGCATTATATGTCTGAGTAAATTATTTTTATTGAATAATTTATATATCCTATACTATAATACGAGGAATGTCTGAAGGGATGTGTGTTCCACGATCTCGAAATCTAGCTGTTAGATTTTGCTTAAACTTTGCATTTAAGAGTGTTTTGGCCAAAAAATAAGTTTAGAAACTGACTCAATTCCAGGAAAAATCGAATTTGGTCTAAATTTAAGTTTAAAAATCTTAATTTTTAACATTGGTCTTATGGGTTGCTATTTTGGTAACGAAATAACAACGAAATGTAAACAAAAATAAAGAAACATTAATGTTAAGCAGACTTTTTGAAACAGCTGTTAACTGTGAAGAGGTATAATTGGTTGTTGGTGGAAATATTAAAACTGAATTAAATCCAACGAGCAAGGCTCGGTTAACCTGGTACTTAATATTTATATTGCAATAAATGACTTTTTAACAGTGATAAAAGTGCATATCCAAAGCTTCCATGCAAAGGAATAATTTGTTTACAAATAACAAAACATAAACATTTCAAATTTGACAAATATGCAGAAGACAGCTGATCAGCTGATTAGGAACAGATACCTTATTATCTCCATCTCTCTTGCTCCCATTATACACTTATTTTCCATGAGAATACCATGGGATTTAGCATGTGGGTTTGCTGCCATGTGGGTTTTTGATCAAATCTTAATTACTCACCACCTAGTGAAGGTTCATAAAATTTTTTATTAAGATATGTTGATAAATAAGCGATATATAACTTTTTAAAGATTTACCCATAAGAATAACATGGGAAACTTGATTTGAATTTTCTCTATAACCAGTTAAGCTATTTTAAAGATTCAAAATACCAAATTGTTTCTTTTTTTAAGCTCTTTTAAATGGTTTTAGTTAAAATTGATGAATTTTGAAAATTTAGGTCCAAAAATGTCAAAAACCCATTTTTGACCCCTTTGAAACCCCATAAAACCCCGTTCCCACAACCCGACAATGCTGTTTCGTGAACTCATGAAAATAGACCTGGTCTTACAACATCATACTAAATTTCATCAAAATCGGAGGCCCCCTTCAAAAGTTATCAGAATAACGGACACATATATATATATATATATATATATATATATATATATATATATATATATATATATATATATATACATATATATGAAAATGAACGAATGGTGTTTTTGGCTTCTGGGGACCTCAAAATGAAAAAGTAAAGTGGTCCCGGGCTTAGGTCTTACCATGGCTACTACCGTAATAGCGTATTCCCTATAGGGAAATTCGCTAATAGTACACCATAGGTAGCACCAAAACGGTGCTACCTAAAAGTAGCAACATTTAAATGGCTTATCTCAATTAGAAGTTTCCTAATTTAATGTTAAAACTAAGGTTTTGATAATAATTCATATATATAAACATATTTTATAGTTTTACATTAAACCTGTAATTAAAAGTGTTGTTTAAAAAAACATAAAGCAAAATTGGACGTGTAGAAAATAGTACATGAAAGGTAGCACCAAAACGGTTCTGACTTTAAGTAGCAACATTTAAATGGGTTAAGTTAAATTAGAAGTTTGAAGACACAAATTTGTGGTAACAATTTACCACTACTATTTTAACTTGTACTGGGAGTAACAATTTCACACTACTGGCTTGGCACCTACATTTAAATGGGTTAAGTTAAATTAGAAGTTGGAAGACACAAATTTGTGTTTGTGGTAACAATTTACCACTACTATTTTGACTTGTACTCGGAGTAACAATTTCACACTACTGGCTTTGCAGGGGGAGGGGGTGGGGGAGGGGGTGGGGGAGGGGGGGTCACTTCTCGTCCGGAGCAAAAAAACGTTTTGGTCAAGGTCAAAAATTTTTCCGAAAAAAAAGTTCGAAGGGGGAGGGGGGTGGGGGAGGGGGTGGGGGAGGGGGTGGGGGTGGGGGGGGTCACTTCTCGTCCGGAGCAAAAAACTTTTTGGTCAAGGTCAAAAATTTTTCCGAAAAAAAAGTTCGAAGGGGGAGGGGGTGGGGGAGGGGGTGGGGGAGGGGAAGAAGGAGGGGGTGGGGGAGGGGGTGGGGGGGTCACTTCTCGTCCGGAGCAAAAAACTTTTTGGTCAAGGTCAAAAAATTTTCCGAAAAAAAAGTTCGAAGGGGGAGGGGGTGGGGGAGGGGGTGGGGGAGGGGGTGGGGGAGGGGGGGGGTCTCTTCTCGTCCGGAGCAAAAATCGTTTTGGTCAAGGTCAAAAATTTTTCCGAAAAAAAGTTCAAAGGGGGGGGGTTCGCACTTTTTGTCGGGGGGGGGGGGGGGTCAGGGAGGTTAAGTGGGTCAAGGTCACCCACAACACTTCTACTCTAAGTGTTGGCTATATACCCCCACCATAACTGGGTCCCTAGGCTGCACAACACAGCTCCGCCAGTATGTCTCCGGCTTCCATGCGGTGCGCCTCGCTGTTCTCTAACTCTCTATATGTAAGTAATTTTATAAGTTTTGAATCTAGGTCACTACACTTTACCTCTGGGACGATATCGACTTGTAGTATTTCTGTGATTTGGCTCAAGGTCATCACACTTTAACTCTGGGGCAATGTCGACTTGTAGTACTTCAGTATTTTAACTCAAGGTCACCACACTTTAACTCTGAGACTGCATCAACTTGTATTATTTCAGTGTTTTGACTCAAGGTCATCACACTTTAACTTTGGGACTGCATCAACTTGTATTATTTCTGTGTTTTGACTCAAGGTCATCTCACTTAAACTCTGGGATGGTATCAACTTGTAGTATTTCTATGTTTTGACTCAAGGTCATCACACTTTAACTCTGGGGCAATATCGACTTGTAGTACTTCAGTATTTTAACTCAAAGTCACCACACTTTAACTCTGAGACTGCATCACATTGTATTATTTCAGTGTTTTGACTCAAGGTCATCACACTTTAACTTTGGGATGACATCGACTTGTAGTATTTCGATGTTTTCACTCAAGGTCATCATACTTTACCATGTACATTTAAGGTAGCACCAAAACGGTGCTACCTAGCTTGACATTTTCAAGTTTCCCAAGGTCATCACACTTTAACTCTGGGATGTATTTCAGTGTTTTGACTCAAGGTCGTCACACTTTAACTCTGGGGCGGGATCGACTTGTAGTATTTCTGTGTTTTAACTCAAGGTCACCACACTTTAACTCTGGGACGGGAATACTTCTACTCTAAGTGTTGGCTATATACCCCCACCATAACAGGGTCCCTAGGCTGCACAACACAGCTCCGCCAGTATGTCTCCGGCTTCCATGCGGTGCGCCTCGCTGTTCTCTAACTCTCTATATTTAAGTAATTTTATAAGTTTTGAATCTAGGTCACTACACTTTACCTCTGGGACGATATCGACTTGTAGTATTTTCTGTGTTTTGGCTCAAGGTCATCACACTTTAACTCTAGCACATCGGTTATCGTACCAGAGGTACTCAATAACTTGTAATGTTTAGGGTGGCGTTTGCACGCCACTTGGAATCGCCATGAGTGTCCAGTCCAAGTTTTAGGTTAAATTAATTTTACTGTAATCTTTTCCATTTCCAATTCGTTTTGCCAAAGAATGAGGTGTCGCTTTATAAATTGGTATTTCTCCAAAGTTATTGGGGATTGTAGGGATACAATTAGTTTATTTAGGAGACTCTTCATCTTGGAGTTTAACACAACTTCCTCTTTAACTTTACTTCCTCGGCTCTCACAGCCTAAGCTGTATAGAAATGTTTCTTCTAGTGCCAACTCGGGCTAAGAGAACAGTGTGTTGACTGTAGGACAGCTCATGGTGAAGTGATGCGATACTCCAGCGTACAACCTCACCTTCCCCCACCACTGTGACCTTCCCCCACTCCTGCTGTTTCCCCCGCCTCTTTTCCCTTGACTCATGCGCTACAAGCAGTCTCTCAGTATCGTGCGGACTTTTGTAAGGGGAAGCCATGTCGCGGGACGTTTTAGGTAAGAAACTTAGCCGTGTTAAGACTTTATTAGTTGCTCACTGTCCACCACTCAAAGTCAAAAGGGTTTCCACTTTAGCTAAGTGGCGCAAACTGTTGCGCGGACACCCTAAGTTTTATACCAAACAGACTAATGTCAGTTTTACTGATGAAGATTTGTTTAAAATATTGGATGAAATGACTTTTCCTTGCAAAATTCAGTTAGTTACTCCCATTCCTGACAGTTTAGAGTCTTAGTCTCTCAAGCCGATATACCTAGAATACACATAGCCTAACAGTCAGTCGCTCGGTGACTGTCGTGGGGTGCACATCGGAGTCGGCGCTCCGTTGTTAAGTTTTCAAGGTCACAGTAATATCAAATTGTTGGTGTTGTGCTGGTTTAAGGTCACCTGAGGGATTACCGATTGCCCATTTAGGCAGAGTCATGTCAGAAACTCGAGTTTGACTTGGCACTTTTGCCGTTTCTCGTCCGAAATTCGCTCCAAGTGGTCAAGGTCACGGGGACTCGGACTGAAACTCGGAGCGTAGTGCGAAAAACGGCAAAAGTGCCAAAAAATTTTAAGTTTCGGCGTGACCTTGACCTTAGTGGCGTCGGTGACGTCATTTTGATGACGTAAGGGGTGATGACGTCATCAGCACGTCATTTCTGTGACGTCATGGGTGTGACGTCATAGAAATGACGTCATTGGTTATGACGTCATCGATGACGCAATCGATGACGTCATCGATGACGTCATCGGTGAGGTCATTGACCTCGATGACGTCATCCCTCAGGTGACCTTGAACTGGGCCAGCACCAACAATTTCACACTACTGTCGCGCAGTCCATCGTCCTCGGGTGTCGTGCTCCCAGCTGTGTTGTAACTGCTGGAAGGTTCGGGAGCGCTCTTCTGTTCTTGCCGTGTCCTTGCCGATCTCGCCCCGTCTCTGATAAATCGCTTTCCTCTCCCCTGCCAAGAGCTTGACAGGGATGACTCCGGCGACCACCAGGACGGCAGGCTCGGACACTGTCCGGTAGGCGGAACACACCCGGAGCGCAGCTTGACGCTGAACTCGGGCGAGTCGCAACCTGTAGCACTCCTTATCTAGAGCGCCTGCCCACACCTCTGCCCCGTAAAGGAGCACGGACTGGACCGCGGACATCAACAGACGTCTTCTGCTGGATCGGGGACCCCCGACATTGGCCATCAGCCTACTAAGGTGAGTAACTACCTTAGCGGCCTTGTCCGCCGTACGGAAGATCTGATCCCTCCAGCTTAACTTGGTGTCCACCATAACCCCAAGGTATTTGGCGGCACGAGTTGATGTGACCACCTCCCTTCCCACTCGAAACGGGACGACGGTGTCGATCCTCTTCTTCATGAGAATCACGATCTCCGTCTTACTAAGAGCAAGCGAGAGACCGTGATCGGACATCCAGTTGTTGACAACCCGCATAACTCGGTTCAACTTTAGTTGGGCCAGCTCAACGTTGCGTGCAGCAATGAGAGCTGCGACGTCATCGGCGTACCCAACCAAAGTGGTTTCCTCAGGCATCTCGGACCTCAGGAGGCTGTCATAGGCAACGTTCCAGAGATCCGGGCGTAGTATTGAACCTTGTGCGGCACCAGAAGTGACTTCCATCGTCCGCGTTCCGTTCCTCGTGTCATAGATCAGGCTTCGAGAGCGTAGATAATCCTCGATGAGCCGCAACAGATATGCAGGAATACGAAAGGTGTTACGAAGCGCATCCAACATATCGACCCACCTCGCCGAGTTGAAGGCATTCTTGACATCAAGCGTAACAAGAAGCACTACTCGGCGGGAGAAATGGTTGTGGCTCTCGGCTCTCTCCACAGCTCTCTGAACTTCGGTGACAGCGTCGATCGTTGACCGTCCCTTTCTGAAGCCGTACTGACGGGGGCATAAGTCCCCGGCAGCTTCCACGGCAGAAGTCAGGCGGGGACGGATCAGCTTCTCGAACAGCTTCCCAGCCGTGTCCAACATGCAGAGAGGCCTGTGGGACGACGGCAGTTCGGGATCACCTTTGCCCTTGCTGATCAGTACAAGCCTGGCTGTTTTCCAGGGAGCCGGAAACACCCCTTCTACCAAACAGGCATTGTACATTCTCAACAACAAGTCAGCGTTGATTGAAAATACTTTCTTTAAAGCCTCACTGGGAATCCCGTCCGGGCCAGGAGCCTTGTTGCTCTTCAGGGAGAGAACGGAGGTTTCCAGCTCCTCGAAAGTGAAGAGTGGAACGTCCTCTACCCGTCCGAAGTCAACCGGCGGTCGCTGTGGATGTTCAGGAAACAACGCAGCGACGATCCTCCCCATGGTGGCGCCCTCCATGATGGAAGGTGGAGAGCGGGCGCCGAGTTTCTGTGTTACAAGTTTGTAACCCAGGCCCCACGGGTCAGAGTCAACGTCGTCACGAAGTCTCCTCCAGCTATTCGCCTTGCTCCTGTTTATCACCTGGCGGAGAGATTTTCTCGCAGCTTTATAGGCCTCCGACTTACGAACTCTGTCCGCGGGAATTATCGCTCTTGTGGCGGCTCGTCTAGTTCTTAAACATGTTCTTCTGAGTTCCGCAATCTCTTCAGTCCACCAGTAAACGGGTTGTTTGTCGCGTCGGGGTTTCCTTCGCGGCATAGACTGGTCGCAGGCCGAGACGATCAGTTCCATCGTGGATGTTACTAGTGCCTCGGCCCCAGCCTCACCAGGATTCCCCTGCGCTCCCCGAGAGATGACTTCGGTGAACTTGACCACGTCCAGTTTGTTGGTGTTCCACCGGCGTGGCCCTTCCCGAGATGTGGAAACTCGACGATTTGCCTGATCATGCAGGTCAAAAACGATGTATTGGTGGTCGCTACCCGTGTAGTCCTCCACAACCCTCCAGCCAGAGATCCTCGGAAGGAGCGACTCAGACGCAAAGGTGACGTCGGGGATCGTGCCTCTCTGCCCGGGGCGCCGAAAAGTAGGTGTGTCGCCCTGGTTGAGGACGACAAGACCGGCCCTGGCGATGAAATCCAGGATGTATTTCCCCCGGGAGCTGGTAGAGGGCATTCCCCACTCGACGGCCCTGGCGTTGAAATCGCCACCAACGACGACATGCCCGGTGGTGCCGAGAACGCACTCCTCTAGGCTATCTATCTTGTCGCGGAAGTCCTGGACGGCCTCGTTGGGTGTGAGGTAGCAACTGAAGATAGTCACGTCCCTACACCGAACCCAGACGAATCCTCGGCCGCGCCCGTGACTCCGCACCAAAACATCTCGTGTATTACGTGCCCAAAATGCAGCAGTACCGAGGCTGTCCGAGATCCAAGTGTTTGGGTCTCTTGTCCCGATACTGTTGGTCAACATTTTAAAGCGCCCTCTAGAAATATATCAAAGGTGAGGGGGGCGAAGCCCGAAACAATTTGACCTTTTTAATTACGATTCGTCACTGCGGTGTATCCTAAGCTTTAAAATGACACCTCAATCTTAAAAATCGGTTCAGTAGGTCGAGAGAAAAAGGGACGTAACAGACGAAACCCTTATAAAAATAAGAAGATAGATTGCCGCGTTTTTAACACAATTAAAAATAACTTATATGCGATCCACTGAAAACTGAATACTGGAAATACAATAAACTGACAGGCGTAAATTGATAACACTCTCTCTGTTGCGAAGCGATGCATAAGTTGTATAACAAGTCAATTGGAGGGATTTTGTTCAATAATTGGAATGATTTCGAGCACAATTCATTTTTACCCACCACTCGACGTCATTAGATTGATAGCTCAGTTATTGAGGCCATTGGGTTTCAATTTATATGAAAATATCAAACGATACAAGATTTGATTTCATCTCATGAAAACTGATGTAAACAACAAAGAGATCCATGTTAAAATATGAAAATTTGTTTTGTTTGCCATATAAAATGATATGCAAGTGATTCTGCGATGATAATTTGATTATATATTAATGGTGGTTTTCTAATCGGTGCAGCAACATTTATTAAGAACTTGACTTTTTTTAAGTTTGCTTTCCATAGCTAAAAGACAATGGAGATTATCAAATACTTAATGATTATGTGTTATGAGCAAAGTAACTTCCTAAAAATCAGAAACAATAAATTGCTTACTTATTGCTCCAAAAACTATTTTTAGCGATCATTCTAACTAATAGGAGTGGTTACCACTGGTGGTTTATGTAAAAATTAGGCACCTTTTCATCTGTAGGTTCAATTAATTAGCAATTAAGTCTTTAAAATATAAACAAGAAGTGTTATAAATTCATTTTTGTTTTCCTTAAAGTAGACGTAATACTTGTACTTCGTAATGTATATGCATTGTTTTATATTTTAGCAAAATTATAAAATAATTTGGTGGTTTAATATGTTCCATACAATTTATTACCTACCAAACTCTAAGGCTTTCATAATAAATATTTTTCTAGGTCACTTTTTTTTTTTTTTTGAGGGAGAGGCGGAAACATGCATTACGCACACAGGTGGCCAGCCTGTAGTGTGGGGCTCCCCTAAAAAACGGGTTTACCCACTAAAAAACCTCCTCTACTCTTTAGGAATCTAACCTGGAATTGTTTATCACATTACGTCAGGCTAGGCCTAAATTTGGCTTACGCCCGTCGGGCTCGCTCCTTATCCAGCCGCTCTATCAAGGGATCTGGGCCACTTCGCGGTCCAGATCGGTTTTCTTTTCCAGGAGGATGCCCCGGACGAACTGTGACAAACAATCCCAGTTGCCCTCATCCTCCAAAATATTTTGGCAGACCGAGTCCACCGAAAATGCACCGAATATTTGTGTGGCCTCCAGGCGGGGCCCTTCCCAACGGGGACAGCGGAAGAATGTGTGTTCCGCATCGTCGGGAACACCCGGGCAATAAATGCAGTCCGGTGAACCGGTCTTTCCCATCCGGTTCAGGTACGATCGAAAATAGCCGTGACCTGTCAAAAATTGGGTCAGGTAGTAGTCCACCTCCCCATGCCGCCGTTCCACCCATGGTTGGACCTGCTTGATAAGTCGCGCAGTCCATCGTCCTCGGGTGTCGTGCTCCCAGCTGTGTTGCCACTGCTGGAAGGTTCGGGAGCGCTCTTCTGTTCTTGCCGTGTCCTTGCCGATGTCGCCCCGTCTCTGATAAATCGCTTTCCTCTCCCCTGCCAAGAGCTTGACAGGGATGACTCCGGCGACCACCAGGACGGCAGGCTCGGACACTGTCCGGTAGGCGGAACACACCCGGAGCGCAGCTTGACGCTGAACTCGGGCGAGTCGCAACCTGTAGCACTCCTTATCTAGAGCGCCTGCCCACACCTCTGCCCCGTAAAGGAGCACGGACTGGACCGCGGACATCAACAGACGTCTTCTGCTGGATCGGGGACCCCCGACATTGGCCATCAGCCTACTAAGGTGAGTAACTACCTTAGCGGCCTTGTCCGCCGTACGGAAGATCTGATCCCTCCAGCTTAACTTGGTGTCCACCATAACCCCAAGGTATTTGGCGGCACGAGTTGATGTGACCACCTCCCTTCCCACTCGAAACGGGACGACGGTGTCGATCCTCTTCTTCGTGAGAATCACGATCTCCGTCTTACTAAGAGCAAGTGAGAGACCGTGATCGGACATCCAGTTGTTGACAACCCGCATAACTCGGTTCAACTTTAGTTGGGCCAGCTCAACGTTGCGTGCAGCAATGAGAGCTGCGACGTCATCGGCGTACCCAACCAAAGTGGTTTCCTCAGGCATCTCGGACCTCAGGAGGCTGTCATAGGCAACGTTCCAGAGATCCGGGCCGAGTATTGAACCTTGTGCGGCACCAGAAGTGACTTCCATCGTCCGCGTTCCGTTCCTCGTGTCATAGATCAGGCTTCGAGAGCGTAGATAATCCTCGATGAGCCGCAACAGATATGCAGGAATACGAAAGGTGTTACGAAGCGCATCCAACATATCGACCCACCTCGCCGAGTTGAAGGCATTCTTGACATCAAGCGTAACAAGAAGCACTACTCGGCGGGAGAAATGGTTGTGGCTCTCGGCTCTCTCCACAGCTCCCTGAACTTCGGTGACAGCGTCGTTCGTTGACCGTCCCTTTCTGAAGCCGTACTGACGGGGGCATAAGTCCCCGTTAGCTTTCACGGCAGAAGTCAGGCGGGAACGGATCAGCTTCTCGAACAGCTTCCCAGCCGTGTCCAACATGCAGAGAGGCCTGTGGGACGACGGCAGTTCGGGATCACCTTTGCCCTTGCTGATCAGTACAAGCCTGGCTGTTTTCCAGGGAGCCGGAAACACCCCTTCTACCAAACAGGCATTGTACATTCTCAACAACAAGTCAGCGTTGATTGAAAATACTTTCTTTAAAGCCTCACTGGGAATCCCGTCCGGGCCAGGAGCCTTGTTGCTCTTCAGGGAGAGAACGGAGGTTTCCAGCTCCTCGAAAGTGAAGAGTGGAACGTCCTCTACCCGTCCGAAGTCAACCGGCGGTCGCTGTGGATGTTCAGGAAACAACGCAGCGACGATCCTCCCCATGGTGGCGCCCTCCATGATGGAAGGTGGAGAGCGGGCGCCGAGTTTCTGTGTTACAAAGTTTGTAACCCAGGCCCCACTCGTCAGAGTCAACGTCGTCACGAAGTCTCCTCCAGCTATTCGCCTTGCTCCTGTTTATCGCCTGGCGGAGAGATTTTCTCGCAGCTTTATAGGCCTCCGACTTACGAACTCTGTCCGCGGGAATTATCGCTCTTGTGGCGGCTCGTCTAGTTCTTAAACATGTTCTTCTGAGTTCCGCAATCTCTTCAGTCCACCAGTAAACGGGTTGTTTGTCGCGTCGGGGTTTCCTTCGCGGCATAGACTGGTCGCAGGCCGAGACGATCAGTTCCATCGTGGATGTTATTAGTGCCTCGGCAACAGCCTCACCAGGATTCCCCTGCGCTCCCCGAGAGATGACTTCGGTGAACTTGACCACGTCCAGTTTGTTGGTGTTCCACCGGCTTGGCCCTTCCCGAGATGCGGAAACTCGACGATTTGCCTGATCATGCAGGTCAAAAACGATGTATTGGTGGTCGCTACCCGTGTAGTCCTCCACAACCCTCCAGCCAGAGATCCTCGGAAGGAGCGACTCAGACGCAAAGGTGACGTCGGGGATCGTGCCTCTCTGCCCGGGGCGCCGAAAAGTAGGTGTGTCGCCCTGGTTGAGGACGACAAGACCGGCCCTGGCGATGAAATCCAGGATGTATTTCCCCCGGGAGCTGGTAGAGGGCATTCCCCACTCGACGGCCCTGGCGTTGAAATCGCCACCAACGACGACATGCCCGGTGGTGCCGAGAACGCACTCCTCTAGGCTATCTATCTTGTCGCGGAAGTCCTGGACGGCCTCGTTGGGTGTGAGGTAGCAACTGAAGATAGTCACGTCCCTACACCGAACCCAGACGAATCCTCGGCCACGCCCGTGACTCCGCACCAAAACATCTCGTGTATTACGTGCCCAAAATGCAGCAGTACCGAGGCTGTCCGAGATCCAAGTGTTTGGGTCTCTGTCCCGATACTGTTGGTCAACATTTTAAAGCGCCCTCTAGAAATATATCAAAGGTGAGGGGGGCGAAGCCCGAAACAATTTGACCTTTTTAATTACGATTCGTCACTGCGGTACATCCTAAGCTTTAAAATGACACCTCAATCTTAAAAATCGGTTCAGTAGGTCGAGAGAAAAAGGGACGTAACAGACGAAACCCTTATAGAAATAAGAAGATAGATTGCCGCGTTTTTAACACAATTAAAAATAACTTATATGCGATCCACTGAAAACTGAATACTGGAAATACAATAAACTGACAGGCGTAAATTGATAACACTCTCTCTGTTGCGAAGCGATGCATAAGTTGTATAACAAGTCAATTGGAGGGATTTTGTTCAATAATTGGAATGATTTCGAGCACAATTCATTTTTACCCACCACTCGACGTCATTAGATTGATAGCTCAGTTATTGAGGCCATTGGGTTTAAATTTATATGAAAATATCAACCGATACAAGATTTGATTTCATCTCATGAAAACTGATGTAAACAACAAAGAGATCCATGTTGAAATATGAAAATTTGTTTTGTTTGCCATATAAAATGATATGCAAGTGATTCTGCGATAATAATTTGATTATACAGGGTGTTCGGAAAAAACGTTTCAGGAATTCAGGAGGTTATTTCCCACATCAAAATAAGCAAAAAAGTTCCTATAAACATATGTCCTAAAATGCTTCATTAACCCGCTAGCCGCCATTTTGTTTTTTACACTAAATAATTTTTATTTCCGTAATGGATTATTGTATCAAGTTAATATTTGGCATGCACCTTTATCATAGCAATACCCATTTTCAAGAAAAAGGTTATTTTTTTCCAATGTGTATTTTTAAAATGGCGGCCATTTTAAAATTTTAAACTAAAATATCTCAAAACCGGTAAATTTTATAAAAATTTTATTAGACACAAAAAAGATGACGAATTTAATTATCTAACCAATGATACCAAGTTTGTAAGGATCTGACTATAAATAACGGAGTTATTGAGATTTTTCTGCATAAAAACGTTGATTTTGCATTGTAATTAATGCAAATTAAGGTCATTTTAATTGAAAAATCTCAATAACTCCGTTATTTGTTGTCAGATCCTTACAAACTTGGTACCATTGGTTAGATAATTAAATTTGTCAACTTTTTTGTGTCTGGTAAAATTTTTATAAAATTTACCGGTTTTGAGATATTTTAGTTTAAAATTTTAAAATGGCCGCCATTTTAAAAATACACATTGGAAAAAAATAACCTTTTTCTTGAAAATGGGTATTGCTATGATGAAGGTTCATGCCAAATATCAACTTGATACAATGATCCATTACGGAAATAAAAATTATTTTGTGTAAAAAACAAAATGTCGGCTAGCGGGTTACCGAAGCATTTTAGGACATATGTTTATAGGATTTTTTTTGCTTATTTTGATGTGGGCAATAACGTCCTGAATTCCTGAAACGTTTTTTCCGAACACCCTGTATATTAATGGTGGTTTTCTAATCGGTGCAGCAACATTTATTAAGAACTTGACTTTTTTTAAGTTTGCTTTCCATAGCTAAAAGACAATGGAGATTATCAAATACTTAATGATTATGTGTTATGAGCAAAGTAACTTTCTAAATATCAGAAACAATAAATTGCTTACTTATTGCTCTATAAACTATTGTTAGCTATCATTGGAACTAATAGGAGTGGTTACTGGTGGTTTATGTGAAAATTAGGCACCTTTTCATCTAGGTTCAATTAATTAGCAATTAAGTTTTTAAAATATAAACAAGAAGTGTTATAATATCATTTTTGTTTTCCTTAAAGTAGACGTAATACTTGTACTTCGTAATGTATATGCACTGTTTTATATTTTAGCAAAATTATAAAATCATTTGGTGGTTTAATATGTTGCATACAATTTATTACCTACCAAACTCTAAGGCTTTCATAATAAATATTTTTCTAGGTCACTTTTTTTATTTTTTTTTTATTTTTTTTTTTTTTTTTTTTTGAGGGAGAGGCGGAAACATGCATTACGCACACAGGTGGCCAGCCTGTAGTGTGGGGCTCCCCTAAAAAACGGGTTTACCCACTAAAAAACCTCCTCTACTCTTTAGGAATCTAACCTGGAATTGTTTATCACATTACGTCAGGCTAGGCCTAAATTTGGCTTACGCCCGTCGGGCTCGCTCCTTATCCAGCCGCACTTTCAAGGGATCTGGGCCACTTCGCGGTCCAGATCGGTTTTCTTTTCCAGGAGGATGCCCCGGACGAACTGTGACAAACAATCCCAGTTGCCCTCATCCTCTAAAATCTTTTGGCAGACCGAGTCCACCGAAAATGCACCAAATATTTGTGTGGCCTCCAGGCGGGGCCCTTCCCAACGGGGACAGCGGAAGAATGTGTGTTCCGCATCGTCGGGAACACCCGGGCAGTAAATGCAGTCCGGTGAACCGGTCTTTCCCATCCGGTTCAGGTACGATCGAAAATAGCCGTGACCTGTCAAAAATTGGGTCAGGTAGTAGTCCACCTCCCCATGCCGCCGTTCCACCCATGGTTGGACCTGCTTGATAAGTCGCGCAGTCCATCGTCCTCGGGTGTCGTGCTCCCAGCTGTGTTGCCACTGCTGGAAGGTTCGGGAGCGCTCTTCTGTTCTTGCCGTGTCCTTGCCGATCTCGCCATGTCTCTGATAAATAGCTTTCCTCTCCCCTGCCAAGAGCTTGACAGGGATGACTCCGGCGACCACCAGGACGGCAGGCTCGGACACTGTCCGGTAGGCGGAACACACCCGGAGCGCAGCTTGACGCTGAACTCGGGCGAGTCGCAACCTGTAGCACTCCTTATCTAGAGCGCCTGCCCACACCTCTGCCCCGTAAAGGAGCACGGACTGGACCGCGGACATCAACAGACGTCTTCTGCTGGATCGGGGACCCCCGACATTGGCCATCAGCCTACTAAGGTGAGTAACTACCTTAGCGGCCTTGTCCGCCGTACGGAAGATCTGATCCCTCCAGCTTAACTTGGTGTCCACCATAACCCCAAGGTATTTGGCGGCACGAGTTGATGTGACCACCTCCCTTCCCACTCGAAACGGGACGACGGTGTCGATCCTCTTCTTCGTGAGAATCACGATCTCCGTCTTACTAAGAGCAAGCGAGAGACCGTGATCGGACATCCAGTTGTTGACAACCCGCATAACTCGGTTCAACTTTAGTTGGGCCAGCTCAACGTTGCGTGCAGCAATGAGAGCTGCGACGTCATCGGCGTACCCAACCAAAGTGGTTTCCTCAGGCATCTCGGACCTCAGGAGGCTGTCATAGGCAACGTTCCAGAGATCCGGGCCGAGTATTGAACCTTGTGCGGCACCAGAAGTGACTTCCATCGTCCGCGTTCCGTTCCTCGTGTCATAGATCAGGCTTCGAGAGCGTAGATAATCCTCGATGAGCCACAACAGATATGCAGGAATACGAAAGGTGTTACGAAGCGCATCCAACATATCGACCCACCTCGCTGAGTTGAAGGCATTCTTGACATCAAGCGTAACAAGAAGCACTACTCGGCGGGAGAAATGGTTGTGGCTCTCGGCTCTCTCCACAGCTCTCTGAACTTCGGTGACAGCGTCGATCGTTGACCGTCCCTTTCTGAAGCCGTACTGACGGGGGCATAAGTCCCCGGCAGCTTCCACGGCAGAAGTCAGGCGGGAACGGATCAGCTTCTCGAACAGCTTCCCAGCCGTGTCCAACATGCAGAGAGGCCTGTGGGACGACGGCAGTTCGGGATCACCTTTGCCCTTGCTGATCAGTACAAGCCTGGCTGTTTTCCAGGGAGCCGGAAACACCCCTTCTACCAAACAGGCATTGTACATTCTCAACAACAAGTCAGCGTTGATTGAAAATACTTTCTTTAAAGCCTCACTGGGAATCCCGTCTGGGCCAGGAGACTTGTTGCTCTTCAGGGAGAGAACGGAGGTTTCCAGCTCCTCGAAAGTGAAGAGTGGAACGTCCTTTACCCGTCCGACGTCAACCGGCGGTCGCTGTGGATGTTCAGGAAACAACGCAGCGACGATCCTCCCCATGGTGGCGCCCTCCATGATGGAAGGTGGAGAACGGGCGCCGAGTTTCTGTGTTACAAGTTTGTAACCCAGGCCCCACGGGTCAGAGTCAACGTCGTCACGAAGTCTCCTCCAGCTATTCGCCTTGCTCCTGTTTATCGCCTGGCGGAGAGATTTTCTCGCAGCCTTATAGGCCTCCGACTTACGAACTCTGTCTGCGGGAATTCTCGCTCTTGTGGCGGCTCGTCTAGTTCTTAAACATGTTCTTCTGAGTTCCGCAATCTCTTCAGTCCACCAGTGAACGGGTTGTTTGTCGCGTCGGGGTTTCCTTCGCGGCATAGACTGGTCGCAGGCCGAGACGATCAGTTCCATCGTGGATGTTATTAGTGCCTCGGCAACAGCCTCACCAGGATTCCCCTGCGCTCCCCGAGAGATGACTTCGGTGAACTTGACCACGTCCAGTTTGTTGGTGTTCCACCGGCTTGGCCCTTCCCGAGATGCGGAAACTCGACGATTTGCCTGATCATGCAGGTCAAAAACGATGTATTGGTGGTCGCTACCCGTGTAGTCCTCCACAACCCTCCAGCCAGAGATCCTCGGAAGGAGCGACTCAGACGCAAAGGTGACGTCGGGGATCGTGCCTCTCTGCCCGGGGCGCCGAAAAGTAGGTGTGTCGCCCTGGTTGAGGACGACAAGACCGGCCCTGGCGATGAAATCCAGGATGTATTTCCCCCGGGAGCTGGTAGAGGGCATTCCCCACTCGACGGCCCTGGCGTTGAAATCGCCACCAACGACGACATGCCCGGTGGTGCCGAGAACGCACTCCTCTAGGCTATCTATCTTGTCGCGGAAGTCCTGGACGGCCTCGTTGGGTGTGAGGTAGCAACTGAAGATAGTCATGTCCCTACACCGAACCCAGACGAATCCTCGGCCGCGCCCGTGACTCCGCACCAAAACATCTCGTGTATTACGTGCCCAAAATGCAGCAGTACCGAGGCTGTCCGAGATCCAAGTGTTTGGGTCTCTGTCCCGATACTGTTGGTCAACATTTTAAAGCGCCCTCTAGAAATATATCAAAGGTGAGGGGGGCGAAGCCCGAAACAATTTGACCTTTTTAATTACGATTCGTCACTGCGGTACATCCTAAGCTTTAAAATGACACCTCAATCTTAAAAATCGGTTCAGTAGGTCGAGAGAAAAAGGGACGTAACAGACGAAACCCTTATAGAAATAAGAAGATAGATTGCCGCGTTTTTAACACAATTAAAAATAACTTATATGCGATCCACTGAAAACTAAATACTGGAAATACAATAAACTGACAGGCGTAAATTGATAACACTCCCCCTGTTGCGAAGCGATGCATAAGTTGTATAACAAGTCAATTGGAGGGATTTTGTTCAATAATTGGAATGATTTCGAGCACAATTCATTTTTACCCACCACTCGACGTCATTAGATTGATAGCTCAGTTATTGAGGCCATTGGGTTTCAATTTATATGAAAATATCAACCGATACAAGATTTGATTTCATCTCATGAAAACTGATGTAAACAACAAAGAGATCCATGTTAAAATATGAAAATTTGTTTTGTTTGCCATATAAAATGATATGCAAGTGATTCTGCGATGATAATTTGATTATATATTAATGATGGTTTTCTAATCGGTGCAGCAACATTCATTAAGAACTTGACTTTTTTAAGTTTGCTTTCCATAACTAAAAGACAATGGAGATTATCAAATACTTAATGATTATGTGTTATGAGCAAAGTAACTTCCTAAAAATCAGAAACAATAAATTGCTTACTTATTGCTCTATAAACTATTGTTAGCTATCATTGGAACTAATAGGAGTGGTTACTGGTGGTTTATGTGAAAATTAGGCACTTTTTCATCTAGGTTCAATTAATTAGCAATTAAGTTTTTAAAATATAAACAAGAAGTGTTATAATATCATTTTTGTTTTCCTTAAAGTAGACGTAATACTTGTACTTCGTAATGTATATGCATTGTTTTATATTTTAGCAAACTTATAAAATCATTTGGTGGTTTAATATGTTGCATACAATTTATTACCTACCAAACTCTAAGGCTTTAATAATAAATATTTTTCTAGGGTCACTTTACATTTACGATAGAGAAGCTGGAGGCAAGACGAGAGGAGAAACCAATAAAAGCCCTTATTGGATGGAGAACCCCTTGAAATAAGGTTGAATATTGATCACAATGACCCTGTATCTATCAGGTTGCGTGGGATAAGAAGCATTTACACCGAAAGGAATACTTACAGTTACATTCTAGAAATATGCCATAATCTCATGTATTTGTTTCCTTAGCCGTATTTAAATATTTTATTGGATTTCATATGTTTTAGTGTATGCTTATTTTTTCACCAGCATAAAACAAATATTGTAATGCACTTGAAAAGTTTTCCAGGCAGGAGTAGGCTAATATCTACATTCGTTTGCGACTCACATTTTCCGCTCCGCTCGCCGTCGCGTCGGGGTGTTCAAGCTACGATGAACACGAGATTATAACCCACAGTTTTGTCTCTGGTAATTTGGATTACTTTGCTGTTTTAAGCTTTATTACGTTGAACCTTCGTAATTTTTCCTTTATAAACTCGTTTACAAATAAATGAATATATAATTTTATACCCTAAAATTGAATGCTTATAAATATAGCCTACAGTACTTTTAGGCCTATACATACTTTTTAAAGTATGTATAGTGATATAAAGACACATTCATTACTTTAAGTGATGCGATGTAAAATGTGAGTACTTTAAGCACATTAAAGTACTTAAAGTATGCATAGTGATTTAGTAGGTACCCTTTCCTATTTCACATAACCATAACATCAGTCTATGTAGTCAAAGTTTATTGTTCCTGTTCCAACCCAGTTAAGAGATGACATTTACGAAATGTCACCAGGTCGGCAAGAAATTTGTCGGTAAAGGTTTTTCGGCTTTTATAACCTTTTGATTTTCTCACCAATGCGGTGAAACATTTTATCTCAGACTTAATGTTCATTGATGAACTATAGATTTTTTTTAAATACTGATAAGTAGTTTTATATGTGACTGTAAAAGGTCAAAAATTAATAAAACTATTTTATGGAAGATTTAAGTATAACAATATATTGAACTATAATTGAACTATTATATGGAAGATTAATATAACTGAAAAATAAATACAGACACTTCAAATAAAGTATGATTAGTCAATATTAAAATACATGCCTTTTCTGTGTACCAAACATATTTAAAAAGATATAGGCCTAAAACTTTTATACATATTACACGGTTTAAGGGCAACTTATATAAAATTTATGTAGTAACAAAACTTCTAAAATAATAAGCTTACTAGAACTATAAGAGATTAACAGGAAATTTAATACGATTGTATTGAGCGTTTCTGAAGAATAACATTATGGAAATAGAAAGCATGGAAGTTGTTTAAATATTTGACTTGTAACAATTTTCTCGCATTTTTATTTTATATTTGATTTTATTTAAACAAAATTTAAGAGTTTTACTAAACAATCTGTTTGACAAAATTTAACTTTTTAAAAACTAAATCCCATGAGCTTTTTATTTTAATTTCAATAATGTTCAAATATAATATATGCGTTTAGTAAATATAATAAAATTTATCCATTAATCTTATTTTTGAAATCTGATAGTTTCAATTATATAACAAACTTGTGTTTTATTAACATTTATGAAGGCCTGCATTTAAACGTATTAATTATTACAACGTTCTTTCTAAGTTAATTGTATCTTTTTATTAAAGTGTATTGGACTTATTTTTGCAGATTATACATGTAGTCAATAATAAATTAAAAATTATAAGATTAAGACGGTAAAAAATATATTCAAACTCAGGATAAGCCTCAGTAAAACATTCCAAGGTGTCATTTTACATTTACAAGCGAGTGTCTGGATTCAAGAGGAGAGAAGAAACCAATAAGAGCCCTTATTTAATGGAGAACCCCTTGAAATAAGGGCGAATATTGATCACACTGCCCTGTCTCCATCAGGTCTAGGGGATGCGAGTGTCGGAGTGTACTGGGAATGCCTACCACAGTGTTTATGTTTATTTCTTCACTTAAAACTAGTTCATAACATTTTATCATCATAAGAAGTTAATATCGTGTATATTGAAGGAATCTTTTAAACGTAAATATAAGTACTAAAACCCACATGTTTTAAGGCACTAATACCGAATTTCCCGATTAATTTGATTTTTCAGTTGGGTAAATTCCTCTACTTCGCCCAATGGCGGTTCGAGCAAGGTAAGTTATTAAAAATTAAATTAATGAGTGACTCATCACATTTATTTTCAAAAAGTATATTTCGGTTTATTATCATAAACCATCTTCAGCTTATCAACTAAACTAGATAATAAACAGACATGAAAACAAATTGACAACTAATCACATGTTAAAATTTAGCTACCTTAGTGGTTAGATTGTAAATTTAAATTGACTGGATAGTTACTATATTAAACACTGTTAATTTAAAATAGGTTTAGATTAATAAGCAAGAAATGCAGCAAAGATTTTTAATATCTAAACCTTTTTTTTAGTAGGCATTACCAGTACACACCGACACTCGCATCCCCTAGACCCGATGGAGACAGGGCAGTGTGATCAATATTCGCCCTTATTTCAAGGGATTCTCCATCCAATAAGGGCTCTTATTGGTTTCTTCTCTCCTCTTGAATCCAGACACTCGGTTGTAAATGTAAAATGACACCTTGGAATGTTTTACTGAGGCTTATCATGAGTTTGAATATATTTTTTACCGTCTTAATCTTATAATTTTTAATTTATTACTGACTACATGTATAATCTGCAAAAATAAGTCCAATACACTTTAATAAAAAGATACAATTAACTTAGAAAGAACGTTGTAATAATTAATACGTTTAAACGCAGGCCTTTATAAATGTTAATAAAACACAAGTTTGTTATATAATGGAAACTATCAGATTTCAAAAATAAGATTAATGGATAAATTTTATTATATTTACTAAACGCATATATTATATTTGAACATTATTGAAATTAAAATAAAAAGCTCATGGGATTTAGTTTGTAAAAAGTTAAATTTTGTCAAACAGATTATTTAGTAAAACTCTTAAATTTTGTTGATTAAATCAAATATAAAATAAAAATGCGAGAAAATTGTTACAAGTGAAATATTTAAACAACTTCCATGCTTTCTATTTCCATAATGTTATTCTTCAGAAACGCTCAATACGATCGTATTAAATTTCCTGTTAATCTCTTATAGTCCTAGTAAGCTTATTATTTTAGAAGTTTTGTTACTACATAAATTTTATATAAGTTGCCCTTAAACCGTGTAATATGTTTAAATTTTTAGGCCTATATCTTTTTAAATATGTTTGGTACACAGAAAAGGCATGCATTTTAGTATTGACTAATCATACTTTATTTAAAATGTCTGTATTTATTTTTCAATTATATTAATCTTCCATATAATAGTTCAATTATAGTTCAATAATAGTTCAATTATACTTAAATCTTCCATAAAATAATTTTATTAATTTTTGACCTATTACAGTCACATATAAAACTACTTATCAGTATTTAAAAAAAATCTATAGTTCATCAATGAACATTAAGTCTGAGATAAAATGTTTCACCGCATTGGTGAGAAAATCAAAATGTTATAAAAGCCGAAAAACCTTTACCGACAAATTTCTTGCCGACCTGGTGACATTTCGTAAATGTCATCTCTTAACTGGGTTGGAACGGGAACAATGAACTTTGACTACATAGACTGATGTTATGGTTATGTGAAATAGGAAAGGGTACCTACTAAATCACTATGCATACTTTAAGTACTTTAATGTGCTTAAAGTACTCATATTTTACATCGCATCACTTAAAGTAATGCCATGTGTCTTTATATCACTATACATACTTTAAAAAGTATGTATAGGCCTAAAAGTACTGTAGGCTATAATTATAAGCATTCAATTTTAGGGTATAAAATTATATATTCATTTATTTGTAAACGAGTTTCTAAAGGAAAAAAAGGATAATTACTATATTAAACACTGTTAATTTAAAAAAAGGTTTAGATATTAAAAATCTTTGCTGCATTTCTTGCTTATTAATCTAAACCTATTTTAAATTAACAGTGTTTAATATAGTAATCATCCAGTCAATTTAAATTTTCAATCTAACCACTAAGGTAGCAAAATTTTAACATGTGATTAGTTGTCAATTTGTTTTCATGTCTGTTTATTATCTAGTTTAGTTGATAAGGTGAAGATGGTTTATGATAATAAACCGAAATATACTTTTTTAAATAAATGTGATGAGTAACTTATTAATTTAATTTTTAATCATGTTTGATACCATCACGAAAAACACATACCGAAGAGAATCAAGGTAAGTTAAACACGGCTCTCACGCCATTGTTTTGTTTCTATTACCAATATAACAGACTAAAACTTTTTAAACTTTCAAATCCCGTTTGAGTAGAAAATTTACTGTAAGACTTTTGAACAAAATGTACGACATCCATAAATATTATTTTCAATAAAATTTTGGAAAAGAAATCTAAATGTAAAAATTTTTGAAAGAAAGTCTTCCACAATTAAATATTTTTATATTGAAATTTTCGATGGTACAAATGAGCGTAGTAGGTTTCAGTATTCATTCCTTTTTTACTTTTACATACTTGTACATAATGGCATTTTATCATAGTGGAATATATTCTTGGAGATGAATACAGAGTTTAGGCGACTCGTTTGTCAAATGTAAGAGCTTTCATATGTCTTTGGTTCTATGAGAACTTGTAGCTATTTCCAACTCTGAAGCTGCATCTCAATTAAAGAAGCTAAGTATATTTATTAATTTTTTTCATTTGAAAATAAATAGTAAACAAAAAGCTGCTAGAAAAGGGGTAGTGTAGAGCTAAAAAGAATAAAAAATATATATTTCAAACTTGCTATATCAATTATCATAATACTAATAATTTTGTTGCTATATTTTTTATAATCTTTGTGACGTAAGGGTTCGAGTAGATATAATACAGGCATTCTGACCACTCGTAGTTTTTTTGACTGCTTTCAGCTTCAAATTGACCGGTTTTTGACCGGATTCTGGCAGGTTTTGGCCAAATATCAGCCCATTTCAGGGCATTTTCCAGGATTTCAGACAATGATTTCAAGGGGCATTTTGAATAAAATCCAGGGAACTACGAGATGCCTTCTTAAGTTAAAATAGTTCATAAATTCATACTATTTTTTTAAATTCATCAAAACTCCTTTTCTAACATTCCAAGATTCTTACAAAACCATTACAACAAAACAAAACCATGTGTTAACATCTACATTACATAAAAATAATAAACATATGATTCTTTTGAAAACCTAATACAAAATCTCCCCCTGTAAGAGGTTATAGGTCTAGTCTGTTTGGAGGCTTTACTAAGCGTCCTGATCTGGTTCTATTTCCTTCAGCTTGTTCGGGTGATGTCACATTTGTATCTGAGACAGGATCTGGGACTCTGACAACTTTCGGGGATTCCTTCACATTCAATGGATCTTTGGGTTCAACTGGTATAAGATGTGTTCTATTTCTTCTTAGATCTCGATTGCTTGTCTTTAACCAGTATGATCTTGGTTCCTCAGCCTTTCGGTCAACTACTCCGTACTTTCGGTCGCTATTTATCCATACTTGCTCCCCCCTTAATAGAGGTCTGAGATCCCTCACTCCGTGTCGACGGTCAAAATTCCTCTTGTAAGTATTCTTCCTCTTTTCATCTTTTACAATAAACTCATCATCCTTCTTGCCATTCAGTATCATTGGGTGAGTAGGAATGCAATCACGAAGCTTGCGATTCATCATCAATTCTGCAGGGCTTCTATTGAAGTCTGGAATTGGTGTGTTTCTGTAGGCTAGCAATGCCATGTATGGGTCCTCTTTATTCTTCTTTAGAATGGATTTCGCTATTTTAACCGCTGCTTCAGCCGCTCCATTTGATTGATGAAAATGTGGGCTACTTCGAATTAACTTAAACCCATATTGTTTTGAGAAAGTAGTGGGGTTTTGCCGGTTCTGGCCCTGGTCAAGGCCAAGTGGTTCGAACCGGCAGGTGTGGGTGACAGTGATGGATGTGTTTTGTAAGTGGGTCAAGGCCATCCGGAGGGAGTTTTAAAAAAGTGGGAGCCGCAGGGGCTCAGTCGGGGCGGGGACTCGGGACGGGTCGGATCGGAGCGGGAGCGGGCGGGCCGAGGGAGTTTTTTTTTCTTTTTATTTATTTTAATCAAATCCCATCAGTGATCGTAGAATCGCCTCCACGTCGTTTGCAGCAGTAGTGGTCACCGCATCGCTCTGTACCGGGCGGGAGCCGGCGTTCGTTGTAGGCGTGGCGGAACCGTCTGTCGGACGTGCAGTGGTAGCAGTGGTATCCGTGGTGGAAGTCACTTCAGGGGACTGCACCGGTGAACCCTGTTGTGTGTCCATGGTTGCAAGAGAGAGAGAGAGACGAGAGGTCTTAGGTGTTTACCGTGTGAGGCGATAGAGCGCAATGAGACACGAGTCGGAGGATGTCCGATGATATAGACCCGGTAAGATGGTGAAGAAGAAGAACTGGACGGGACCGTCAATAGGCGTGACAAGAGGGAAATGTCGGTACTTCACCATGTCAGTCAAGACTGTCTGTAGAATAGTATCAATAGTGCAAGCGTTGCCAAGTTGAGGTGGTGCAAAATACAACGGGTGAAATCTGAACCGTTTTTTAAGTCTAGCCACCGTACTACGCGGTTTTGAAACTGCAGGTGTAGAATGCCGTTGTAAAATGTGTTTTGTGCGTAAAAGTTTCAGCTGTAAAGTGTGGGAAGCCTTGATTTTACATGTGCACCGCTTCATAACAAGCCGGTAAATGGTCAGCGGCCGCGATTGTGTCTGAATATATAGACACTAATTAGCATATTAAGCGGAAGCACATTTTAGAGTAACAAGCGTTAGTTATAAAAGCGCCAGAGACTTACGGATAGTACCTCACCCGACCGATGCCGCCACCGAAATGGCACGCGCGCGGCGGCAACCCCCCTTTTTATGCGATCGATGAGTCACGTGGGACGCCCCTCCAACCCCCTCCCCGAGAAAACCGCATAAAAGAGCGAGGTTTGCGAGAGCTCGGTTATTTGTCAGTCGGCTGCGGCTACGGTCGCAAGAGTAGGAGGAAGAGACGGATAGTTTTAAGAAAAGTACTAGTAATAGCGGAAGTTAATTAATTAATTATTCAGTTGTAGGATTGCAAGTATCGCTCTGTGGACAATCAAGTGGGGCGACTACAATTGTGATTGAACAGGTAACTATTGTGGTATAGCAATAATTGTAATATTAAACGGTTGTAAAGCGTATAAGCTGCAAGTGTGCAAGAAATGCCCCGTGCACGATCAGGTAAGATTACAATAGTCAATTGTACAGGTGAATCTTATGCTGTAGTGATAACTATAATAGTAGCCGGTTGTAAAGTGTATAACCTGCAGGTGTGCAAGAAATATCTTGTGTAATGTAGCAATAAGTATAATAGCAGACGTGCAGGAAAGATTGCGTGCACTACTGCACGGTCAAATCCTGTAGTGTAGCACTAACTACATTATTATGACCGAGAAGTAGCGGTTAGAGTTTAAGTGTTGTTAAAGTAAGAGAGTAATTTGCATAGTAAGGAGGAAACAGGTGTGTAAGAATGGAACCCGCAATTAATCAGCGCGAGTTTCCTGCACGCGATGGTAATTACCATATTTAGTTTAAACAAAAATTGAAACTCGACGCGAAAATAAAATTGAGATTTATAAAATGACTGGTGTAGTGTTAAGAAATAGTGTAAAAATGTTAAGTGTTAAGTGTTAAAAAATAAATAGTATGTTATAATAATATGTGCTATGAACTTACGGATTGGTTGTTTACCGCTGGGGTGTCAGCCCCCTATATGGGAGGCGCGCGAGCTTCCCTTCGTTTATATGCACGCGGATGGTTAGTCATGCATGACCCCCCCCCCTTCCGACCGGAACCGGAACCCCCCCCCCCCCGACGTCACAACGTCTTAGGTATTGCGTGTAAGAAGTACCAAAACCAGGCCAAGGATTATGCGCATCGGTAATGCTTTTCCAAACAATAGTCTATTGTATGTTAAAAACAAACTGCGTGTACCGCCGTCCTATTTCCGTTGGAACTATAATTAAGCGGCGGAAGAGGGTGGATAACAATCGACGATAATTATGCTGTCACGCGACGGGGAAAGCTGCGGATGTACTTGTCGGCGGATGTAATTTGATGCTATCTAATGCAAATTGAGAGGTACAAGGGTCCTACTTGTCAGCGGATGTAATTTGATGCTACCTAATGCAAATTGAGAGATACAAGGCTCCACCTGCGTTTTGGCCGACCCACATGTAACAAAGCATATCCGTTTGGAATTTTCCATTGACGTTGCTGGAAGGTTCCATACCCCCTTAAACCCCTACCGCGCCCCCCACCACTCTGGGAACCGAGAACCACCCCGACGACTATTGCCGCCGCAGTTGGGCTCGGAACTCCGGACGCGGCGCTCCGACCCAACTCAGAGGGCAACTCAAATGTATAAGCGGCCGATATATATTTGAGTTACTCTTGTTGTTAGGCTATTACTATTTAATATTTGTTGTGTGTGTGTGTGTGTCTATGGTTTTTATGCAAAGTGTTATTTGGTTTTAGTCTTAAGATGTGTTAGTTGTAAGGTTTAACTTGCGCATTGCAATGTTAGCATTAAGGTGTGTTATGGTATTATTTATGTTTAAGAAATGTGTTTTTAATTTTAAGTATTGGGTTATGGTGTGTGTGTGTGTGTGTGTGTGTGTGTGTGTGTGTGTGTGTGTGTGTGTGTCTATGTCTGTGTTCATCTGTGTACTAATAATTTCTTATATTCCACAGCTAGCTGTTAGGATGGGTAGATTAAATTAAAATGTAAATGTAAATTAAAGAAGTTCGATTGAACTTCATTAAATATGGGTGGGACATGCGCGTTGTGCCGTAGGTAGCACATATTTTTATTGTTTTTGATTTTTGTTTTTAATTTTGGTCAGGCAAAAATATGTTTGGGTGGGTTTAGATTAAGGGTGGGAGGTTAGAGTTGCGTCTTGCATTAGCTGTTCCAGAGTATCCATTGTAAAATTGGAATGGTCAAGTCCAGTGCCCAGGCCCGAGGCTGGCCGCCCGTATCACAGACTACCAAACTGGATCGCCACGTGCGTGCGGGCCAAAAATCGGGATCCCTAGCAAGACGTAACTTTTTGGGTTGGGATTGGGAGTGTTTGAGGAACACAGGGTGGTGGAGACGGTTCTGGCCGCCTCCATCACCTTGGATCATTATTATTTTTTGGTGACCTTGACCTCAATTTACTCATGCATAACCCCCCCCCCTCAACCGGAACCGGAACCCCCCCCCCCGAGGTCACTTTCACTTGTTGCGTGTGCTGTGTAGTTATTTAAGCGAGGCCGACTAACGGGTCTGTTTATTCTGATTCCAGCCGCCAACGCTGCCGCATCAGAGCCATGTCGTCTACTTCCAGTACCACTTCCAACACTACCAGCACCACTACCACTTCACCACCTGTCGCACCGACGAAGAGACTCCGTTTGAAGAATGTGCCGGAGCACATGCTGCAGCAGATGGAGACACCACCTTCCACATCCAGAAGTCCAGCTCCGGCCAACATTCTTCTGCAAGCGATGACAGTTCTTGGGAGCATCTTCTCCCCACCTCCGTCACCAATCCATGAGAAGCAGCCGTCAGAAGATGGATCTGCAGTAATGGCAGCACCACCGCAGAAGAAAGTGACGGATGTGGCAAGAACTGTTGAGCCTCTTCGTCCTGATACACCTTCACTTCTCAATTTTATTCGTCCTTATATTTCCTTGCCACCGCTAATCACCCCTATTTCTGAATCTACCCCTCCTCGTCCTATCATTCCTGTTTTAGAGCGAAAAAAGAAGCTTTTCAAAATTGCTCCTTCAGAGCGTTATCAATTATTAATGAAAGAGCGACGCAGGGCATTTAAAAATCCGCGTAAATGTCCTGAAGTGCTCGGTAAGGGTCTTAAAAAAGGATCAGTTTGTGGTAAGAAATGTGTTTTAAACGAAAAGTATTGCCGTTTACATGTCGTGAAACACATTTCTGCGCCACGACTGACTGTGGTCTCCCACAAGTCTTACCCTCCCACCAGGTTGAAGAGATTGAAGGAAGGTTTGAGGTACTTTTTTGTAAGTAGAACGGATAAGAGCAATAGAATTGTAATAGGGTGTAACGGCTATAAACGGGTAATAAAGCTCTCCGTACCTCTAAGAACCAAAAAAGCGATCAATACACTTGATGCGAATGACTTTCTCTTCAAAGGTGAGGATGGTTGGATTAGGTGGGGGCGAAGTAATTATTAGAAAATCTTAGCTTTTTTCCAAATTCCAAATTGTTGGCAAAAAATAATGGGAGAGAAACCAGCGCTATGATAAGTGCGCTGCGTTTCTCTCCCATTATTTTTTGGCCGCTCTAAGTCCCGTGACCTACTTTCATATGACCTTGACATTGACGACCCCCCCCCTTCCCGACCGGAACCGGAACCCCCCCCCCCCCCCCCCCCGGCGTACGTCACAAACATCCTTCCCCTGCCAACTTTCTCTTATTTTGCATTGACCTACTTTCAATAAACAGTCGCACACCCGCTGTTGGAACATTGCTCGCCTACCCACTGTACAGCGAACATGGCTCCACTGGATGGTGCATCATTTTACAACAAATGTACTGAGTCCGAAGAAGTTTTGGAAATAGAGGGAGAGGAAGAAGAACAGACATCGGATGAAGAAGAAGAAGAACAACTGATTGATGAAAAACTTAGATGTATAAAACTTGAACCGAACGACACTATTGACCCGTACATCTGGGAAGCAGTACATTGGTTGGAGTCGGGCAGAACAATCGTGATAATATCTGCAATGTTGTTCCTTGGAAGCCTGATTGTGTACATTACGCCGGACACTGCCGAATCCATCTGGCAATGGGGGGAGTCGTTTAATGAGTTCAGGGGGAATGAAGAGCATAATAACTAGTTTAACATCACGTTAGTCTAAGGAGGGGTTTGTCAAAACCCGAAAAAACGGTCCTTTTCAGGGCCACCTAATACACAGATTAGGCGTATGAATTGTAAGATTCATACGCAAGATTAGTCATGAGTGGTTACTACATAAGTCAAACTCCTGTGTGACCTTGAACTTGACCCCCCCCCCTTTTAAAAATTTTCACTGTACAGTGTTGGCGAACGTTATAAAAGCAGCTATCACATGTGTTTGCTCATTATTTGACTTGTTGTTATACGTTAAACATGTATAAGAGACTGGATTCGTTTTTTGCTAAGCACACAGAAGTTTGGCCGCTATTGTATAGGTTATTTTTGAAAATTGAACAAAATATAATGAGGGATATGGGCATGGGTGTTAGTGTGTTTGTATACCGTCGCAGTGCGTACGAAGTATTGTGTGCATGCCGAGTAAGGATTGAAGTTTTAGAAATACTGTTTCCTTGGATGCTGCACGTACGTAATCTTGTAGAAGGCATGAAGATAGAGGTGGAAGTCGTTGCAATGCAATACAAGCTGTCTGCAGAAGAGTAATTAGAGTAAGCCAAGTTACAAATTTTTATTTTTATAATTGACTTCCCCCCCCCTCCCTTTCCAGTTTCCTATATAAGCGAGGGTTCGACACAATCCTGTTCATTTTTCGTGTAACTGTTACTGGAGTCACACATGTTCTTAAACCATGTCTCCGAGAGATACCACTTTTATTTACATTACTGAAATTGTTATAGATCGTGAGATGGCAGAAGACGAAGAACTAGAGCAAGAGGTAAACATTACGGTTGGACAGTTTTTAGAAGAAATAGTTGGAGAATTTTTAAATTTAAATCAACAAATGAACAATGATATTGGACCCGTTTCAAATTCAAATGTATCCTTTATGCACCAACCGGAAGAATTAACAGAATCTGAAGGTGAAGAAGAACAGCAGTCACAACTCTGGAATGCCGCTGCCCATGTTATTCATACCCCGCAAAATGAGGAAACAAATCCGGAATAAAAATGGTAGGGAGGAATAATGCGGTAGTAGGGTATTTAAACGGTAGTCTGGCATGAGTAAAAATCATTTGAAAATGGATGAGCGAGCGAGAATGTACAAAGTGTTTTGTGAAGAGTGTGATAGAGGGTGGGTACCACCCGCGAACTCCTTCACATATTATTTTCCAATTTTGGACATAGATGATTGTAAGAAAATCCCGGACATCGGTTATAAGTTTGAAAAGGCTGGAATTCTAATTAGTGTTCATTAAAAATTTCATAATGAATATTCAAGGAAATTAGCATTTGATTTCATGTTGGCAAATGAAGATCTTAAATCTTGTGACTATCCTTATTTTCTTTATAACCATCTTGTTAAAAATGGTGCTAGCGTGACCGTTGAAATATGTATTCGTCATTTTTGGGACAACCGGTAAAGTGGTGGGGGAAAGGGGATAAATGTGATGTCGGACTGAATTTAGTTTTATTTTCACAAGAGCAGCCGACTACGATGCAACGTCCAATTTTGTATCATACGCTTACTTCTGATGCAGAAGAGGAGACCAGAAGGAGAAGAAGTGAACAATCAAGACAAACCCAGGCTAATATCAACATGGAATATTACAGACTTCAATTTCAAATTCCCGGAATGCGACTTGGAGAAAACCGAGTGAAAACTGTCCACGTAGCCGGTAATTACGTTAAATATCTAAAACTACTATTGGAAGAAAAAAAAAATCAAAAATTAAACAATTGGAAAATGAAAACAATAAAATGAAGAAAGAACTGTTACGTTTGAAAAATGTGTGTAGTAATGAAGGTGTGGTTGAAGAGGGGGAAGAAGAAGGAAATTAAATATTGGGATTTTAAGTAAAAAAAAACATAAAATGATAAAAAAATAATAAAATTAAAAAATGTAAAAAAAGTAGAGGTAGAATAGAGAGCGGGGAATAGATCACTTTGTGGCAATGGAATAACATGTCACTTAGTGCTCTATTCCCCGTTCTCGCGTTAATATTGTTTGACCTTGACCTATAAAGTAGTAGTGGGGATAAGTTATTTAAGCGGGCGGTAGGCAGTAAAACAGTTTAGTACGAATGTTACTCTCATCTACAACACGATGGAGAGTCTTTTTGTTATTTGTTTGAGAAAAATAATTTGTGATGACTTTTTATTTCATCACATAATAAGATCAGGAGAATGTCTTATTCCGAATACGGCTAGAAATGCAATACACGAGTATCGAAGAGAACATTATGGATTCGGCATTATTGTTGCTTATAAATTTGCAGATGGGACCCGGCTTTGTCCAGATTGTGCACGAGTGGCTATAGATGATTGGGACGAATTTGAACTTGAAGGAGGGTACGTTGACCATCGTGTTAAAGCACCACTAATAAGATTTGAAGCTATGCGGGAAAGATGCACAATCTGCGCACAGGTCTTATGTAAATTTATTAGGTGTAGAACATACTATAGTAACGGTATGGAGGGGAGATCTAACGAAAAGTGGGGGAAAAAGTGGTGGGGGTATTGGTTATCAATGTTGGTTGGTAGAGGTTAATTTCATTACTGTCGCAGAATAACTTGAGTAAAGATGTCTTTTCAGATGGAAATAAAAACTTTTAAAATTTTCGATGAAGAGTGGACATTTGTTGCAAACTTTATAAAATCCAAAGAAGATGATGGAAGTTTGATGAAAGTGTTTTGCTACATATTAGAAGGGAAAGATGAACAAGTGGTGAAAGATTATTTAACAAACAGGCAAATATCGTCATCCAGCTCACAATTTATTAAATTTCTAAAAGACAATAATGTGAATGCGAAAGTGGAAGTTTGGTTTTTTGTTTAAACAACATGGTGGGGGAAAATTGAAATGGTGGGGGGAATTGTGTTTAAAAGAGGGTTAAAACACAGCAGGAGTTTCATTTATTTGCTAAAACTCTGAAGAAGAACATTGTAAGAAAAATGGCTGAACCAGTAGAAAATTCAACTCCATCAACAAGTAAAGTTTTACATTTTTCAAGTAAAGGAAAACGAATAACACATCCGGAATTGAGTTCTTTAGGTAAGGAACGGTGCAGGAAAGAAAAAATGGCGTTCTATCAATTGCAACTTATAGTGCCTTCATTGACTGTCGGCAATACCAGGATACAAACATTGATGGGTGCAAAGAAATAATATTTTAGAACTGTTGGACAAAATTGAAGTGTTAGAAAACAAACTGAAGACAAATAGAACTACTGGTGTATGGAATCCGCCTAGTGAAATTCCTGTTTTAAAGATGGAACCTAATGAACTTCCTGATACTTATGCGTGGAATGCATTTAATGAACCTGATGAAGACTCTCCTATAAAGTATGAAGCTCCTGCTGTGTAAATGATGACGGGTAAAAAAAAATAAAAATATCAAAAAAAAAAATAAAACAGAAAAATACAAAAAATTAGATGTAGAATAGAGAGCGGGGAATAGATCACTCTGTGGTAATGGAATAACATGCCACTTAGTGCTCTATTCCCCGTTTTCGCGTTAAGTTTATTTGACCTTGACCTATAAAAAACATGGTGGGGGAAAGCGTTTTGGTGGGGGAAAGTGGATAAAAGAAGTTTGACGCGTTGTTGTAGTCATTTCGCTCATAATATTCTTGTTTCTCACATCTCGCAGTAGAACCAGAATCATGGCAAGTGGAGACAATGTTTTGGACCTTACTACAACAAAAAAGGATCAACAACATTTGAAAGTCCAGAAAAGTCATTTTAAAGAGTCAGCTCAGGCAAGAGAGGTGAAAATAAGACAAAAATACTACAAACTGCAAAGGCTAATACCAGGAGTGCGATTGGGAGAAGTAAGGACTAGAACTATCGATATGGCCACCGACTACATCAATCAACTACTTGTTGAGTTGGCCATAAAGAATGAAAGAATACAGCAGTTGGAATATGAATGCAAAAGAATTCTACTACAAGAAGATGAAGAACCTATGAACTGTGTAATGAAAGACAGTGAATAAAGAAGAAGTGGAAGAAGCTACAAAATTATTTAAAATTTTATATGTTAGTAAAAACAATTGGTTATTAATTGGACTTGATATAAACAGTGATGAGGTTAAAAAAAAAACAATAAAAAATTGACATTTAATAATTGGTTGCTAATTGGACTTACATTAGAGAGTGGGGAATAGATCACTTTGTGGTAATGGACTAACATGCCGCTTAGTGCTCTATTCCCCATTCTCGCTTTAGGAGGTGTTGACCTTGACCTATTAAAATAGTCATATATAAGTAGCCGCACAAGAGGGATCTCCTTTATTCATTCGGAATGGCTCCCGTGGATAACACTGACTATCCTAGGAAACCTATTTTTGAAATATTATATAAAATTCAACAAGAAGATCTCGGCATGGGAGATTCGGATGACGACAACTCAGAAGCGGAAAGTGTTGACAGTATGGAAGAAGAATTAACAAGTGAGGCGCATGAAGATGTGCAAATAGACTTGACAGAGAATGAATACCCACCACCATTGGAATTTGAAGATGTCCATCATGAAACTCCAACATCTAGTCACGATCCTGATGTAGAATCAATACGTCAAAGATTGGTTTTCTGCGCAAGACGATTATTCCCGTCAGATAGCGAAGAAGAAGAAGAAGAAGATTAAAATTGGTGGGGGTAAGATGGCATAAAAAGGCGGTATGAAGAGGGCGCGTTTCATTTACCTGTTAAATTTCAAAGGATAAACATCGCTAAAATGCATCGTTGTGAGTTATGTTTAGAGACTTATGAAGATGAAATATTGTTAGACATTCATAAGGAGTTGTATCACAATAGAAATGAAAATTTTACAGTAAGAGAAAATAGAAACATATCTACAGAAGAAGTAACAGCAGGACCATCTAATACACTACCAAGTTTAAGTATTCACGCATTACCCGGTAAAGTGGTGATGCATCACAAAATTCAAAACGAAAATCTGGAATTAGAGCAATTTGTTGCTGAAGCTAAACCAATTGTGATCAAGATTTTAAAAGAAGAACTAAAACGATTAAACTTTATTAAATTTGGTATGATCCTAGACGCCATGTTTATCAATGTAGAAGAAGAAATGTCACCAAGAGGATTTATAACAAAAAATCGAACCATCATGGCTAATTCGGATATTGATTCAATAATAGAAGATTGTTTTGAAGAGATTTTGACGAAAATTCAAGAACACGAAGGAAGAGGATCAGGTTGGAGTCTAGTTAGCGTCGTAGATATGGACATAAGAGTTCATAAGCATGGTTATGGGCTGATGGGCAGCAGTTATATTGCACTCCCGAAAAAGATCAAAGATACAAAATCATGTGTAAATGTAGAAAATGAAGATATGGAATGTTTTCGATACGCCATGACCTCAAAATTTGTAACACGCCATGCGCAAAGACCTGGCGAAGAATATGAGAACTACAGATATAGATATAATTTTCAAGGCATGTCTTACCCGGTAGGGTTGAAGGATATTTCAAAATTTGAAAAACAAAATCCCGGAATATCAGTTAACGTATTTGCTTTGGACAGTTCCAATAAAGTTTATCCTTTAAAAGTGGTGAAGAACGAGCTTGCAGATCATACGGACTTGTTGTTACTTACAAAGGATGAAGTGTCACACTACGTATGGATAAAATCATTTGAAAGACTTGTCAACAAGCAGCTATCGAAAAATGAACACAAAAAAGTAATTTGTAAAAGATGTTTTTGTTTTAAAGAAGAAAGAAATGGAGGGCGAAATTGGTTACAAGAACATAAACAACTCTGTAATGATCACTTTGAAGCAAAGATTATCTTACCACCATTGAGTAAATCATACTTACATTTTGAAAAGGTGTTCCATCAGTATCGCATTCCTATAGTGGTATACGCTGATTTTGAATCAACACTTGTCCCTATTGAAGATGAAAACGTGGAAGCAAGGAAGAGTATAAAATGTCAAATGCATAAGCCTAACAGTTTTTGTTTATTGGTTAAATCTACATTGGCTGAAGAACATTTAAATGGGTACGGATTAACGTCAAGACCCGTGGTGTACCGTGGTGAAGATGTTGCTGCGACATTTCTTAATCATCTATATGAAATAGCTAGGAATGTAGAAAATTTGTATAGCGATATTGTGCCAATGATACCTATGGATGAAGAAGAAGAAATTCAACACGAAAATGCCACCCATTGTTTTTTATGTAAAAATGAGTTTACTTTGAATAACTACAAAGTTAAGGATCATGATCATCTTACAGGATATTATAGGGGTGCAGCATGTAATGGATTCAAACATCAATTACAAGATTCCTAGAAATATACCTGTAATACTGCATAACCTTAGCGGTTATGATGGTCATTTTATAATACCAGAATTGGGGAGAGATGACGGTGCGATTGATGTTATCGCGGAAACAACTGAAAAGTTTATAAGTTTTAGTAAGAAGATTGGAAATATAAAATTACGATTTTTAGATTCGTACCGGTTTATGCCGTGCAGTTTATCGAGACTTTCAGAAAACCTCAGGAAAGAAGATTTAATAGAAACAAGAATGATTGTGAATAACGATAAATTGGATCTAGTTCTTCGCAAAGGTGTTTTCCCTTATGATTATATCGACAGTTTGGAAAGATCTGAAGAAACTTCACTTCCACCTAGAGAAGCTTTTAAGAGTAAATTATACGAAGAGGACATCAGTGAGGAAGATTATCAACACGCTTGTAAGGTATGGAATGAATTAGGGATGAGAACTTTGGGAGAATATTCAGATTTCTACGTTAAATTGGATGTGACGCTATTATGTGACATAATGGAAGAATTTAGGAATACCTGTTTAAAAGCATACAGATTAGACCCTCTTCATTCGTACACAGCTCCCGGATTGGCATGGCAGGCCATGTTAAAAGAAACAAACTGTAAAATTCAACTACTAACCGATATAGATATGGTGTTGATGATAGAGTCTGGTATCCGAGGAGGATTAACGCAAAGTGTAACCAGATATGTAAAAGCCAACAATAAATACCTCCCCAACTATGACGCGTCACAACCAAGTACATTTATAGGTTATTTTGACGCAAATAACCTATATGGATGGGCTATGTCAAAACCCCTTCCATATGATAATTTTAAATGGGTTGATCCAAATTCGATTGATAACATCGCCGATATCCCTAAACACGGAGATACTGGTTACATCTTTGACGTTGATTTTGAGTACCCCGAACATCTTCACGACCACCATTACGATTTGCCGCTATTAGCAAAAACAGAAATATCTCCGACTGGTAGATGGCCGAAATTAATGATGACACTCACCAACAAGACGAGGTATGTAGGACATTATTGGACAGTACAACAAGCGTTAGAGATGGGATTGAAAATTACCAAAATTAATAGGGTGCTACAATTTTCTCAATCCTGTTGGTTGAAATCCTATATAGATAACAACACTAGAAGAAGAACTGCAGCAACGTCCAATTTTGAAAAGGATTTCTTTAAATTGATGAATAATGCTATATTCGGCAAAACATTAGAAAACAAGAGGAATCACAAAGATATAAGATTGGTTAATGATGCAACAAAATTACAAATTTGGTCCAAAAACCAAACTTTGCATCTTCAATAATTATTAATGAAAACCTTGTTGCCGTTTCTATGAACAAAATTTCAATTAAGATGGATCGTCCTGTTTATGTCGGAATGTCCATTTTAGACATATCAAAAACTCATATGTACGATTTTCATTATAATAAAATGGTGAAACATTATGGAAGAGAGAACATTGGAATCGCATACATGGACACCGACGCATTCATCTATTGGATTATAACCAATGATATGTATGAAGACCTACGCACTTTATTTATAAAGATGATTTTGATTTTTCTGACTATCCGCAACAGCATCCTAACTACGACAATGGAATAAACAAGAAAGTCTTAGGAAAATTCAAAGATGAGACCAATGGTGCGCCTATGGAAGAGATTGTGGCTTTGATGTCCAAGCTTTATTCATTTCAACTATACATAAGTGAGAAAGAAGAACATCAAGTTGTGAAGAAGGCAAAAGGCATTAAAACATCATATCTAAAGAAGAATGTACAATTTGAACATTTTAAAAGATGTCTGTTTGAAAATATAGAAACCACAGCAACCTTTAATACAATAAGAAGCTTCAACCATCAAGTTTACAGTGTTAAACAAACCAAATGGGCACTAAGCTACAAGGATGACAAGAGGCATATCCAGCAAGACAATATACACACTCTTCCATTTGGACATTATTCATTAACTCCTATCGACCAATAAAACCTGTTCTTCGTCCTTTCGACTACTTCCTTTTTCCTTTCCGTAAAAAAGAGGGGAGCATGGCAAGCCCAATGCCATGCCCCCCTCTTTTTTACACAGCTATGATTTGGCCTTGACCCATATTTGTTAATGATATAAAAGATGACAAACCAGTCTGAGGATTAGTATTTTTTCAACCGGCGTGGAAACAACATCTAAGAATGGAAGGACTGAAGGATAAGATTGTACATGAACTTCATAAACCGGCAAGAAGAAAGTTTCCAAGAAGAAATACAGTTATTAAAGGAATGAACGATCTCTACCAAGCCGATCTCATCGAAATGATACCACATAGTAAATTAAATAAAGGATTTAAATATATATTAGCGATTATAGACTGTTTTAGCAAGCTCGCTGACGCTTTACCGCTTAAGGACAAGAGTGGGAAAAGTGTTACAAAAGCTATGGAAACGGCTATTAAAAGAAATAAACTTGTCATAAAACATTTACAAACTGATGATGGAAAAGAATATTTCAATAAGGAATTTGCAACATTAATGAAAAAATATAACATAAATCATTATTCTACAAATTCGGAAGTCAAAGCTTCGATAATAGGACGATTCAATAGAACATTAAAAGGAGCGATGTATAAAACATTTTCCAAACGAGGATCGTATGTGTGGTATGATATATTACCGCAGCTTATAAAAGAGTACAATAACAAATATCATCGCACTATTGGTATGAAACCTATCCAAGTAAATAGCGGCAATGCTAAGCTTGTTTTGGAGCGTATAAAAAAAATACGGCTCCCAAAATTGAAAAATTAAAACCTAAAAAGTTTAAAGTAAACGATAAGGTGCGTATAAGTAAATACAAAGGAGTTTTCAGTAAAAGATATCTACCAAACTGGACTAACGAAGTATTTACAATCTACAAGGTGCAGCCGACAATACCAGAAACTTACATTTTAAAGGACAGCAAAGGTGAACTACTTCAAGGCGGATTCTATGGGCATGAACTATTGAAATCAACAGTTGGTGATGTATATCTTGTCGAAAAGGTTTTACAAAGAAAAAAGGATAAAGTTAAAGTCCGTTGGTTGGGATTTGATAAGAGTGAAGATTCTTGGATTCCTACAAAAGACTTGGTATAATACTTTAATAACTCATTATGTGTTCAACCTTTAAACAAGATGGATATTGTACAGCAAAAGGAACGATTTAATATTAATAATATAGATGAATTGACAGTGGATAGTGACAAGTTAAACCGTGGTAAACATGGGGAATTACTACCAAACTCCATAAGATGTTCGATAACCAGTCCTTCAAATTGTGGAAAAACAAATGTTGTTTTCAACCTTATAACTAATCCAAAAGGGCTAAGGTTTAATAATATATACATTTTTTCAAAATCTTTGCAACAACCTAAATACCAGTTGTTGGATAAAGTATTAGCAAGCGTACCAGAAGTAAATTTCTACAAGTTTAATGCTAGTGAAACAATTATGCAGCCAAATGAAGCTAAACCATTTTCTGTATTTATATTTGACGATGTATCATGTGAGAATCACGATACAATCAGAAGTTATTTCGCAATGGGGAGACATCATAATATTGACAGTATTTACATTGGTCAAACCTACAGTAAAATTCCAAAACAACTTATAAGAGATAATGCTAATTTGCTGATAATATTCAAGCAAGATGAAACAAATTTGAAACATATATATAACGATCATGTGAATGCGGATATGACATTTGATAAATTTAAAGAGATGTGCGGCAAAGCGTGGGCTGAAAAGTATGGCTTTCTCGTCATTATGAAAGATGAAGCTATAAAAGATGGAAGATATCGGATAGGGTTGGACAAATTTGTATTAATCCATTAATTGAAAGGCAGTACGTCTAGTAATGAATCAGACTTCATAGTGTAAACATGGTGAATCAAGAAAAACTATTGAAAGAAATAAAATCACTCAGTGATTCTATTAGGATGAAGAATCGTGCATTGAGGATGGGTTTAAGTGAAAGAGAAGAATTTCTAGAGACTACATTTAAACCTATTACGGAACCTTTAAAACAGATATCGGAAACCATTGGTAACCTCGTTATGAAGGAGATGTTTTACTACCAGTTTCTAAACAAGAAGTACAAACATTAAAAAAAGACGACGATGATTCATATACAAGTGCTAGTGAGTTTTCGCAAGAAGAAACAAAAGAAGAAGAAGAACCAATTGTTGAAAAAGAAGAAGAACAACCGATACCTGAAGCAGAACAATCGATTCCAAATCTAACTCAATTGAGTAGCGATATATTACAACATGGACCTCTTGGAAGGAAATACATAATGAAAATGCTACATGATATGAAAGCAAACCCGAATTTAAGTAAATCACACGTATATGGAGCAAGGATTGATGGGAATGAATTGAAAATAGGTGATTCAAAGCTTGAAATAACTGAAGACGATCACATCATTATTGGTGTGCATAAATATAAAGGAACAAAAGGGTTATATGAATTAATTTTTAAAAACATACCACTAAGATATTCAATCAAAGATTTAAATGTTTTAAAGAAATTCTACAAAATACCAACGCTCATAAAAGGAATTACTCAAAGGATGCAATGATTAATCGTTCACGTGCAACGAAATATAACATCGTTATTAAAAAGCTGTTTCCTCCTCGAAAACTGCCAACATTACGTACCGCACCGGCGGTGAAACAACCGTTAAAAAGAAAATCTTTATCACTTATGGATTTATCACTTCTTGAACAACATGGTAAAAAGAGTAAAGGAGATACTTCAACATCTGGTAAAGGACTGATGAAAAATCTGTACAATACAAATGTGATTTACTACAAAGACATCAATAAATTGGTTGACAGAATGAGACTATTACATGAAGCCATGGAAGCCGGTCATACGGGTTTAAATAATGAATGGGTGGCTCTGGTTGATGAACTTAGGAATCGTGGCATAGTCGTATAATTGCCCGCGGATATAAAAGAGTTGCAAGCGTATAATGTATCAGTTCTAACATGAGTGTCGACAAGTTCGGACGGTACTCCGCGTTAGGGGTGCAAGTCGGAGAAGACAGAAAAAGAAGCGGTTTACCGCAAACTCCTGAAGGTGACTATAACATAAGTAATAAACGTTTAAAACTAGTTAAAGATCCAGAAGAAGATACTGATGGAGCGAATTTAAAAACAGTTAAAGAAGCTACTTCTACATCATTGAAATTAGACAAGAATACTTACGATGTCAAATCACATAGAATAATTAATGTTGGTAAACCAACTGATAGTTCTGATGCAATTAATAAAGAGTATTTATCATCTGAACTTTTAAATACTTTAAAATTGCAGTGGGGTAATAATTTAAAGGATGAACAGACATATGATGCTGGGAATCATAGAATAACAAACGTGGCAAATCCGAAAAATGAAAAAGATTCAGTTAATAAAGAATATTTACATTTTATAATACCGGAAAAGACTCAACGCGGATTTTCTTTTTATAAATTTATTATAAATGACATTGGGTACCCAAAGGAAGACGGGGATGCTGTAAACCTGAAATACATCAAAGACAACTGTATTTTACAAGATGCTGATAAAATCGATTGTCATGGGAAAGCGTTGTCAAATGTAAAGTTCGGTTCTCAACCGAAAGACGCTGTTACTATGGAACAATTATCTAAAGAATTAAAAAGGGGAACATCGAATTTTGTAAAACATGAAGATGCCGTGCTAAAGCGAGGAGATACATTTATACATGGAAATGAAAAGTTTGATTTAATGCAAGGGAGTAATAATGAATGGGATGCGGGAGGTAAAAGAATAACAAATGGAAGATTTGGTGAAAAAAGTTCGGATGTACCTTTAATGGCACAAACATTAATTGCAAAAGGTCCTTTATTAGGTACATACGAAGGTCATAATAGAAGAATAACAAATATTTTTCCTGGTTATGAAGAAGACGACTGTGTTACAGTGAAACAAACAATAACTTGGGATAAACGCAATGGAACCAAATTTGATGCTAAGATGAAGAAAATAATTAATGTCTCACCAGGTGAAGTTTTCAATGATGCCGCTACTATTGGACAAGTCATAACAACATCGAAAAGTGATTCGACCGCTTACACGTGTAATGATAAACGTATTATGCTGTTACACGATCCTCAACATCCGAAAGATGCTGTAACTTTAGATTGTTTAATAAGAATAGTGGGTAACTTACTTATCGATACCCACAATCATATAGCTACTACAACGAGTCATGTAGTAATTCAACCCGATGAACGAGAAGCTTGGATTAAAAATAGAATCATAAATCAGTATATAATAAATTTGAATAATTAAGTATTTAAATATAAAACATTGTGCACGAGTTATTCATTTATGTAAAGCAGCTCGTGGAGTAAACACGGTGGTTATATAAGACGGCATAATGAAGACCGCACCGCTCAGTCGTCGTCAAGACAGCGGCAAGAAAGGACGTGGTATAACATCAGCTGCGTTTTCCCTGCTCAGACGGATTCCTGTTGGCGCCGTTCTAAATCGAGCGATAGACGCTCTACCATACGAATTCCATCTGCCCGGAGGTTACAATATTGCGGACCCGGAACTAAGTTGGCAAAACGTTTAGCAAGAGGAGATCCTGGTATTAATAAATTGGATCAGGCCTGCAAAGAACACGATATAGCGTATTCCAAGTTTGCAGATTCAACAAATAGATCGATAGCAGATAGAGTGTTAGCTGAAAAAGCTTGGCAAAGAGTGAAATCAAGTGACGCAAGTATTGCGGAAAAAGCAGCCGCTTGGGCAGTTACTACAGCCATGAAGGGGAAAACAAAATTCGGTGGTGGGAAACGTCGTAGAGGACGACCTGCAAAGAAAAGAGCTCCCAAAAGAGGTGGAAACATTAAGAAGAGACGTCGTAGAACTCGTAAAACAAAGGCGAAGAAAACTTCCGTTTGGTCGATGGTAAAAAACGGAGCAGGCCTATACCTAAGACCGTACCGTGTGTACTAAATAAGAACAATCAATTGATAATTCCAAATAAAGCCTTAACAAATCATCAATTATCAAATTATGTAAAATGTTTAAGAATACCATTTTTTAGAGGAGTTTTTATGAAAGACGCATTACCAAATAATATATGGAAAAACGAAACTGGAATAGTAAATTTGGATTCCACTCATGGTCCAGGAAATCATTGGGTATGCTATAAGAAACTCGGACAAAACGTTTACTACTTTGACAGTTTCGGCAATCTACCACCGCCGAAAGAACTTCAACATTATTTTCGGAACTCCAGAAATATATTTTACAATTACAAAAGAGAACAACCCAACAATACAGAAATATGCGGACATTTATGTTTGGAGTTTTTAGCGAAAAGCGTCAGTCAACTTTGAGATGTCATCGTATACAGTGTCACTGAGTGGAAATTCATCCACACTGAAAAGCACTCTTTTCCCGGCACTACGTTTATCCAAGGATAGACTGTGGGAAGCTGCACTATTGGATTTTACTACGTACAATTCAATTCCCAATGTCACTGAGGGAAAAAACAATTTATTACATTATTACGAGAGTAAAGATGAAAAAGGAAATTATTCACAATTGAAGGTAATCACTTTATCTACCGGATCGTATGAAATAGACGATATAAACCAAGTATTACAGAAGCAGCTAGGAGAAGAAAATATCAGTATAAAAGGAAATAACAATACTTTAAAAGCGGAAATCACTTCAAAGTATTATATAGATTTCAGTTTGGAACAGTCGATCGCCAGTTTACTCGGGTTTTCAAACAAGAAAAGAAAAGTCTTAGATCCTGGAACCACTCATACAGGCGATACCACAGTGACAATATTAAAGGTGAACAGTATTGATATAACATGCAATATTATACACGGATCGTATAGAGATGGTGTAAACCAACATATTTTGCATACATTTTATCCAACAGTGGCTCCCGGTTTTAAAATAGTTGAGAAACCACAAAACCTGATATACCTACCGTTGAACACCAGTTTCATTTCGGACATCGTACTGAACATATCGGATCAGGACGGCAACAGTGTTGACTTTAGAGGAGAAACCATTACAATACGGTTACACATAAAAGCGGTGTCATAAGTTCAACATGGGATTGACATTTAAACCGCAACGGAAGAGCCGAGACCTCAGTAGCTCTTCAACATTGGACGAGTTAACACCGGACAACATTCGTTTCCTGCAGAAGATCGGATTAAGACTTACCAACGATGGATATCCTGGATATATCTCAAGGGCCGACGTTCGACGAAACACTGTGGGAGAAGGAATATCACACGCACAACCCTTACACTTCATCAAAATTAAACAATAACGATGAAATAAGGATCCCCATTCAACAACAGGATATTTACACGTTACCGTGTGAAAGTTACTTGTACATCGAAGGACGAGTATTCAAATTAGATGGAAAGACCGGTTCAACGGTTCCTTTTATAAATAACCCGATGTCATATCTTTTTGATGAAATAAGATATGAGATATCGGGAGTGACAGTTGATTCGACAAAAAAGGTTGGTATAACGACTACACTGAAAGGATTAACATCATTGACACCGCATGAAAAAAATTCTATAGTCCATGCCGGATGGGTTACGCCCGATAAAGACACTATAACACCGGATTCTAGCGGTCACTTTGATTTTCATGTGCCTTTACGTTTGCTTTTGGGATTCGCTGAAGATTACAGACGAATAATAATAAATGTCAAACAAGAGTTAGTATTACTAAGATCTTCAACTAATAAGGATTTGATACTCGCACCGAGTGGAACTAAAGAAGATACGCTGGAATGGGAACTACACTTGGATAAAGTCGTGTGGAGAGTACCTCATCTCAGATTAGCCGATGAACACAGAATCGTATTGTTGAGGAAGTTAAAATCTGACCGTGATATCGTCATGCCGTTTAGAAGTTGGGAATTCCATGAATATCCCACACTACCTCAAACAGAGCGTCAAACATGGACTGTGAAGACGTCCACTTATTTAGAACGGGCACGGTACATAATACTCGGTTTCCAGACTAAACGAAAAGATGTTATAACTTCGCACGCCGGTCAATTTGACCATTGCAAGATAAAAAATTGCAAAGTTTTTCTAAACTCTCAATTCTTTCCTTATGACAATTTAAATGTAATGTTCAGCAAAAAACGTTATTCCATTTTATACGATATGTATGCAAGGTTTCAATCCTCATATTACGGAAAGACAAATACACCGCTATTATCACCGGATCAGTTTTATTCAAAAGCTCCGATAATCGTTATCGATTGTTCAAAACAAAATGAATCAGTAAAGTCGTCAAGTGTGGATATAAAAATTGAAATGGAGTTTGAAGAAGCAGTACCGGATGGAACTTCGGCATACTGTCTGATCTTACATGACAAGATAGTGACGTACACTCCATTAACGGGAATCGTTAAAAATGTGTTGTAAAAAAAAACTGTTTTGAGGTTGATGCAAATGTTATAAAAGGGGGAAAAAAGAATGAAAATCTCATTATATTTCTGACCGTCGTATGGGAAGCATCGTTCGCAAGATGAGCTCGCCTACTGCAAATACTAACGAAGAAGAAACTACGCCTCTCATGGCTGACAATAGTTTGGATATAGAAAAACAAGTTGAACAAGAAATGGATGAGTTCCTCAAGTTTAAACACAAGTAAAAAGAAGAGGAAGTTGAAAAAGGAGTAAAAAGAAGAAAGATCGACGACACCATTTCCACCAATATTTTGGCAGAAGTATTTCTCAGGATCTACTATCCCATCTCTTCGTGTATGACGAAAAGCGTATCCGCCGGAGTTATAAAATCATTGGATTATTCACCAACTGTTATTTTAAATCATGGATCTAAAATGGTGGCCTTCACTGAAATTTCCTGGGAATCGTTTAGGAAACATCTACATCTTTTGGAATGTTATTTGAGTAACAACACATTTGGAAGAAGGACAAAATTAAGTCTGCTGGAATCGAATATCGAAATCGATATAGTGAAACATCGAGGTGGACAAATCGTTCGCTTTCGAGATTTAACCAAGCACGAGATGAAGGTACACCTGACAAAAGATGAATTCTACAGTCTAAGTTGTGCTACCGGTCCTATAACAAGATATCTAAAACAGCTGATATTTTCAAGCGCGATCATAAAAGAGTATTTGACTGATACATTGGATAGACAACCGTATGTTCCGATTCTATACGGTCCTGTAGATACGTCCATCTTCAATAGAATACGTCCATCTTCGTTTTCCAACCAATCGGAAGTAATGGAGGTAAGACGAGGTATAATTGAATTTCAAGCGTTCCGCGGTAACGACGGAAGTTTTATTATAAAAGAGTTAGTAGTTTTAGATATGGATACATCTGTAGTTTATCACTATTTATTCCAACCGCCTCTACCGTTCAACAGATTAACCACTAAAGCGAAAGTGACAAACAAATGGTTGATAAAACACTTTCACAACTTGAGATGGGACGAAGGTTTTATACACTACAGTATGATGCCGCACATTATGAATCATTATTGTAAAGAATTTAAAATTATCTACACAAAAGGATTGGAGAAAGCCAGTTGGATACAGGCGTTTACAAACCATGAAGTGTTAAATGTTCAGGTGGACAGAGATTTCCAGTGTCACTTTGCAAACATTTGTATTTCATCGAAGAACTTTAAACATCGGCAATCCCAATGCGCTTTAAAGAACGCTTATCGCTTGAACGCGTATCTCCAACAGAGTGGTGGGGGATGGGGAGGATATAAAAGCGAGGGGACGGGCATGACCCAGCATGAGTATTACTCTAGCCTCCGAGCAGTCAACACCTCGCACGCAGATTCGCAAGAGTAAGAATATTATCAACAGAAAAGAAGAAGTAAAGATGGCATCGCAAACCTTTTTACAATCACTTGTTGATCAGTTTAACAAACATTCCAAGTCTACCATCCTACTTACCAAGAGATGTTCAGAATTGAAAGAAGAAAAGCACTACATCATCCACACAATCAAGAAGATGGAAACAACTGTCGGAGACGCCATCAACTGTACGCTGAGTGAAGCGCCCTACTCGCCCGGTGATGAACCGAAATTTCAAATCTTTCTTCCCAAACGCTTCGTCCAACTTATGCAGAACGAAGATCTACGCCTCATCCACCCCGGCGCTCTCTACTTGGCATCCCACGGTCCAAGCGGAAGCAATTCTACAGAGCTCACACTTCACGTCATGCCCACTGCCAACAGCTAATCTCTAATTTCCTATTGTTCTTGTACACCTTTGTAAAATATTTCTCAATAAATGACAATAAAAAAAAAATAAAAAAAATATAAAGCAACATATCGGTATGTGTTTGTACACATATCGGTATGTTGCTTTATATAAAAAACAATTTCGGGTGGCCTTGACCTAGTTTCAAAAACTATATAAATGGAGCAATGTCCGTGGGAATTTCCTCAGTCTACGACTACCTTCAGTGCTGTACACATCTCCGTTGCTTGTGCAATCGTCGGTGACAGCAAGATGTCTCTCAAGATCAAGTGTGCATCATACGATACCTCCACTATTACAACTTTTGAACAGCTCGACAATTTCACTAATGAATTGCGAGTGCTTCTTGCCGGTGGTTATCACTTGAACGTCGACACCTATGTCACAAACAAGAGGATGTTTTCCAAACAAAACTTCTGCGACGATGAAGTGTTCTTTCCCACACAGACGGGGACAACATCCACTCCGTCTACTCAAACTAATGTCAAGTTCCACAAATACTACTAAATGTCAAAGCAAAATAACAACAACAACAACTACAACAACTACAACTCGTCACTGTAAAATTTCGCTATAAAACGAGAGATAAACTCCAACAAAATCATCATTTGCTTTCCAACAGTCGCAGCGGTAACAACTACTGGTACCATGTTATACCGAATGATGATTGAATTCAATGGAAAGATCTACGGAAAGGACTATAGAACCGTAGAAGAGATGAGCGCCGATCTCAGTGTATTGACTAGAGAAGGATTCCAACCAAAACTGATCCTGAAGTTTCCAGAAGTGCACCCGCTATCCACTGAAGAACTCATCGCCATGGCTAGAGCGAACAAACAGGAACAGGAACAGAATATTAAGAAAGAACCTAAAGAAGAAGAAAAGGACAAGCCTGCATCATAAATGTAAAAACCATCTTACACTTGTAAGATGATCTTTTTTAAAACTCCATTTGGATGACCTTGAGATTACCCCCACCACTTTTATTAATGTATAAAACACGCTATCCTACACTGTACAACTTCATTTCTCGCCAACACTTAGAAGCGGCAACATGGAGGAGAAGAAAAACGAGTACACGCCGCGCTACTGTTGTGAACAGAAATGCACCGATTTAGGAAGATGGATGGTAGACGGATTAGCTTGTACAAAGTGCGAATTCTTCGGATCCTGTTACTGCAAATGCAAGACGAAGCAACTACCGCCACCGGAATTGCGAACCTTCAAGATTTATAAGTCACGATACTTCCACACTTGCTGACCCCAGAGGTGTATCAAATTTCATCCGCAAAAACTTGTCAATTGTCGAGAGTGCGATGCATATTATAAAGACGACTTTTGTACATGCATCATAAGTGCTTGCAAGTACAGATCAGATTCGTCTAATGTTGAAGCTTCAGATGTATAGCTGTAGTCACTGACTGCAGCCCTTTTTTAAAACTCCATTTGATTGACCTTGAAATTACCCCCACCACTTTTTTTTACAACATATATTCTACGGATCATTCGATACGCTTCTCATTCTTATTTCATTACTCGCACTGACAACAACATGGATGATAAATTCATTTCCTTTCAACATTTAATTACCGACAGAGAAGAGATGGAAGAACTATTCCAAAACTTACTCACACTCATTGATACCTATCCTTTAAGATGGATCAACATCACAGTGCAATACGTCAATCCTACCAAAATATTTTCATCCTCATCATCTTCTTGCGGCACCTCCATGTCTTCATCGTCGCAAAGTGCAGAGGAACAGACAACTAATGGTGTTAAAATTGTTGAATTAAACGACGAGGAACAAGAAATGCAAGCTCTGGTTAAATATAAATTTAATATTTAATTTACAACAAAGTATTACTATTTTCTACATTGTGTTACGGCTCCCACAACCTATCCCGACGGCGTTTCGCGGCGAACTGCGATGACCGAAGTTCCCTCGTTCCCCACCCAGGCTTCGGCCCCACCACTGTCCTCCCCCCACTCTTTTCTTCCCCCACCACGGTACCCCTACCGAGTATAGGCGGCCGCCTCACCGCCGCTCGCCATTTGTTCGCCAACTCCCGAACGATGAGCGGCTTTCCTTTAGCGACAAGTACAAATACATTTACCGTAAAATCGCAACAAGACTTGCGGGATATTTTTGAAACTTTGAGTGACGTAGTCAGCGCTCCAAACAACACCATCACCATGACTGTGGAGATCTCCTACAATTGTTTACAATGCGAGGAGATGGAAAGCGAGGACATCCAACCTGCAAACAGCACTCCTCCACCTTCCGAGGCTGCACCGTCTGACACAGCTGACGATGAGGTTTAGTCAAAGACAACTGTTTTATTTTTCTTCACCCCCCACCACTCTACAATAAATATGCACTGCATTCGTCTTCGCTTCTCATTTCATCGCCGACTTTCCGACCATCAACACCGCTCCCGTTTTTCCCCCCACCACAAACTAAAAAAAAAAAAAAAAAAAAAAAAAAAAAAACACGCACACACAGACATGATGGACGACGTTTCGCTCAGATCACGATTGGAGGAGGACAGACTCAGACTGGAGATCAACAGGCTGCAATTGGAAACGGCGAACCAACAAGGGATGGTCCGCCTGCTGCAACTGTTCAAATGCGTACTGTGCATGCTGTGCGTCCATCTCCTTTTCGCCATCACTTTCGGCGTCTACCACTGCGTCACCGGTGCACGACGCTCCAACGCCTCTCTGCACAACAACAACGACACGATTTTCATTTAGATTGATTAAAGTAAATAAAAAGAAAAAAAACCTCCCTCGGCCCGCCCGCTCCCGCTCCGATCCGACCCGTCCCGAGTCCCCGCCCCGACTGAGCCCCTGCGGCTCCCACTTTTTTAAAACTCCCTCCGGATGGCCTTGACCCACTTACAAAACACATCCATCACTGTCACCCACACCTGCCGGTTCGAACCACTTGGCCTTGACCTGGGCCAGAACCGGCAAAACCCCACTACTTGAGAAGTTCTGAAATTCTGATGTTTCAGTAGTCTGAAACTGAGTCCCGGAATCAGTTCGAATTGTCTTTGGAATCCCATATCTTGAAAAAACAGGACTTTTTTCTATAACTTCATAAGATGTAAGATTTTTCAACGTTGAAATCTCGAAGTACCTCGAATACAAGTCTGTCAAAGTGATGAACCACTTATTATCCAGCTTAAATAAATCAACAGAAATATTTTGCCAAGGTCTGTCTGGAAGCTTTGAAGGGATAAGAGGTTCCTTACGATTACTTGCATGTTCTCTACAGATGTCACATCGCTTTATATACTGCTCTATTTGAGTTGATATTCCAGGCCACCATATTCAACCTCTTGCACGTAGTCGGCCTTTCGTAATACCTAAGTGACCTTTGTGAATTCTATTTAGCATATCTTCGTATAAACAACGTGGAACAACTAGTCTTTGTCCTCGAAGCAAAATATCTTCACAAAAATATATAATTCATCTCGCACATTATAAAAAGGTGTCAGAGGGCTCATGAGAGGGTTTTTCCCAACCGTTTTGTATATTCAGCATGACAGAAACGATCACAGGATCTTCCTTCTGTTTCTGACGAATCATCAATACATTTTCATCAGTAGTGGGCAAGGTTTTAATTATGGTCTGAATATATGCAGCAGTTTCATCTTCCAGTTCCTCTCGATCTTTACAGGGAAGTGGGTCTCTGGAAAGATAATCTGCTACTCCTATAATTTTCCCAGGTGTATACACAACTCGGTAATTATATCTCAAAAGCCGTAGTCGAAAACGCTGGATACGGGGTGAAAGGTCCGATAATGGAGTAGTTTGGAGTAGCTGTACAAGGGGTTTATGGTCAGTTTCAATTGTGATTGACTTACCAAGAATGAAGTCCTCAAGTCTGGAACACCCCCAGGTCACAGCCAAGGCTTCCCTTTCAATGTTCGCATAATTCATTTCACTTTTAGTAAGTGATCTAGAACAAAAATACACTGGACGAAACTCGTCTTCTTTTCGTTTTCGCTGCAAGAGCACAACGCCTAACCCACGGGTAGATGCATCACATGACAACATAGTTTCCGCGTTTACATCGTAATATGCCAATGCATTTTCTTGCTTCAAAATGTTCTTTATTTGTTCAAATGCCCTATCTTGCTCGACTCCCCAAATAAACTCATTTGACTGTTTCATGAGATCATATAGTGGCTGCATAACAGCATTACTATTTGGAATGTACTTCAAAACAAAATTTAAAGTACCAACAAATTGTCTCAACTGTGAAACATTGTTAGGTTTATTTAAACCAAGAATAGCTGCTACTCTTTCACTATCCGCCTTGATTCCATGTTCTGATAAATGATGGCCTAGAAACTTGACCTCACTTTGACAAAATATCGATTTTTCTTCATTCAAAACAAATCCCGCATCTTGAAGTTTGGCTAAAACCTCCTTAAGACATTGATCATGTTCATCCTTTGTACTGCCCCAGACCAAAATGTCATCAATATGGAAAATCACATTTTTCTGTCCACTTAAAATTTCCGACATCCGTTTTTGGAAAAACTCTGGGGCTGATGAAATTCCAAATGGTAATCTGCAAAATCTAAAACGACCAAATGGTGTTAAAAATGTAGTCAAGTCTTTAGAGTCTTCCGCTAACTTGATTTGCCAGAATCCATTTTTGGCATCAAGTTTCGAAAAATATTTGGCTCCTGTCAACAGACCAAGTTCATAATCTATTTTGGGTAGCTGAAATATTTGCCTTTTAACTCCCAAATTAAGCTTTGTTAGATCGACACAAATTCTCCATTTACCAGTTTTTCCTTTAGGTACAATCACCATTGGTGATACATAGTCCGTGGCATGAGCAACAGGTTCAATTACTCCACGTTCAACCATCGCATTAATTTCTTTTTCAACTTCATTTCTAATAGGCAGAGGTATGAACCTTGGTGTAGTAATCGCATAGGGTTGAGCATCTTCTCTCAATTCAATTTTGTATTCACCCTTGAGCTCACCCATCTCCCGAAACAATTTAGGAAATCTTTCTTTCCACTGTTGAACGTCAGGTGTAATAGCGTTTATGCGTCTTAAAAGGTTCATCCGTTCAATTCCGGGTCTACCTAGTAAAGGTTTCTTCAAATCTTTTATAAAGTACACTGTTTCAGTTACACTTTTGTCCTTGTAAGTCATTGTTAGAATCTGTTTTCCTACTACATCAAGTGGTTTTCCTCCGGCTCCCACCAAATTTTTTGAAGTTTTGTATAAAGGTTGATTCAGTTGAATACAGGAAGCCGGCATTACCGTTTCGTCAGCTCCAGAGTCAAGCTTAAATGTATACATGCTTCTCCCTTCAAGACATAATCTTACCGTCCATACATCATCCACCTTGTCATCCATTGATATCAGACCAATGAAATCCTCATTATAATAATTACCACAGTCATCTCCACCTGTTGAGTCAATGTTATTAACTCTCTTCTTTGGACCATCACCGACGGACTTACACATCTTAGCAAAGTGTCCACGTTTCCTACAAATATTGCAATGAGCCTCCAAAGCTGGGCATTCCCTTTTATGAGGGTACCTTGCACCACATCTCGTGCACCCAATGTTTACTTCACTTTGAGTTTTGAATTGATTTCTGAGAACTCGTTTTTGATGGACTCTATTTACTTCACAGCCTTCGCCTGAAGACCCTGAATGTTTCTTCAATTCTTCATACTGGCGAGCTTTATTTAAAGCTTTTTCTAGTGTCAAATCCGGATCTAGTTGAAGCTGATCACTTAATCGCTTATCCAAAATACCCACTACTAACTGATCACGAACAAACTCCTCTCTCAGTTCTCTGTAATTACAACGTTGACTCAATGCATGTAGATCAGTCACAAAATCGTTAATTGATTCCCCGTCCTGCTGTATCCGCTTGTGAAAACGAGCTCTCTCATAAATTACATTAACTTTAGGTAAAAAGTGCTCCTTAAACCTTTGGACCAATCTTTTATAAGAATTCCTTTCATCATCATTGAAGGATAAGAATACCTCCTCTGCTTGAGGGCCCATGTAATAAACCAATGCATTTATTTGCTCTTCATCACTTTTCTCATGCAAATTAGACAAAGTCCTAAATCTTTCAAAACGTCTTAGCCATTTATCAAAACCACATGGGTCCTTAAAATCAAATTGCTCCACAGGAACTACAGTGTTAACAGCCATAGCACTTGTAGCACTGGTCATGTTAGGCCCGGTTCACATGAGCGTCAAAATACACTGCGTGCACGCTGCGTCGACGCGGCGTCCCCGGTGCACACGAGCGTTTACGTGTGTACTGTTCCATTTGAGTACATGCACTGCTCAAACGCCGCTGCAAAATAAAGCTGCATCAACGCAAACGCAAAACGCTCGTGTGCACCGGGCCTTAATATAATGGGTTCAGTGGCAATCACCTTTTCTTACTTAACAGCAGGGTATTCGTTGACACCCATAATTTGCCATGACGCTGCCACCATGTTTAGTAATGTAGGATATATCAATTGCAACTACACAAATAAATACTCTTTTTTTTAAATTCATCAAAACTCCTTTTCTAACATTCCAAGATTCTTACAAAACCATAACAACAAAAACAAAACCATGTGTTAACATCTAAATTACATAAAAATAATAAACATATGATTCTTTTGAAAACCTAATACAACAAGATTCAATATCGTTCTTAGTTCCTGAAAAAAGATTATTATCATTGACTATGTACACTGCCGTGAGTAGACTTCTCATAGCATAGCCGTGTTTGAAACATATTGACGGTGGTGTGATCTCGTGCGGGCGTACATGGAAGTACAAAAGTCATATGATAGGTAAGTCAGTGCTACCACTCTTCTCAATCAAGGATTAAACATTTTATAATGGATGTTTTTGTTTATGTTCTTATGAAATGTTTTGGCAGCACTGTAAATTCAGCTAAATAATAACAACATCGATGGCAGAGACTCTGGTGCCGGCGTACACGAAACTTCCAAATTTGTGCTTCAAACTAATGCATTGGATGAGAGGTCTATTCACGGTAGTGTACATAGTCAATGTTATTATTTTACATTTTGAACAATAAAGTAATGGTAAGACCATACTTATTTTTAAACTGATGTTTTCTATCTTGCAATATTAAAGCAGTCTATAAAACTGCAGAAGTTGGCTCACTGTATGGAAGAGTGTTGGTGTACGTGGACACAGGTGTATCAACATATGTTTGACGTCCCAATCATCCGCGGTGGAACAGAGTTTATACTCTGTATATTTAAAATTAAAAAAAAATATTAAAAATTATAAATATTTTATTAAAGGAAAATTCGTTTCAGAAAAGCTTGGTTATTTCATTTATACAGAACATTCTTTGTGGAAAGAATATAGGGGGGAGTGAACTGGATACTTGGTGGAATAATAAACAGTACCAGGTTGACTAAGCCTTGCTCGTTGGTTTTAATAAAATTTTGATAGTGTCATGGTGATGAAGCTATAAATTTCCATCAACAACCAACTATACCTCTTCACAGTAAACAGCTGTTTCAAAAAGACTGCTTAACATTAATGTTTCTTTTATTTGGGTACTTTTAGTTGTTATTGCGTTACCAAAATAGCAACCCATAAGACTAATGTTCACAATTACGATTTTTAAACTTAAATTTAGACGAAATTCGATTTTTTTCCGGGATTGAGGCTGTTTCTAAACTTATTTTTGGGTCAAAACAATCTTAAATGCAAAGTTTAAGCAAAATCTAACCGCTAGATTTCGAGATCGTGGAACACACATCCCTTCAGACATTGCTCGTATCGTTGTATAGGATAAATGTTTAGAGATAATGTGTTTGAAAATTTGTTCCACGTTGTTCTTATGGGAAAAATCTACTTTTTAACCGCCATTATCTCCTAAACAAAAGGATTATGGGTACATATGAAATTGTAAAATTGTCTTAAAATTATGTGTAGAATCTAAAAATGTCATAAAAAGTGGTGGGAGGGGGGGGGGGTTGTATTTCAAAATACTAACTTCCGATCTGAAAATTTGACTTCTGGTACATTCTGTACATTTAAATTACTTTCAATAGATAAAGCGTAACAAGTTTACCTAATGACACAATTTATTTTAGTTAAAAATTAACTCTCTAAATTTTAATAGGGGGTGCGGGTGGTCTGGGACACCAAGTATATTAAAACTTCTTTTTATGATACATTCATTAAATTGAATTAGGCCTAATTGCCTCAGGAAAAACCTAGGTTAACTATTTATTATACAACGCTTGTATTAAGTTGTCTCAGCTATGAAAAAGATTCTCTAATCCTATACTACAGTAGAATTAGTTTCTATAACGATATACAATTAATTGATGTCGTAACCTGCGGTTCAAATTTTGCCAAGTTTCGAAAAATTGGTTTTTTCTAATAAACATATATTTATTAATAAAGACAATCTTAGACCTAGTTTTTAGAATTTGAGCCCATTTGAATTTAGCTAACTAATTTTACAACTATCTATATATTAATACGCAAGCATGTTTCGTTTCCTCCTTTTTTCTCAGCTCGTGTGCATCGTAGGATAAATCCGCGCATACCGTTAGAAAGGTATAGTCCTGTAGATGAGCAGAATCACATTCTAATTCACATTGGACTCCAGGGCTGCGCCCCACAGGCTTTCAAAGTTCCCATGTTAATCTTATGGAGAAAGGAGAATTAAATGAATCAATAGACAGCTGTTGTAAAAACAACTGCTAGAAAATTAGGAAGAACAGATGGTTT